>JARYZH020000272.1:0-441795 GCA_030021035.2 Notholithocarpus densiflorus | reverse complement strand
TTTTTTTTTTTTTTTTTTTTTTTTTGAGAATTAATTACAACATGCTGCTAACCCCGCAGCTCGAACCCTTTCTCCCCTAGACCCCCAAGCACTTTGTGCATGAGGAGGTGCCAATTCAGCTACAAGGCCTTTGGCTTTCGTGTAATGTATTGGCTAGAATGGAGATTGTGAATTGTGACATTCTATTTTTGGTTAGCAAATAGATCCTTATATCTTTCTAGCATCCCCACCTTTGTTTTCTCCTTAAGACACTTGGCACCTATGCTTTAATGTTGTTGGAAGCATTATAAAATGCTTTTAGCCATGTTTAGTGTATAAAGCACCATCTAGGTTCCACCAATCTAACCCATAAACAGATGCTGCATCCATCCCCAATTTCAAAAGATGGTCGTGAAATCCTTACAACCCTGTAGTCATTATTCCAGGAATCGTGCACAAATCCGAGTTTAAAATGACGTAACTGGCTTAAGCAAGTACCGGAAAACCTCTTAAATTTTCTAATATTGGGGTTCCACAAGTATACATCGTTAACCAAAGAGCGGTAGAACTGCCTAAAATCAGTGAGACACAATTGGCCATTGCATGAACCCACCAAATTAGCAAATCCAGACTGAAAACTAAAGGGAAATCCAAACTCAGATATCTTTTCAAACGTGAGGTCACAAGTGAGCGTACATATTTGAGTTTTAAAAGAACTAACCACTAAGTTAACCCATGCGATGCACGGGATAGTTTAACAAAATTAAATTGTGGCACATCAATATAGCAAAATGGTAGAAGAACTAAGAATATTTGTTGAAAGCTTCCTCTAATATACAAATGCTAATAAGCAAATATATTAGAAAAGAGTACATGGTACTTGTATTCTGCATGAGGACAATAAAATTAAAAAATAAAAGTTGAAGGGAAAAATATCAAGAGAATACAATTTGACTGAAGAGCGTGGGAAGTAACTCATATACTAAATATTAATTATCAAACAATTCTTGTATGTAAATATCTTACATATTATAACGAAGACAACAGATTAAATCAACCACATATAAGTGGAAAGTCTTGTGCCACTAAGTTCGAAGCTTATAAACATGAACAACCTCCATATCATCAAGTTTTATATGGATTGGGGCATTCAAGGCTTTGGCAATATCAATGCAACATTGTGAAGAACTCCCCACACTTGAATGGTGCTCCATATAAGCCTATTAAAAATTACCTCTCGACGCTACTGGTTGTATTGCATCGGTTTGGGGATTTCAAGTTTCAACCTTCTGCAAAATAAGAAAAAATTACATCTATTTGAATATAAAACCGAGTCAAAACAAATATAATATAAGTCATGAAGTCAGAAAAAATAAAATTTTAGAACAAAATTTTCAAGCTAAAAAATAAATGTGATTTCCCTTTTGTTCAACTTAATTTTGTCATAAAATATGTCTCTTCAAAAAGGACAATATTTAATGTTGTCCACTATTCAAATTTATGTAGTTTTGACTAATTTAAATATCCTAGTGCTATATCCAACCAAGAACCATAAAGAAACCAAGAACCATAAAGAAAGGTAGAGGGAGGAAGGGTGATTTAAACAAAGAGAAATGAAGGCTTCTAGAAGAATTCAAACTCATATCAATAGCAAGCATCACCTCCAACCTAAACATTAGAGCCCTTATGTTTGGAATTTGGGCAATTTATAGGATTGAAACAATTAGATATTTATCAATGTGGTACTCTCAATTACAATGATTAAATTATCATGCATGAATGTGTTTATGGAGTGGTCTCACACCCTTGGCCCAAATGATATGCATTTGGCTGTAGTTTTTATTGAGGTCTTTGGGGTTTACTTTGGGTAAAAAGTCATGAGGCCTCTCCTAAATTTTCAATAATACCCAAAGACCAATGCACTTTCGTGGGCTTTCAAGTGTGAAATTATAATTTCAGCTATAATACTTAAGCTTGTAACTTTTATATAGATGCAGAATTATTACTTTTTTTCTTGTTAGTCGCAAAATCATTACTTATCTTTTGCATAATTGGATGCCAAAATGCAAGCATCACAATGTGATTTGATTTAGGTCTTTTATTTATTATGTTTGATAAAACATGTATTTTAGTGCTCAATGTTTGTTTCGTAATTAGAAAGTCTTCTCAAAATAATTTGTGAATTCAAGTATATCTTATGTTGAAGGGGGAAATAGAATAATGTAAATATTTATTTATATATATATATATATATATATATATATCAGAGCAACCCAGATTTAAGATTGTAGCATTTGGTTCATTTTCAAATATTATAAGAAGATTAAACATACTAAAAACAAAAAATACTAACCAAATAGGATCATGCTCTGAACTCTTCCAATTAGCAAGTAATAGTTTGTCAGTGCCACCCTCCTCTTCAAATCAACATAGGTAAATAAGCACATCCATAAATAGAAGAATCTGTGCAAAAAGTAAGGCAGACTAATATGAAAACAGTTGTAACTAATCCAATAATTCACCAAATTTAGACCCTAAGCCTCACCTTTGGTAATATAAAAAAATCATGACAGCAATAAAATGTAGGTACATAGCATAATTTTATATGTTGTATTGTCTTGAAACGGTTGTTTGTGGAATCTTTTTAAATTCATATAAAAGCTATTTTTAGTGTGTTATAGAGTCGATCATGTGTGGTTCCCTTGTTGCTATGTTGTTGCACTATTCTACTCTACACCTAGTGCTAGTGTATTAGTGATTTGGCTATCTGGTCAACTACCTGGCTAATATACTTATTGTGGGTCCAAATGCTAACACCAAAAAAAAAAAAAAAAAAAAAAAAAAAAAAAAAAAAAAAAAAAAAAAACCACAAAAAAAAAGCATAAAAAATTCCAAATTGTAATCGGCCCATCAAATTTTTTTTTTTCTCAACAAAGAATAGTAATCAAATAACACCACCCAAGCAAGCAACAGAAACCATAAAACCTTGCAAAATAAAAACTGTATGAAACAATTCTGAAGTTTAAACACTATATTCTAACTTTGTATAGCTTATACATACCTTCAGGTGGTTTAATCCGTCCAAAAGTCTTTCATAAAGCTCTCTGGTCCTTTCAAACTCATCCTCTAATATTTCAAAATCAACGTATGCCTATTATTAAAAAAATAAGAAAAGAGAAAAAATTAACGGTAATAGAATTCTTTTACAATCCAACAGAACCAACGGCAAGTATATAAAACAATACTAAAGAGAATTGTTTTTTGAATTAATAGCTTTCTCTTTTTGTTTTCCTAAACTCTGTGTTTTTCAAATTTAATAAACTCAATTACTTATAATTATAAAAAATCTTCATTTACACATACCTAAACAATTATAAAAATACAATTAAACAGGCAATTAAGCTAAGCTAAACCAAATCTGCTAAAAAAAACCTAGATAGCAAAAAAAGAAGAATTTGAAACTTAAACACATGAATGCAAAGAACATTAAAGCAAAAGTTGTAGGATTGTTGTCTCCAAGTTGCTTAAGATCTTGAGGGTTGAGAGGCTCTTCAATACTACCCCTAAGGCCCCACTACCAAATACATCCATATCCACAATATATGAGGGCCATAACTTTGATAATGATCCATGTAAAATTTGGATGCAAAGAAGAGAATTTGAGTGAATGGAATTATTGAAACTCAAACTTTAGCACAAAATCAAAGTAAAAGAATGCTATTAGTCTTATTTTTATGGTACCTTCTTGATGAGAAGCAAATGTTGAAGCCACAGAAACAGTTCCATTTTTTGGTCTTCATCGCTAAGAGATCACCAAAACAATCAAACAATTAAAGTAGTGAGATCTTCATTTTAGATAAATTTCAAATGAGAGAGGAGATATGTTCTGCATATAGTGTAAATCTAACTTTGGCTTTTAAAAATAAAAAGGTTAAAAAATAAAAATAAAATATTGATGATGTGGAAAAACTGTGGGAGCTGCAAAGTTGACAGGCAACCTTCTTCAGCAATACAATTAAAAAACCCAGCAATCAAAAATTCAGACCCATTCCAAAGACTTAAGATGAACAAACCATAAAGAGGTAGAGCTCCAATTAAAAACTATCCACACCACAGCACGAAAGAGGCGATAACAATATGTAAAAAGGGAATAAAAAACATCAAGCAAAAGAATAGAGCACAAAATAAACTGGGATTTAGAGATACCTCAATTGAATCATCCAGCTTCTGTCAGTATTTTATATTCTATGAGGAGAGGAGGAAAGAAGACAGAGAAGCTGTCGTTAGAAGGTGGGGAAGGGGAAGGAACTAAATTTACGTGAGAAATAAAAGGTAGGGAAAGTGAAGGAACTAAATTTGACATGGTGAAACAAAACGTGGGAAGACTGGAATTTTAAACCGTGCCACAAAAGGGAAGCAAATACAGAAAGTTGTAACCATGATTTTCAAAGGGTTTTCCGTGGAAATACAGAAAGTTGTAACCGTGATTTTCAAAGGGTTTTCAATTGAAAAGGCTTGGGTTTGGGCTTTATGGTTGAATTAAATTTATATGAAGTGGGCTGGTGGAAATAAATTTATAAGAAATGGGTTTTATGGTAGAGATCAATTGGAAATTATTTTAATTTTATTAATATTTTAAAATTGATAAAAACTATTTTAAAATTGTAGGACAAATTTAGAAAATAGGATGGAAATGACATGATTGCTGATGTGGATTAACGTGAGCGTAGCAATATTAAATGCTACGCTTTAGCTTTTAGTATTATATATATATATATATTTATATATATATATTTTGAGAGAAGCTTTTAGTATTATATAGATTAGAACTAGGCATGTATATGACATAACCATGATCATGATCATTGTGACACAACATGTTATTAAGGTGGGTGGACATGAATTTAGGGGTTGTGATGTGGGAGTACCATGATTTGGAAACGCACCTGAATCTTAGGAGAGATTTCATTGGTAGCCATGCCTAGATGTCCAACACGATATCTTTTGGGAGATGCTTCTTCTGTCATGGGAGGATTGGTGATTATGGTGGTGCTTCTGTTGTTTGGGCCATTTTCAATGGAAGAGGAAACACCACACACACAAAGAAATACTATTTTTTTTAGGTGAGACTTGAGAGGATGAGAGAAGACAAGTAAAACATGGATTTCATTTCTAGTTAGATGGAAGTGTCACTTAGGCTTAGGTATGTGTAGGTGGATGAGACTGAGAGAATGAGAGAAGACAACTAAGGTAAAGTTGTTCAGATTCAGAATGCTCCAGAAACAACACATGGATTTCATTTAGGTTTGGTGTTTCTTTTCCTCTATATGTACTTTTAGTCCTCTACTTTTAGGATAAATTTAAATTTTGTTCTTCAAAAATATTTTGTTTGAATTTACTTTATACTCTTTTTAAGCACTATTCGATATTATCTTTATATGTCATTTAATTGATAAAAAATGCGAAAGTGCCTAAAGAATATTTTTTTCCTTCTCAAAGTATGTGGCTTTTATTCTATTTTGAGATGTCTCAAATTGAAATCTTCTTTGAAAAATCAACAAATAAATTTTCTAACATACCCCTTATTTAAAAAAAAAAAAAAAATCAATACCCCTCTTTCACTAAAGCTTAAATTAATAAGAGCATTTTTAGAAATTTATACATTTTTATGTAAAAGATAATACATTAAATGAGGGGTATGTTAGAAAGGTTTACTCAAAAAACCTATAATATCATTTTCTACTTTTATTTTTCTCCACTTTTCTTTAAAACCAAAAAAGAAGATTCAAGAATCAAGATCATATCAAAATAACAGCCATGCACCTGCCTCCTACTTTGACCAATCAAATAATTACTTTTTTGCGTTTCATCTTCTAAATCCATTAATCTAAAAATTTTATGAGAAAAATAACAATAAACCTAACAAATTCAAATACCCAAATGATATCATAAGTCTAGATCTAGCAAATGAATCAGGTCTAGGTCATGTTAAATTGGGTTTTGGACTGAGATTTATTGGTCTAAAATGAGTCACAACTCCTTTGATCCTAACCCATTCTTTGACAGGTTGGGTCAACTCTTTTTTTAATCATCACTTGCGAAATATGGTTTGTTGGACCGATAGGTTAGAATAACTCATAATATTTTAATATACAAAATGAAAAAACACTATAACATACTTTCTAACATCTTTCAATCCAAATAAAAGGATTAAAAAAATTCAAAGATAAAATTAAAATAATATATAAATCCTTAAATTTATAGTCAAATAATTAATTCTAATAGTCTGCTAGTTTTTTAAGGAAAAAAAAAAAAAAAAACTAGTTGAATAATTCTATATACCCAAAAAGAAATCTGCGTATACGTATTGTATAGTATGCTACTGGACCCCGCCCATGATGCCTCAGTGGTAAAGGTTCTAAGCTCTAAACCCAAACAAGTTTGATTCCTAGCTGTTGCAACTGAGTTGCAATTTCCTGGCGTGCAAGGTTAAGGGGGGACCCACATCCTGAGTTTGCTCTGGCCACCACAAGTCCCAAGGGAGCAGCTGGGTTGGTCTCGATTATTAAAAAAAAAAAAAGTATTCTGTTGGATTAGTTTTTTTTGTTAAAACTTGAAACTTTATTTGTTGAAAATTGAAAAAATTATAATGGTACTTAAAAGTAAATGAGGCTTTTTAAAGTAGTACATAAGAAAATAAACTAAAAAATTTATATATAAAAAAAAATTAATCCAAACTCATACAATATATCTATAATTAATTTGCTAAAAAATCACTCAATATATATAGCTATTCAAAACTGAAAATATTTATATTAGAGAAATGCTTGTCAAGTTAGTGGAACTTTTTTTGATTTTAGTTGCTTTTAGGATCGAGAAATGATATGTCTACAATATTTTTACAACAAATTTTAAGTGACAGGTTGTTACTGGTTGTTATTGTTGTTGTAAAAAAGTAATCTTAGTATTAGATTCAAATTTGAACCAATAACAACTAATCACCTGTGATTTGTTGTAAAAATGTTGTAGACGTAGCATCTCTCTTTAGAATCAGTTGGTTAAACAAAGTGTTTAGAGATATGTACGTGCAGGTTAGAATTTTGAGATTACTTTAAAGACCTCTAAAACCTTAACAGTAAATTTAAACATCATCTTTGTTAAAAATGATGTTTTTGTGCTTATAAGAAAATGAAGGACTTAAGAGTAAAGTTGCAAGAGAAATATACATAGGTTTTTTTAATGTGGAAACCTTCTATGTTGGGAGAGGGAGAGGGAGAGGGAGAAATCACGAGCACAAGCCAATCCAATATTCCACTATTTTTTGAAAATTGTTACAATAAGGGTATTATGTTACAATGAAGAAAGAGAGAAGAAAACAATGGAGATAAGAGTGAATGAAAAGGTGAGAAGAGAGCTTCCACCGTAGTGTTAGAGTGAGAGAGATTTTCTTTGTTGAGTCCTTTATTCTTTAATAATGGTGGAAATGGGCATGTGTCATTTTCCTAATGGGTAAGGTGTCATCTTTCCATTGGAGAAGGAAAAGGTAGAGTCTTGACAAAATGGGACCACATGCATTTGATGCTTTTTTGACAAGTGTGCTTGTGCTTGTACTACTCGCAATAATGCTTCTTCAACAAGCTAGCCCTATCTCTACTACAATATGCCTAAAACTTATAGCATGCAGCTGGGATTTGTTACTGCAGTTGTAATGGTCCTTGATTGATTTTGCTATTACTTTTACCCACTATCTTGGACGCGTGGACCAAAACTAATGGCTACATGCTTTCTCTCTTACACATATCTTTTTATCTTTTTTTTTCTTATTATTATGCTATGCCTTGGACACATGGTGATGGCGGATTGGCTCATTTTGAAGCAAATCCAGCAAGCCCCACTTTTGGGCTTGGTGACTGTACATGATACAACTTGTAAATATCAATTTTTATGGGTTGTTCAATTGTGATTGGAACAACCTAAATTTTACAAGTGTCCACCACATGTGACCAATACTAGATAAACTACAAATTTAAAAATATAAACCCATGTGTCTCCAATCACATAAAGGTATTTCATATATTTATTTATTAATCATAAAAGTGACACTAATTATATTTATTATCACGTCACTTTGTAAGTCTTTTATCATTAAATCTCATACTTTTGATACATTTTGAATACTAAACTTTCATAAATATATCCACACACACACAAAAAGAAAAAAAAAAAAAAAACCAAACAAATCTCACCCTCACATTTGAAATGTACATCTATTACAGACTAGGTGTAAAATGTTTCATTTAAAAGTCTAGGGGTTACCACCACGTGCCCTTGGCACTATGGTCACTATACATATATAAATGTTTGTGGGGTGGGGGAAGGGTTAGAGTTTAAGTTTGCTAGATGGAGTTTTATACACATATACTTAAATTAGACTAGAGTAGAATTCTAACTCAAATATAATAATAATAATAATAATAATAATAATAATAATAATAATAATAATCTAGGGGTTCAATGTGTCACAATGATAAAAGTATGGAATTATCTCTCAAACAATAAATAAATAAATAAAAGTATGGAATTTTTTTTGTGTGCTTTCTCTCCCCCCCCCCCCCCCCAAAAAAAAATACTAAGTATCAATGTCTAACAATTGATACAAAATAGTGACTTGATCCCATCCACCGATAGAAGAAGTGATTTGGCAGAAAATACCATAATCATCAATATATAAATATATATATATATATATATATAAATAAGTAAAGACCTCATGCGGAAGAGCATGAGGTCCTGCTATGTGGTGCTCTATTTGAGCTCTATTAAACCAATTATTGCATTTGACCTTCCAAATCACATTCACTTGAAAAATAAATTCCAACGTCCTTTTAGAAATTGAAAAGATGCACATTACTTATTGCTTCAGCAAAATCCAGTTCACCTCTTTCTCTTTCTCTTTCTCTTTCTTAACTCTTCAGTTCCCCTTTAAATTTAATGCACACTAATATATTTCTTTTGAAATTGATATATATATATTTATATATATATATATATATAGCCCTTAGAGCTTGCTGGACACTGAGGAAAATAAATTAATGTAATAGTTCTTTGGATAATAACCCAAATCCCATTAAATACCTCTGCCCTTTCTAGCTCCATTGATGCCAATTTGCTTCAACCGTTGTCAGGGGCTTTTTTTGCGCGTAGCCACGTGTCTTTCATTGGAAGTGTGACTTTGCTAAGCCCGGATTTGTTTTAGGGAGTTCAACCCGGAACTCGACAATGGGCCGCATAGACCAATGGCTTCCGGTGTATTTTTAAGCCTACAAAATAGATAAAGCCCAAAGTCTTAGAATCATGATAATGGTTGAAATAAATAAATAATATGCTTAGCATGATAGCTTTGATTAAATGGTAAGTTGATACGTTATTATTATGTATATTAAGTGATGTCCAACATTAGAAAATAATTAATTTGGTATCAAATATCCAATAATGGGATGAGTCTAATAGTCCATATCCAATTGCGGTTCATGATTCATATTCAACATAATAAGCTATGTCTAGCAATGGTCCATGTCCAAAATATGTCCAATGGTAGTTCATTTCCAAAAAAATATGTGTCCAAGGGTTATTCATGTCCAAATAATATATGTGCAACGGTGGTAGATCGATTTATTAATATGTATGTTCATTAATGAAGTATTAGTGAGATCATGTTTATTAAATAGTGAGATGATATTAAAGTAACTTGCATCCAACGGTACAATAATAATGAATTAACATGTATTTAATAATGTAATCTTGAAAATAGAGAAAGATTGACTTATCTTGACAATTTGTAGCTCCAGCCGTAGAATAGCAGTGGACTTATGATATTTCAGCAGCGTGATAAAATGAGTCCAGCGGTACAATATGATATATGAGTCCTTCCGTGGTGACTTCATGATTGAAGGGAAAAAATGGGTGCAACTGGAGGAAGAGAGAATATGTCCAACCGTGTGCATAGGTTGGTTAAGTTTATCCCCTTTCATCATGCACTTAAATGACTTTCCCCATGTAATGCTCTTTTAGTTTTTTAGTCAAAAGTGAGTGATGCTGCCTTCCATGAGAATGAATTTTAGTATTATAAATTTTTGTCTTTCATAAGAAGGGATTAGCATTATAAACATATGTCTTCCATGAGAAAGGGCTTTTTTTTTTTTTTTTTTTTGAGAATTAATTACAACATGCTGCTAACCCCGCAGCTTGAACCCTTTTCCCCTTAGACCCCCAAGCACTTTGTGCATGGGAAGGTGCCAATTCAGCTACAAGGCCTTTGGCGATGAGAAAGGGCTTTTCGTAATAAGTTCTTGGAAGAGTGTTTGATATGTTTTAAGATGTGTGGAGATAGTGAGAAATATATATATATATATATATTTTGTGAGATATGGTGTTTGTAAATTATATGGAAGTGTGAGACAGATAATATGGAGGTTAAATGTAGTAAATACATGAGATTATAGCTACTGCTGGAGTGGTTTTTTGTGTTATGTCATGGGTTATGTTGCTTTCTAAGAAGGAAGGTTTTGTATGAGAAATAAAGAATGAGATGGAGATGTGTTTTTGGGCAGCAAAAAGATGAAGTTTCAGAATATTAAAGTGTGGGAGAGATGGATAGTGTGTAATGGTGTGGTGTAATAGGTGTGATGTAATGGTGCTATCTAAGAAGAGATATTTTTTTTTTGTAAGGGAGATGGAGATGTATGGAAGAGTTTAGAGATATATGCAGCAAAGTGAAGTTTCAGAATATTGGGGATGAGAGGGGGATCCCCCTGTTGTGTGGCTTGGTCCTTTTTATATAGAGCCAAGCATGTAACTAGATTAGAACTAGTTGCAGGGAAATTTAGCAAATAAGAAAAAATCTTTGACAAAATAAGTGGTTTCATTAGTGGGATTTTGTTTTTTAGCCAAAAGAAGCAAAGTTAGAGACTTAGTGGTGCTGTCACAGCTGTTAGTCACAACTATTAGCTGTCAAATGATGCCATCTGAATGACATCTTTTGCTTGGAGGGAAAATATTTGGCATTAAATTCATGGTTTGGCTAAAAATGGTAAGATAATCTTTATGAGATCCTTCTATTTTTGGTACCGCAGTTAGAGCCACTGCAGAATGTGCTGGAGCTGTCGTAGCTTTTGCAGAAGCTGTTTCTGCTTTTGCTGGAGCTGTTTGCAGCTTCCGCTGGAGCTGTTTGCAGCTTCTGCTGGAGTTGTTTCTGCAAAACAGCTTCTGCTAGAGCTACTATTGGTATTTTTGGCTAAGTTTCTTCTTTTTGGAAAATTATATGCTTAGTCCATATATAATTTTGGTAAGTAATAGACCAGTTGGTTGATATTTGATAAAGTTTTAGAGATGTAATTATGGTCTTTTTGTATTTTAACTTATTGGGTTCTAAGACTTTAGGTTTAAATGTATTAGAACTTCAATTTGTAATGTTGGCAAACCATGATCAAAACGTTTAGTCTTGTTTTAGATTTGCTCAAAGTGTGTTTAAGTGTAAAGTTGGAATTGAGTGTACTGCAGGATTTACTGTGTAAATTTGCCTGGCTCGATTGGTCGAGAATTAGACTCGATCGATCGAAGTTTGTGCAGATTGTTTTTCTGTAGAATTTTCCAACTCAGCCCAAGCCCGTTTGACGTGTAGGGTTTTATGTTTTGTCTTAAGTATAAAAGGGAAAACCCTAGCCATGTTTTGGTGTTGCTCTTTATGCTGTGTGTGTGAATCTTTTGTGAGATCTAGAGGTGTTTGCCTTCACATATACTTAGGGTTTCCAATCTCAAGATTGATGTCGAGAGCTTGATGATCAATTCAGTTGCAGATTCAAGAGCTTAAAGATACACAAGCGGGAGTGCTTGTACTTGCTGGGAATCCAAGAAAGAAGTAGTTCATGGACTCAGAGCTGTCACGTAGTCGTGGTAGTAAGTTTCCTACTCGAGGTAGCAATAGGATGTTAGTGGTCTAAGTCGCTATTGTGTAAACTTCAATTCTTTCATAGTGGATTCGTTTTACCTTGAGGATAGCTAGGTTAAATCCTCTCCAGGTTTTTTACCGGTTTGGGTTTCCTAGGTTATCATATCGTTGTGTTCTTTATTTTTCGCACTTTATAATGATATGATATATTTGTGTTAACCTAGATCTGTTTAATTTGATTAAGTAATCACTTGGCTAATTAACTAGGTTAATCTGGTTGTGTTTTAGGGGTCTAAAAACGAACATAACCAAATCTTGGAGAATAAGGAGAGCATTTTAATGCTAGATATGAGATATTAATATATATTTAGCTATGTGCTTGGATTTGATTTAGATGATAATAATATAATTTATATGAAATACTATAATTACATTTTTAAAGAGCATGGAGAGTTTTATCATTTTAAGTGTTATGTGATATGAGAGGCTTACCAAATGTTACCTATTGCACACTGACTCGTCAGAGTTCAGGGAATTGGAGAAGACATGGCAAGCAACATGCTTTTCTTTATCAACTTTGAACCACTGGAGCTTTACTGAACATACTTCTTGGCCCTTCAAACCACGACTCCCAAAATTCCCCCAATGAGACTCATGAGCTTGGATCATGAGCCAAAAAATGAGATGATGTGCTATGAGCTTGAACCATGGGTTTTGATGCCTTTTTGTGTGAATATGGGCTTTTTTGGGCTTTAGAAGAGATTTTCCCAAAATCCATGATAGTGTTGACGTGGTGCAGGTCGTCAATGAAATGAAGCCACGTGGTGTGAAAAATTTGTCCTCAACAACCGTTATATCTTCTTCTCGGAGCTGTGCTTTAGATCCCAAATTGAATCGTAACGTAATTCTTCCACTAAAAGGTGGATATATAATCTCTAAAAGACAACCCTTTCTCTGTTTGTCTCTTAAATTTTTGCTTTATTACTCTGATCTCTTTAATCTTTACTTTATAATTTTGGTTTGGACGCAATTGCTTTTTAGTTATATGAACGCAAATTGTTTGATAAAATAGCTAAGTGTTTTGCTATAGGCAACAGTTAATGCAGAAGCAGCAAACTATTTTTCATGTGCTCATATTGTAAATTGCAGCAATACACAATAAATATGGTCTATGCTAGAAGTAACGTTGTAAATTGCTTCAAGTAAACACTATTTTGGTTTTGCTTTCTTTTCTATAATGTCTATAGTTTGCTTAACTTGATAATTTTGTCACTAAACCAAGAACAAAATAAAAAAACAAGACAAAAGAATTCTGCTGCTATGAAATTTATCTTAAATAATGCCCATTTTGCAACATTTTTTATTGTGTATGTGTGAGTGATATTAGAATAATTCAAAACATTTAAGAATAAATTGGTTGGTTGTAGACTAGAATGGTTGTAGACTAGAAAAAGGAAATGAGAGATCAATCATGGCATAAAGGGTCATGAGTTAATCGTTGATCCTATGTGCCACATGGCTTTGATGGCCTTGATTACTACTGAATTTCCTATAGGTCTTAATAGGAAAAGGTAAAGATTCCACTTTGATCTTTGAACTAATATTTTGATTTATTCTTATCTCATTTGTTTCTTTCCTTTCCTTTTTCAATTTTATTTTAATTTATGATTATATGTAGGTAAGACAAGTGGATGATGTTGGGAAATAGATAATGTATGTTTGTTGCCTAGATATGTATTATGATAGACTAAAGCAACACCATATGTATGAAATCTTTTACAATGGATTGCTGTTGAGCAAAGTGTGTTGCTCCCTATTTTGTTGATAACATTAATCCCAATAATTGTATCTCTATGTTTTCATGTGTTTGATGGTGTTAGGACATATGTGTTTCACTTGTTAGGAACATATGTCATGATTTTATGTAATTGGCTTATCCTTTGACAAAACACACTTTACTTGTATTTGGGTAGATTTAGGATGTGTTTAATATTTCAAGAAACCATGTTTCAAGATCAAGTATTGAAGCCTTCAAGTCTATCCAAGAAAACAAGCTGAAAGTGCAGAGTTATTAAAGCTCGACAGCTAGCATGTGTCGAGGTTTAAGAAGCTGTTTCAGCCCCGTGGCTCGACAGCTAGCTTGACAGATGCTCAACAGCTTCTATCTGTCAAGGTTTATGAAAACAGAATTTCAGATCTGTTTTTCTTAAGATTCGTGAATGTGTCTTTGGGCCTTCTTTTCTTCTAACCCTAGACATATAAAAGGATTGTTTTAAGGGTCGTTGAATAGAGAACAAGTTGCACAAGCATTGAGCAAACTCTGTTCAAGCAATTTGTAACCGGAGACGAAGTTCTTGCCCTAGTTCATCTCTTTCTCTTGAAGAAGTTGATGTGAATGTGCACCGTAAGGTTTTGTAACCAAGCATCTTCTTGATCTTCATCGTGTGGATGAACTGAAGAACTTTGCAGCCAACAACCTTCTTAGTTGGTGATTGAAGTCGCGTACTGGGATCCGCGCATTGGTTAGTCACGTACTTGGGAGCCATGCATCAAAAAAGGGAACTGTCACTACAGAACAAGTCCAATTGGGTATTGGGGTAAGGGTTCAACTGTAAGTTGGTAAGGTACTTGGGATTCCTTTACTTGTAACCGCTTGTTGTGATAATAGTAGAGTTTCGGGAGTGGTGACTTGAAAATCACCCGGTGGGGTTTTTGCCGTTAGGTTTTCCCCATTCGTAAACAAATTACCATGTTAATTTATTTTTCGTTGCATATTTAGTTAATGGTGATTTATTTGTGTTACCACGCATTTTGCATGATAAATTGATTAATTAATAACTTGACTAATTAATTAATTAATTTCAATCACAAGGGGTCAATCCGTTTGTGGCCTATCAAGTGGTATCAGAGTAGGCACACTCTAATTAGGTTTTAATCTTTGTTGTGTTGATCCATTGACCCTTGTTTGTCATGGATAGAGGACAGTCGTTAATCATATCTCCTTTATTTGATGGAACTAACTATGCATACAAGAAAGCACGCATGTGAGCTTTCTTGCAGTCTTTAGATGAGAAGGTGTGGCAAGTTGTTGAGGTAGGCTGGACCAAGTCGAAGGAAGCGCCGGCTGATTGGGATGAACCCAAGATCAAGGCGACAAACTTCAACAGCAAAGCATTGAATGCCCTATTCAGTGCGGTCACCAATGAGGAGTTCAAGAAGATATCTTCTACTGAAATTGCTAAGGAGGCATGGACCATCCTCCAGACAACCTATAAGGGAACCAAGGCTGTCAAGGATTCGAAGCTACAGAGGCTCACTACAAGTTTCGAAGAGATTAAGATGGAGGAGGATGAGTCATTCGATGAGTTCTATGCCAAGCTCAAGGACATAGTGAACTCGGCCTTCAATCTTGGGAAAACTATTCCTGAACCCAAGATTGTGAAAAAGGTGCTCAGATCTCTGCCTAAGAGATTCCATGCCAAGATTACGGCAATCGAGGAATCAAAGGATATTGACAAGATTCCTTTGATAGAGCTGGTTGGTAATCTGCAGACCTACGAGCTAGGGTTGACTAGGATTGGTAAGTCGGGCAAGAGTAAGAGTATGGCACTGAAAGCTAAGAGCAGTGACATTAAAAGCCAAGAGCAGTGACACCGATGAGTCTTCCAATGATAAAGATTCTAAAATGAAGTCCTACGTCACTAGGCAGTTCAAGAAGTTTATGAAAAATGCCAATGGAAAGAGCTTCGACAAGGACCGTAGGCAATCTAGTTCTTCTCAGTTCAAGAGTCAAGATAAAGGGAAGAAGGGTACTAGGGATGGCGATCAGTACATTGTTCCCGCAGGACCAAAATGCTTTGGGTGTCAAGGCTTCGGTCACATGAAACATGAGTGCCCTACATATCTCAAAAGCATTGGGAAGAGCAAGGCACTTGCTTCTACTTTGAGCGACTTCGAGCCTGAGGATGATTCCAACAATGAGGATGATGGAATCTTGAATGCCTTTACTGCCACTGTTAATCCTATTGATGGGATTGTTGAAGATGTGGTTGAAGAAGAGGAATTGGTGGAATCCAATTTTGAGAAGATGGATGATCAAGATGATATCCATATAGCCTATGAGAAACTATATAAGCTTTCTGAGAAATATGAAAAACTTTATAAGCTGGCCACCAAGAAGCTCAGTGATGTGGAACTTGATCGTGAAGAGCTTTCCACAAAGTTTGATGAAGTTAATCAGACTATTGGAGCACTGAAATTCGAGAACAATTTTTTGGCTGAGAAGACCAAAAAGCTTGAACTGGAGTTGTTTCAAGTCAGACCTCAATTGGAGAGGACTTTAAGTGCAAAGCTTGATGAGATGCTCAATCTTCAGAAATCTGCTTCTGATCGAATAGGTTTGGGGTATGGTCTCTCTTCTTCTAATGTTGCTTCTACTAGTGCTACTGTTTTTGTTCCTTCTAGCAATAATGTTGAAATTGAGAACAATAATGTTAAAACTGATTTAGTTAGTGAGAACTTAGATAAAAGGTAAATCTATCTTAGAAGCACCCCCTAAACAAGATAAGAAGGAAGCTAAGAACCCTAGGGCTAAGAAGGCTAACTCTCAAAAGCCTAAATAGAAGAAGCAGCATCTCTGTCATCATTGTGGAGTTACTGGTCATACTCGACCAAATTGCTATAAGTGGCTAGCCACTCAATAGAGTAACGGCATGATAGCATCTGGAAGCCAGAATCAGCTTCAATCCTCTCTTGCTCCTCTTGGAGATCTTCTCAAAGCCCTCATGTTCCTCTCGAACTTGAATGGTTTCAATTCTTCCCCTTCACCATTGGTTCAAGAGTTTGCTAGATGGAAAGGTTCTTCCAAGGTGTGGAAGAAAAAGGGCTCCAAGTGATTCTATCACTTTCTTCTCTCTCTTCTTGTTTTTGTTTGCATTACTTACGTGTTTTGCTTTACTATTTTGAGTCAGTCCAGTTTTATGTTTTTATTTGTTTAACATGTTTTTGTGTGTTTTCTTTTCAGTTTTTGCTTTGTTTTGTTTTTCATATAAAAAAAAAAAACTTGAAAAATTAGAAAAATACAAAAACAGTGTGTATTTTGTGTACATTGGACTTGTGTACCTTGGATGGCCATTGAAACAAAGTTTTCTAAACTTTGTATCTCTTGTAGCTTAGATGAGCATCTCTATGCACAACTAAGCAAGTGAGCTTTGTGGCTCTTGTTTGTGATGAGTAAGATTAAGTTTTCTCTTGTATTTAACACTCATATCACTTTTTTTTGACGGGAAGGATTAGAAAATCCTAAGAGAAAGGCATAAATAACCATCTCACTACTATTGCCCGCCAGTCATAATATGACACTTGTATGTTTCGGCATAGCAAAAGTGCAGTGTCAATGACATTTGTGTGCTTCGGCATAACAAAATTGGAATGTCAAATGCTTAACATAATTGGGTATTTCTTTTCTATCTCTTATATGCCTATGCATGATTTGCTAAAATAAAAATATGCAAAAAAAAAAAAGCAAAAAGATAAAAAATGCTTTAAATATGATTGCAAGCGTGTATTCTAGGAGATGTGGGAGTTATAGGATGTACCTCGAAGATGATAATCTCTATCAAACAGTTATGATTGTGTGTGAGTTAAAGTGATTTTCTCATATCTCAAATTGTCATAACATGTTGACACATTTGCAATCTTCCGATGTTTTTCACACACAACACACAATATTCTTTGCTACTCTTGATACATGTGCAGGTACAATGTGATTTGACCATCATAAGGTTTTACATGTGTTAATGTATGCTCACTAAACTGTCTTGACTTGTTTTTTTGAAAAATAAAATCGGTTTGACTTGTTTAGTGTGTGTGTGTGTTTGGGATCCATGAGCTTAAAATCTTTGTTGAAAGATGTTTTTGAGAGTTTAATATGTTGATTGGATCATTGGTTGAGTTGCATGCTTGATTGCATTCATATCTGTGTTTTTCTCTTCTCGAAAAACTGTTTTGAAAAGCTTGCTCGACACCTCCTCGATACCTCCTCGACACCTGGCTGTCTGTCGAGCTTCTTATGGTCTTTTCGTATCGCAATCTCGATAGCTACTCGAAAACTGATGGATCGAACGAGAAATCTCCTGGACTCTCGATAGCTTCTCGACAGCTGGTGGATCGATCGAGCTTCTGTTCTGGTATCTGATGGTTTGTTCCTCGACACCTCCTCGATACCTGTATCTATCGAAGACCATTTTCTCGACACCTTCCTCAACAGATGTCTCGACACCTCTCGACACCTCTATCTGTCGAGAATTACTGAGGATTTATATATTCTTTCTTCATGATCCGATTCTCATTTCTTTGATCTCTCTTGACCTGTCCACACTTGTTCATCTCCAAAACACTATCTCTCTCTCTCTCCAAACCTCTTCCTCTAGGTTTCTTCAAGCTTTCTCAAGATTTTCTTCACTTGGTAAGCTTCTAATATCCTTCATTTTCATGCATTTCATGTTTTTGAAACCTAGGTTTTGGGGTTTTTGATTTTTTTTTTTTGGGTTTTTCAAAATTGATGAGTTATTATTGAAATTTTGGGATGAGTTTTCACTTAAATGAGTTTAAAATCTCATGCATTGCATCACATTAGCATAATAACAGTATTATCATGCATTTTAGATGTGTGCAATTGATTATGTGCTGGTAGGATTGGATTGGGCTGAGCCCATGATGCAATTTACTTTGCATGTCAATGTTCATGCATTTCCCACACATACGTATTCCGTTTTCAATATACTTGTTATATTTGAATTGTTTTGGAGCTTTTCTGATTGCTTTCCTCTCTTTCTGTTTACGTTAGTCGTGTCTATGGCACCTAAGCGTAAGTCAGCTCCGTCCCAGAACCCTTTGCGTTCTAGGGCATCGTCTTCTTTTGATCCTACTCCGTCTCATATTCGGTTCGGTGATGAGGATACCCGAAAGGACTTCTCGGAGAACTTTCCTCGACGAGGTGTTCATTTGAAACCCCGAGTCATTTTGGCGGACTTCGCCGACACTGACCTTCCCGCTGTCATTCACAGTAGGGGATGGAAGTCACTGTGTGACGTCCCGGTCACTTGTCCGACCGTGCTGATCCAAGAGTTTTACTCCAACATGCATGGTTTTGATTTTTCAGTACCTCTCTTTTCTACTCGCGTTCAAGGTACGCACATCACTGTTACACCGCAGCTTGTTGCGGATGTGCTTCATGTTCCGAGGGTAGAGCATCCTGACTACCCTAGTTGTGAGCATCTGAGGACTATGTCCAAAGACGAGATGAATTTTGCTTTCTGTGAGCGTCCCGTAGATTGGGGTGATCGTCAGTTCACACCATGTAAGGCCTTTGCTAAAGGTCTTAGATTCATGAACATGGTGATGACTTTTGTTTTGCACCCACTCTCTCACTATAACTCTATCATAGAGCCTCGTGCTCGATTTTTACTTTCCTTGTTAGAGCACCTCACTATAGATTTTCCTTCACATTTCATTCTTTCTATCTTAGATGTGTATAGGGATACGGCTACCTGTGATAAGCTCATTTTCCCTTTAACTATCACGCGGATTTTATGCCATTTTTCTGTTCCTTTTCCCTCTTCTAACCATTTTTCTATCATGTGTGCCATAGACTACGCTACCGTTAAACGTAGCGAGGTGTAGTTTCAGTCTCGACAGTCGGATTCAGCAGCTCCTCCCTCCCGTTCCGCTCCATCCCGTTCTACTCCATCCACATCTGCTCCCTCCTCTTTTTCGGGTGATGTGACTCTAGGAGACATCATGGCGCAGCTGTAGCGCATGGATGCTCGCCTTGATACACTTTCTACGGAGATGTATCAGGTGAACGTTTGTGTCGGTCGTATTGCACGACGACAGGCGACCATGGGTGGTTTTGCTCCAGAAGCTTCTCCTCTACCACTTCTAGTGGATTCTGAGTCTGAGGATGATAATGGTGATGACGATGATGCTTCTGATGATGATGATGGAGATGCTAGCTCTATCGATGAGATATCTACTTGACACTCTTACCTTTTGTCACTCGTGACCAAAAGGGGGAGTAGTTTTGGATATGAGAGTAGTCATACTTAGGGGGAGAGTTAGTATAAGACATTTTAGTTAGGGGGAGTGTTGTTGAGTGCTGAGGGATGTAGTGAGTATATTATGTATCTTTTCTTTTCGTTCTTTTATAGATACATTGTTCTTGTACATTAGGTCTTGTGACCATATTTATGACATACATTGTACTTATTTCTCTCTATATGTTGATGTATGTTGTTTCTTTCACCTACCTCTTACATGTGTTGTTTCTTTTCTCTCTTTATACACATGCTTCTTATATCTTGTATGCAATCTATTATTTCTGCTTCACACTAAGATGCTTTGATGAGTTTTGTTTAAAGTGTTTCAGAAATACAGGTTGTCAAAGTCTACTTGTCATAAACTTTCTACTTGTCATAAACTTTCTTCTTGCAAAGTTTTTCAAGAGTTTGTGTTAGGATAGAATTTATTGTATTCAACAAGTGAATATGAGTTGAGTGATTTATGACTTCTCTCATATGTTCATTTGTTTGTTGTGGTTTTGTCACGGATTGCCAAAGGGGAGATTGTTAGGACATATGTGTTTCACTTGTTAGGAACATATGTCATGATTTTATGTAATTGGCTTATCCTTTGACAAAACGCACTTTACTTGTATTTGGGTAGATTTAGGATGTGTTTAATACTTCAAGAAACCATGTTTCAAGATCAAGTGTTGAAGCCTTCAAGTCTGTCCAAGAAAACAAGCTGAAAGTGCAGAGTTATTAAAGCTCAATAGCTAGCATGTGTCGAGGTTTAAGAAGCTGTTTCAGCCCCGTGGCTCGACAGCTAGCTTGACAGATTCTCGATAGCTTCTATTTGTCGAGGTTTATGAAAACAGAATTTCAGATATGTTTTTCTTAAGATCCATGAATGAGTCTTTGGGCCTTCTTTTCTTCTAACCCTAGACATATAAAAGGATTGTTTAGGGGCCGTTAAATAGAGAACAAGTTACACAAGCATTGAGCAAACTTTGTTCAAGCAATTTGTAACCGGAGACGAAGGTCTTGCCCTAGTTCATCTCTTTCTCTTAAAGAAGTTGCTGTGTATGTGCACCGTAGGGTTTTGTAACCAAGCATCTTCTTGATCTTCATCGTGTGGATGAACTGAAGAACTTTGCAGCCAACAACCTTCTTAGTTGGTGATTGAAGTCGCGTACTGGAATCCGCGCATTGGTTAGTCACGTACTTGGGAGCCGTGCATCAAAATGGGGAACTGTCACTACAGAACAAGTCCAATTGGGTATTGAGGTAAGAGTTCAACTGTAGGTTGGTAAGGTACATGAGATATCTTTACTTATAACCGCTTATTGTGATGATAGTGGAGTTTCGGGAGTGCTGACCTGAAAATCACCCGGTGGGGTTTTTGCCATTAGGTTTTCCCCTTTCGTAAACAAATCACCGTGTTAATTTATTTTCCACTGCATATTTAGTTTGTGGTGATTTGTTTGTGCTACCACGCGTTTTGCATGATAAATTGATTAATTAATAACTTGACTAATTAATTAATTAATTTCAATCACAATGGGTCAATCCATTTATGGCCTATCAGATGGAAACACCCATGAAAAGGGTTGACAAGAAAAAAGATGGTCACGTTTGTTGAATAATTATTACTTTGAAGGTAAATCTAATTGATAAATGGGTTTACAGAATTGAGAAAAACCATTCATGCGTGTTTTATCAGATTTATTGCAACTATGAAGATAGTAAAATGATTATTTCAAGGTTATGGGAGTGGAATTGTCTCATTCAAGTAGGTCTCTACCTTTCACTTATCATTTTTTGTCTAATTATATTTAAACAAAAAATTGATAGCTAATTCTCTCTAATTTTAGTTTTTTATTTTTTATTTTTTATTTTTTATTTTTTATTTATTTTTTAATTTTTAGGAATTTGTAGAAGATGAAGAATGCATCATCTAATTGAGTGGGTGTTGATCATTGTGGTGACAAATGGGAATAGATGTTGTGCATCAATTTAGATGTGATAGCCATGTATGTTTCACTCTTTAATTTTTTTTTTTTTAGCTTTTCAATTCTTTCCAATATATATAGAATTTTAGTTTTTTATTTTTTATTTTTTTTATGAATTTGTAAAAGATGAAGAATGCATCACCTAATTGAGTGGGTGTAGATCATTGTGGTGACAATTGGGAATAGAATGTTGTGCATCAATTTAGAAAGGTATATAGCAAAATCTGCCAATTGTTTGAAATACAAACTCTTTTGGTCTTTGATCTGCACTTTGCCACCTTTTTTTTTTTTTTTTTATATCATAAATCAAACATTAATTTTCTAAATACTGTATTTGTACTTTTGCTTTCCTATAATTTTTTTTTAAATTTAAGTAATTGGTTGAGTGACTATACTCAGTAATTAGTTTATTGTCATACGTGTATTGAAGATGGATTGTGGGTTAAGAACAAGTTTTTGGGCTAGGTTTTAGGATAATATGTCTAATTATATTCATTTAAAATAGGTGGAATTATATTTATGCAGATCAGAATTGTCGATAGCCTGATACCCAAAGCATCCTAAATTAACATTATAAGGCTAATAGAAGGAGGCTCAACTCCATGTTTCAATGAATTCTATGAGAGAGAGTGTCGATGCCCTAATGAGGGACGAAGTCCTTACATCTTTCAATCGAATGTCCAAAACCACCACAAAATTGGGTCATTACTTTGGATAGTTGGAGAAAAACCCTGTTTTGCACAGCCAAAGAGATTGATAATGGGCTAAGTGTTTTGCCTAGACATGATTCACTATGCGACCTTGACACTGCTATATATAGTTAAAATATTATTGATGATGCTTGATGACATCAATGCCTTGGTTAGAAATTTCATATGAAAAGTGATAGGTTCAACGAGTCTGATATGTACAACATACGCTTGCAGTTAATTGGGTTCATGATCAACTGATGGTAGGGAATAAAATATGCTTACTTGCTCTGAAGTTTCAACTATAATTGTAGGTGATTTTAGCACTGAAAATATCCACCGTTTGTGTTATAATATATGTACAACATTTTTCAAAATCATCTTACATAAAAGCTTATAGCATTACCCGCGCATCGCTCGGGCAACCTGCTAGTATTAACCAAAAGCTAATACCATAAAAGGTTTACCACTTGATATTCTCATCATCAGGCAAAAGTAACTCTTTGAATTTCTCATTGTTGACATCAAATGACAATATCATTTCACTTCTGTTGTCCTCCTTCAATCATTTCTAGCATCCAATGCAAATGTCCACTAACAAATGGGAATGGCATAGAACAATTAAATTTGCAGAATACGACATTGGGTTTCCATGAAATTCTAACTCAATGTGTACACCTCAACCTCAAGGGGAGACATAGGTTTGGTAAGAGGTAGTGAAATCCTCGCAACCTTGCAATCATCATTTTGGGAATGATAGGCAAATATAAATTTAGCAAGATGTAATTGGCTCAAGCAAGTATCAAGCAACCTCCTAAATTTTCTAATGCTAGGGTTCCACAAGTATATATTATTAAATTCAAAGAATACTTTAATAATTATGGAATTGTGTAGCCTAAAATCACTGAGATATAATAGCTCATTGCATGAACCGACTAAATAGGCAAGTCCATATTGAAAACTAAAGGGAATTCTAAACTTAGATATCTTATTAATTGTGCAGTCACAAGCGACTGTCAAGTCTTAATTATCAAGATTAATCTTTGGCATGTGAATGACATAACCCATGGTTGTGGCACAACATATTCAGGTGGGTGCAGATGAAATTGGGGTCGGTGATGTAAAAGTACTAGGATTTGCAAACCCACCTAAATCTTAAGAGTGATTTCATGGGTAGTGTTTCTAGGATATCCAACATGATGTCATTTAGGAGATGGTTCTTCCTCTGTTGAAGCCTTGAAGGATTAGTGGTTGTGCTCTTGCTTCTTTCATTCAGGGCATTTTCCAACGGAAGACGAGGAACACCAAAGAGAGAGAGCGAGCAACACTACTTATAGGATAATTTTGGAATTCATGTCAATTATTGATTAGAGATCAACAAGTTTTTAAAAGTGGGCATAACATAATATTGCAGATTTTATCCAACATTGATTCATTTTTATGCGTTATTGTATTTATTCATCTAATTAAATACTTTTCAAACGCTTCTTTTTGTGCACCTTCTTCCTCTCCTTCTCCAAAGGCCTCGGCTGATGAGGATGATGATGCTAGCTCTTTCAATGATGACTAGATGACGACCTCTCAGTGACTTGCCCTTTGTCATTCGTGACAAAAAGGAGGAGTAGGTTTGGTTTTTTAGAGTAGTCTTGTACTTAGGGGGAGAGTTAGTATAGGACATTTTTTTATAGGGGAAGTGTATGTGGATTTTGAGGGATGTAGTGAGGTTTACATGTATTTTCTTTTCTTTCTTTTTAGTTACAGCCACTTGTACACCGGTCTTGTGACCATTTATTGACATACATTGTACTTTATTTTTATATATATGATGATGCATGTTTTTTTTTCACCTATCTCTCTTTGTGTTGTTTCTTTTCTCTCTTTATACACATGTTTCTTTATGTATGCAATCTTTATTTCTGTTTCACACATGATGCCTTGATGAGTTTTTGTTTAAGTGTTTCAGAAAGACAAGTTGTGAAAGTCTACTATGCCATGAACTCTCTTCTTGCAAAGTTTTTCAAGAGTTTATGTTAGGGTTAGATTTATTTTGTAATTCAACAAGTGGTTATGAGTTTAGTAATTTAAGACTTCTCTCATGATTCATTTGTTTGTTGTAGTTTTGTCATGGATTGCCAAAGGGGGAGATTGTTAGGGACATATTTATGTAATTGGCTAATCCTTTGACAAAACGCACTTTACTTGTAATTGGGTAGAACTATGATAGATTTAGTACTTCAAGAAACAAGTGTTCAAGTTAAGTATTGAAGCCATGCAAGTCTGACCAAGAAACAAGTGAAGGAAGTGCTATTCTTTAAAACTCGATAGCAATCTCGACAGAAAGACTTCTATCGAGATTTAATGTTAAAGCTCGACATAAGCTATATCTGTCGAGACTTACAAAATCAGATTTTTCAGATCTAATTTTCAGCTAATGCTTATATATTTGTGTAGGGTTTCTTTTTTCACAACTCTAGACATATATAAGGATTATTTTAAGGGCTGTCACAAAGTGATGCAAAAGAATTACATGCATTGTGTGACCGGAGGCAGAAATTGCTCTAGTTCATCATTCTCTTTGTAGAAATTACTGCGTCTTTACGCTAAGGGTTTTGTGGCCAAGGAGCTTCCTGATCTTCATTATTGATGAACTGAAGAACTTTACTGCCAACAATCTCCTTCAAGTTGGTGGAGTTAGTCACGTACTGGGATTCGTGAATCATTGGTTAGTTACGTACTGAGATTCGTGCATTGAACGGAGAGATTGCCGCTACAATACAAGTCCAATTGGGTATTGGGGTAAGGGTTCAACTGTAGGTTGGTATTTCGGGATATGCCAAAGGGTTTGGTAAGATTCCTTATACTTGTAACCGCTTGTGATTGATAATAGTGGATTCTCGAGAGTGGTGATCTTAAATTCACCCGGTAGGGTTTTTGCCTTGGTGGTTTTCCCCATTCGTAAACAAATAACCTGTGTCAAATTTATTTTCCGCTGCATTTAGTTATCTGGTGATTTGTTTGTGCTACCACGCCATTGTAGGGATGGCAATTTTGGCCCGATCCGTGGGTACCCGGCCCGGCCCGACCCTAATGGGCCGGATTTTACCCGGTCCGATTAGAAATAGGGTCGGGTATGGGTTTTTAAAAAAAAATCCGAAGCGGGTCCGGGTCGGGTCCGGGTTTTTTAAAAAAAATCCATACCCGACCCGAGACCCGACCCGGATAAAAACCCGGTATCATTAATTACAAAAATGCCCTCAATATATATATACACTTATAATCTAACCTAATCCTTATCCCTCATTCTTCACTTCTTCAGCACTCAGCCGACTACTCAGCCCTCCACTCCCTCAGACGCCTCACGCCCAGACGCCCTCACTCCACTCCCTCAGCGCCTCGCCTCCCTCCCTCAGCGCCTCGCCTCACGCCTCGCCTCCCTCCCTCAGCGCCTCGCCTCACGCCTCCCTCCCTCACGCCTCGCCTGCCACACTCCCTCACGTCTCGCCTCCCTCCCTCAGGTCAGACACTCCCTCCTGTTTGTGTTTTTTGGTGTGGCTGTGATCTGTTTTTTTTTTTGTTTTTTTGGGTTTTAATTGAAAGGGTTCTGTATTTCTTTAACCCGGTACTGTTTTTTGGGGTTTTAATTGGTGTGGCCTGTGTTTAGTTTGGTCTCTCTTTATTTTAATGGTTTCTATTTAGGAGTTTCATACCCGTGACAAGAAAAAATATTTTGTTTCGTGTGTGTGTGTTTATACTATCTTATTGTTGGTATGCCACTTTTTATTTTGTGTTTAGGTCTTAATGACAAAATGGTTTACTCAATAATATTGTTCTATGGATATATTGCTCTTATCTATGAGTAAAGGTTGTTGACTTGTTGTTTACCTCTCTTTAATATTCTTAGAAGCTCAAATTTGGAAATTCAGATGCTAAGAGGTTATTAACACTATTTTTAGAGGATTGAAGGATAGACAAGATTTAATCTCTTTTGCTTTGCCATATGTGGAGCCTTGGCAAGAAAGGAATAGTTGACCTTCAATACAATGAGGTTGCTCTGGATATGTTGAAGTCTTTGCTATTAAGTTAGCTGTATGATTGGATGATGATATCTTTTCTTCCTCCTTTCAATTGATACTTGTTCTTTTTGTTTTAATGTCATTGTATCTATGAGAAAAGCATGAATTAGAATTACTCTGCGGTATTTTTTTTTATTATTATTATTTATTTATGATTGTATTAATTATGTTTGTTTTATTTTACATAATTAGGATATGTGAAGTTTTAATGTCTTATGTGTGGTGGTTCATTGAATTTGTTGTGATGATAATAATGTTTATTTGGGTTTTGGGTGGGTGAGGGTTTGGTTTATGGGTTAAGGTGTTTGCGGTGTTATTGGGTTTGTTTTGGTAATTAGGATTGGATTTGATGATAAGTAATACATTGGGATGTTGAAATCAGTGAAACTAAGTGTGAAATATGGTAGTGAATTTTTGTACACATCTTTTACCTGATTCAAGTCTCAATTCTCAAAGCATTTTGTTTCCTGTTCTTTCTGAATAAATTGTTTATTGTTTTTTTGTGTTTGTTGGGAATGCAGAGCCTAAAACGGAGATGGAAGGCACAAACACAGACACAAACAAATCTGGTTCTTCCTCGCCAAGCGGCTCTCCCTTGAGAACCGGACGTTGTCCCTTGCCAAATATGCGGTCTCCTTCGCCATTTTCACGATCACCCTCGCCATTGTCGCCTGGCAGCTCACCCTCAGGATCACCATTAAACAACGAGTAAGTGTTTGAATTTGTAGTTAATCATGTTTAATTATGATTGCGTTGATAGAATTTGTGAATCTGTGTAATTATGAATTTGTGCCTATTAATCAATGAGTATGTGTAATAATAAATTTGTGATAATTTGTTTTAATTCTAACTCCCAAACTTCTGAACCAATTAGGAATCCGAAATCTCCGACGGTGGACTTAGTGGGAGAAGACTTAGAGGTAGAGGAACAAGAAGGGACAGAGGAAGAAAGATTGCAAGAGCTTACAAATGAGGACTTGGATACAAGTAAAAAAAGAAAGACTACCTCAGATGTTTGGTCTCATTTTACAAGGAAGAAAGTTGATGGAAAATTTAAAGCTCAATGTCATCATTGCAACAAACTTTACTTGGGTGAGTCTAGCCAAGGTACAACTCATTTGCGTAATCATTTAGCAAGATGTCCACGAATGAAGTTTAAAGATATAAGGGATATGCGACAACAAGTCTTAATTAAACAACAAAATAAGGTGGATGGAACTATGAGTTTGAATACTTACCAATTTGATCAAGTTAGAGTTAGGAATAAGCTTGCTCGTATGGTCATCCTACATGAATATCCCCTTTCAATAGTTGACCACATTGGATTTAGAGATTTTGTGGCTGATCTTCAACCTATGTTTAAACTTGTCACAAGAAATACTTTGAAGAGTGACATTCTTAAAATTTATGATAATGAGAGGGAGAAAGTTTTGAAGATGACGGACAAGAATGGAAGTAGGATGGCAATTACAACTGACATGTGGACTTCAAGTAACAAAAAGAGAGGGTTTATGGTCATTACCGCCCATTTTATTGATCATACTTGGACGTTGCAAAATCGGGTTTTAAGGTAATTTTTTTATCTATAAATTGAATGTTAAAGACTTTACATTTAGAATGTTTATTGAGTTATGTTAAATTGAATGTTTATTGAGTTATGTTATAATTATTCATATTATTTTTCTAGGTTTGTTTATGTTCCTTCTCCACACACGAAAGATGTCCTTGCTGAAGTTCTTGTTGATTGTTTTTTAGAGTGGAATATTGATAGGAAGTTGTCCACAATAACTGTTGATAATTGTAGTACTAATGATGCCATGATGAGACTTCTATTGAATAAGCTTGATACTAGTTCTCTTATGTTGGGTGGGTCTATGATGCATATGAGGTGTGCTGCACATATTTTGAATTTGATTGTTCAAGATGGGTTGTCTCTTATTGGTGATGGTATTGAAAGGATTCGTGATAGTGTAATTTATTGGACTGGATCACCAAAAAGGAGGCAGAAATTTGAAGAAAATGCACGTCAATTGCGTGTTCAATGCACCAAAGAGTTAGTCTTAGATTGTAAAACTCGTTGGAATTCAACTTACTTAATGCTTTCTACTGCATTGATTTATAAAGATGTTTTCTCGCGTTTGGCTAAACGTGAAACATCTTATACTTGTTTGCCATATGATTATGATTGGGAGTTAGCTAAAGATATTTGTGGGAGGTTGGAGTTGTTTCATAGTGTGACTGAGTTTTTCTCTGGTCGTAAGTACCCCACAACTAATATGTATTTTACTTTGGTGTGTGAGTTGAAAATTGCATTGAATGAATGGAGTTTGTCAGTTGAAGAGATGATAAGTACGATGGCAAAAAGCATGCTTGCTAAATTTAATTCTTATTGGGCCAATGTTAGTGTTGTTATGGCTGTTGCTGCTATCTTAGATCCAAGATATAAGATGAAGTTATTAGAGTTTTATTATTTTAACATTTATGGTGATAATTCTGAATTGGAGATTGAAAAAATTAAGAATCTTTGTTATGATTTGCTTGATGAGTATGGAGATATAGATGAGTCTCCTGTAGATAATGAAGGAAGTTCTCATGTTCCTGCAAGTACTTCAAGCCCTGTGGCACAAATGAAGTTTAGATTGAGTGGGGCAATGTCATCTTTTGATTTGTTTGTAAATAATAGTTCAAGTAGTTCAAAGAAACATGGGAGTGCTAGAATGGAATTTGATCATTTCATTGATGAGGGAGTGTTGAAGAGGAGTGAAGATTTTGATATTTTGGGATGGTGGAAAAGTAATGGTCTCAAGTATCCTACTTTACAAAGGATTGCAAGAGATATTTTAGCAATTCCTGTCACAACTGTTGCTTCAGAATCTGCCTTTAGCACTAGTGGGAGACTTTTAAGTCCACACCGTAGTAGGCTACATCCCAAGACTATAGAGGCAATGATGTGTGCTCAGAATTGGTTATGGAGTGAAATCAACGGTTAGCAATTGTTTAATTTCTATTTATAAAATCAAATTTGTGTTTTAATATTTGCTAGTTATAATTTGATGAAGTTTATTCTATTTTTTAATTCATTGTTGTTGTAGGTTCTTCAACTATATCTGAAGATAGTACATTTCAATCCATTCTTGATGATGGGGAGCCAAATGAAGATGATGGGAGTTGTGTCACAATTGATGGGAGTAGTGTCACAATTGTGGAAGATTAAACATTTTGTATTAATTTAGTAGCTTTTTTAATTTCTTAGACTTGTTGGATTAATTTGTTGGTTTGTAATTATTCTAAACTTATGGGATTTATTTTGTAGCTTTTTAATTTCTTGGACTCGTTGGACTTTTGATACTTATTTCTTGAACTTGTTTGATTTATTTTATTTTTATGTTTAGCTGATGATTTTAGTTATGATTTTGTTGATTAATGATTAAATGGTTATCTTAGATAGATAATTTATTGATTTAAAATCTTTGTTATGATTTATTGAATTATGATTATGATATTAGTTATGATTTATTGATTTATAATTAACAAGTGATTTATTGATTTATGATTAGTAGCCTATGATTTGGATTGATTTGGACTGATTTGGCATTTGGGCCATGTTATCTAGGCTTGAATTGGAATATGCAGGCTTGAATGTAGGTAAAAATAAATTTTGGGCTTAATTTTTTTTTTTTTTGTTGGGCCACGAATTGGGCCCAATTCCTAAACGGGGCCCGCGGGGCCCGCGGGGCCCGGCTGGGGCGGGTTCGGGCCCCGCGAAAAAACCCGATACCCTAAACGGGCCGGGTCCGGGCCACGGATCTTGCCCAGCGGGTCGGGCCCGGGTATGAAAAAACCCGGCCCGAACCCGACCCGTTGCCATTCCTACGCCATTGCATGTAATTTGACTAATTAATTAACTTGAGTAATTAATTAATTTGCAAGGGATCAATTCATTTTAACCCAACATGATGTAAGACATTTTCCTTCTATGAAGGAACAGCCATCATCAGGCAGTGGTAGCTCTTTGTCTTGAATACATAACTTCGGTGTAGAAGAGTTGGGAAACAGAGGTTTAAGGCGTCCCTATGTTCAGACTTTACAATAAACTCAAGGCTGTGAATGGTTCTCAAACGGCTTATTTTGGATAAGTTTGGAGGCATCTCTCCAATGGTATCACAGGCTAGAATCAAATTAGAGCAGGTTCAGAGATAGATGTTGACGTATCCTGATAATGTGGATATTTTGGTAAAGGAGAAAGAAAGTATGCATGGGTTGCTCTCTATTAGTAAGGCAGAGGAGGCTTTCTTTGAACAGAATTCTAGGAATAAATTATTGAACTTAGGACAAATATATTCTTTATTTCCATTAACTTGTCAAAGCTAGAAATGCAGGAAACAGAGGTTTAAGGCGTCCCTATGTTCAGACTTTACAATAAACTCAAGGCTGTGAATGGTTCTCAAACGGCTTATTCTGGATTAGTTTGGAGGCATCTCTCCAATGGTATCACAGGCTAGAATCAAATTAGAGCAGGTTCAGAGATAGATGTTGAAGTATCCTGATAATGTGGATATTTTGGTAAAGGAGAAGGAAAGTATGCATGGGTTGCTCTCTATTAGTAAGGCAGAGGAGGCTTTCTTTGAACAGAATTCTAGGAATAAATGATTGAACTTAGGACAAATATATTCTTTATTTCCATTAACTTGTCAAAGCTAGAAATGCAGGAAACACACCCTTTTTTTTGTTGAGAAACACACTTAAATGCTTATGGGATGACCAAGAGAATAAAATGGAGGATCAAGGTTTGGCAGTTGGTTTCTACAAAAAAATTACTTGGTACAACCACAATGCAGTCTGGGAAGAGAAAGCAAGCAGGGGCGCAGAGTCAGGGTTATTGGCGAGCACATTTAAAGTACTATGTTCTCTATCAATGACAGCAAAGCTCCTAGTCTACAAGGATTTTCTATTGAGTTTTTTCATAAAGCATGGCTAGGAATAAGGGCAAGGCTAGATGTGCAATGAAAGTGGATTTAATGAAGGCATATGACTCAATTTGTTGGGAATTCATTCTTCAATGCTTGAAAGTTGTAGGAGCTCCTCAAAGGTTTGGTCAATGGGTTAAGGTATGATTAATATTCCTTTTCAGTAGGCTATTATGTGTAAGTGTAATGGTGAATCTGTTGACCATCTCTTCTTTCATTGTTTGATTGCTAAGGATCTGTGGTCAAGGTATTTAGAGTATGTTGGGTTATGCCAAAGTCTATTTTTGAGCTCCTAGCTAGCAAGCAAGGTTGGTTTGGTCGTCATAGAAATGGTCATATATGGATAGTTGTTCCACATTGTTTGATTTGATGTCTTTTTTTTTTTTTTTTTTTTTCTTTTTTTCTTTTTTTATGGGTTGATTTGGTGGCTTTGGAGGAAAAGAAATAATAGGTGCTTTGAAGATAATGAGAGATCCATGTCAGCCCACAAGTTATTTTTCTTTAGAACCTTATTGGATTGGTTGTCAGCTTGGCGAAACCAATCCTTATCTTCAATTCTTGATTTACTTTTGAATTATGTAATTTTTGTACTTGATTTGTTCACCCATGTACACTTCCTGTGTACTTGGGAGTCTCTTTTTTTATATCAATAAATCTTAATTACTTATATAAAAAACGCTTTCATTAGCTATTAACGGGGGCTTAGCTGGGTATTTTGAGGGATTTAGGCAAGGGGATCCTTAGTCCTCTCAACTATTTGTGTTGGCTAAGGAGGTCTTCTCCACATAGATGCACTCTGCTGTCAACGATACCAAGATTTTCAAGATTCATCCAAGATGTGCTGAGTTAAACTTACTCATCTTTTGTTTTGGAGATGACCTGTTAATGTTATCATTATGAATAGTAGAGTTGAACTCCTTTCAGGTTTTGTTTCTAACCCAAGAAAACAGTGAGCTTTTCTTTACAGGGAATCCTCAAAGCATCAAAGTCTAGATCCTAGCAGTCCTTCAATTCAGGGTGGGTGATCTGCCAGTGAGGTGCTTAGGAGTTCCCTTAATCTCTGGAAAATAAAATGACTGCAAGCCTCTGAGCGTTTCTAAATGTGAGGAGAGTTGGATCTACAAAGAGTAGAGGATTAGAATAAGGCAGCTATTATGAAACGTATCTAGAGCCTATCTACCTATGTGCCATCTACCCAAACTAGTTCCATATGGGTGGAATGGGTTAAAGTGAATTTGTTGAAAGGGAGAAGTTTTTGGAGTGAGAATTCCACAGAGCTACTTTGGGGTTGGAGATAGATAATCAAATTCTGGGGAGTGGCTACAGCCTTTTGAAAATTTGAAATGGAAGCAACATCTGTTTACGATTAGATTGGTGGCACCTAGATCATGTTTTATAATGCTGCCAACAACATTGAAGCAAAGGTATCAAGTGTCCTTAAGCATAAAACTTATGTGTGGAGGCTAGCAAGATATGAGGATCTAGTCTCTATACAAAGTAAGCTCCCTATGATGACAATTGGCAGTAGGAATAGATCCATTTCAAGTCTCTCTAAATCAGGAAGGTTTTCATGTTCATAGACGAGGAATGCCCTAAGCTTCAGATTGACTGAGGTGAATTGGTGGAGACTTACATGGTTTTCTTTAGCAATTTCCAATTCATGCCTTTATTATTTGGCTTGCTATGAGGAATAGGCTTATTAAAAGAGGCATTTTAGCTTAGTTGGGACGCAGGAAAGGGAGGCGGGGTGGTATCAAGGTGAACTAAGGTGTGTTTCGGAAGTAGTAATATGGAAGATAGAGATATATTTCTTCCTTTGCTATGAGGATATGGAGGGAAGCTAGGAGATGTTTACTAAAACTGAGTCAAGTAGATTCGTGGATTGGGGTCTCGTTAGCTTGTATGGGGAGCAACAGTCTACCCTATATGGTCCTAGAGAAATGCATTAATCCATGAAGGCCAGCTTTAAAATGAATAGAGGATGATGCAAGCTATTAAGTGGGAAGCTAAAAGCAGAATGAATTTAAATGGGCAGTTGAAGCTATTGGGCAGTATGGTCCAAATATGAAGCCTCCTAGTTACCATGAGTTAAGAGTTCCAATTCTCAAAAAGGGGGTGGCTTACACAAATGAGTTATTGAGTGATCACAAGGAATCTTGGAAGAAATATGGCTGTTCTATTATGTCTGATGGGTGGACTAGTAGAACCAATAGAACCTTGATAAACTTTTTGGTGAATTGCCCATCTGGAACCATGTTTATGAAGTCAATTGATGCATCATCTTTTATGAAAACTGGGGAAAAAACTTTTGAATTACTTGATGCATTTGTAGAACAGATTGGGGAGGCTAATGTAGTCCAAGTAGTATTGGATAATGGATCTAATTATGTGTTGGCTGGGAAGTTGTTGGAAGCAAAAAGGCCAAATTTGTATTGGACTCCATGTGCTGCACACTGCATTGACTTTATATTGGAGGACATTGGGAAATTCATAGAATTGCAAAAACTTTGGAAAGGGCCATTCAATTGACTGGATATATCTACAACCATGGGGGTGTCTTAAATATGCTGAGAGAATACACAAAACAAAGAGAGCTAGTTAGGGTTGGGAAAACTAGGTTTTGCACTTCATATCTTACAATAAAATCCATTTATAAGCAAAAGCATAACCTAAGAGCCATGTTTACTTCTGAGGAGTGGGTTCGTAGTAGCTGGGCAAAGGAAGCAAATGCTAAACGAGTAGTAGAAACGATGTTGATGCCTTCTTTTTGGAAAACGATAGTTTACATTCTTAAAGTTATGGGCCCTCTTGTTTGGGTTCTTCACCTTGTTGATAATGAGAGAAAACTAGCTATGGGTTACATATATGAGGCAATGGATAGGGCCAAAGAAGCTATTATAAAAGCTTTTAATGAGAATGAAGAAAGGTATTCAAATATTTTTAAAATCATTGATGAGAGATGGGAATGTTAATTACATCGGCCTTTGCATGCAGCGGGTCATTTCTTGAATTCTGAGTACTTCTATTTTGATGATGACATAGCAACAAATCATGAAATTACAGCAAGATTGTATGCTTGAATACAAAGACTAGTTCCTAGTGCTGAAATTCAGGACAAGATCATGGCTGAGCTACCCATGTATAAGAGAGCTGAAGGACTCTTTGGCATTGAATTGGCTAAAAGATCAAGAAAGACAAGGGCTCTAAGTAAGAAAGCATTTATATCTAACTTATAATGAGTAGAACAGTGACACTTTTTACAAATAAAAAATCTGACTTCTATGATATATCATATATCATTACTCATACTTATTTTTTTAACATAGCTTAATGGTGGAGTTTGTATGGGAGCTCAACTCTGAATTTGCAATAGTTAGCTATAAGAATCTTGAGCTTGACTTGTAGTGCATGTGATTGTGAGCGCAATTGGAGTGTGTTTGAGCAGGTGAGTTTTGAAGTATAATAAGTAGATTTTATCCTTTGATGAGCTACTTTATTTCATAGAAAATTGCAATGGTTTAATTATTCACTATAGTCTGATACTTAGTTTTCATAAATACTTGTAGATTCACACAAAAAGAAGGAATAGACTTGCACAAAAACGGCTAAATGATCTGGTCTTTGTGAAGTATAATCAAAAGATAAAGGCACGATATGATAAGCGTGATGTTATTGATCCCATCTCCTTAGATGATATAGATGAAAGTAATGAATGGTTGTTGGGGGAAATGGGTGTTGAACCATCTATGAATGTTGAAGATGAGTTGGTTTTTGATGATGATGATGATGGTTTGACTTGGGGTGTAGTGGCAAGAGTTGCTAGTGTTGGAGAACCAAGGAAGAATACTAGATTCCAAACAAAGTCAAGGACAAGCTCAAAGGCCTCAACATCAAAACCAAATATTGAAGAGGAAGATGCTGATTCTGATGAGACCGAGGAAGAGAATGTTGATGGTTATAATTCTGGTTCAAGTGGCTTTGAAAGTGATGGAAACTTGAGTGAAGACTCTGATGATGACCTTTAAATTAAAACTAACAACCACATTCAAGCTATTAAATATGCTAATAGGCAGAATGTTCAATCTTCAAATGCTTTTGTTTTGTCATGGATAGTCATGAAGTTCAATCTTCAATGTTTTGTTAGGAGTTTTCTTCTTTCTAATATGAAGTTATGAACAATATTTTGGTTTAATATTCAGATTTAGTTGATATTTGGATGGAGACTAATTTTTAAATGGTGATTTATGGTTAATATTCAGACTTAGTTGATATTTGATAATTATCTAGACTTAGTTCATTGTTGATATTTGGATGGAGACTAATTTTTTAGTTGGGATTCAAACCCATAAACTGGTTTTATAGACCAGGCTGACCAGCTCCTATCCATTAGGAATGGAGTCAGATTTGTTTATATAATATTCTTATACATCAAATAAATTAGATTGGAACCCTATATGTAAAATAAAAATATTTAGAATTTGGCGCTTCGCTTCACTCGGACTAGCGCCTTTTTGGTGCCTCGTCGCCTCGGGCAATATAAGGCCTTGGCGCCTTAAGGGCACCTTTCGCCTTTGACTACTTTGGTCTCTCAGAGGATAAAGATAAGGTGATATAGCAAGATCCATTTTCCTTTCTTTTGTTCTGAAAACAAAAATAAAAATTTGGGAGAGCTCTAATGAATTCCTTTTAATGCTAAAACACAGAGACACAAACAAAGAAGGGTTATGTAGGACAATTATTATTATGTGCACAAAAACCATCCATGTACTAATATCAAATGCTAACATTTGATAGCCACAATCATAATAGGATAATATAAAGCTAGGGAAAAAATTATGCTTTTTGCAATTCTAACATGCCTACTGCAACAGATAAAAGCAAAACAAGGGTTCCAATTCATCCATACCACTAATGATATAACTTCCATTGGTTATACACATATCACCATCTTCTTAGTAAGATACCACATTTGCTCCATCAAGAAAAGCAAGGTTCTCCATGTAAGTAGCTACATTTAAAGGATATTTTACTTGAATATAATCTCCTTCTCATGCAGGGTTTCGGTGTCTATTAAAACAGACTTACATTCTTCCCTCTCCAATTCACCATTGGTGGTGACTAGCTGGGGCCTCTTCTAAATTAGAAGTAAACCATAATTGTTGAGACAAACGAAATGAGTAGAATCATCAATTGGTACAACAAAAAGTTTATTCCACGATTGAAGCACACCATACTCCTTGACCACCCATATGAAGCAGCAAAAAATGTTAGATGGCTGTAATTGAAGTTGAATCAAAGCCAGTTTCCCCTTCAATGAAGTGAGACCTTTTGCATTACAATCTCCTTTGTTGAAATCGTCAAGATGCGATGGTAGCTCTCTGAACTTCTCACTGTTGACATCAAATGACAATATCATTTCATTAAAGCTTTCCTCCTGTCCTCCTCCTTTTTCCTTCCTATCTATCATCCAATGCAAACACCAACTAACAAATGGGAGTGGCATAACAAAATTAACACTGTACTCGAAATCGGGTCTCGACGAGATTCCCACTTCAACCCTTTTCCACGAATTTGAACTTAACGTGTACATTTCATCCTCAGAAAAAGAAAAATTCAATGAAATCCTCGCAACCTTGTATTCATTATTACGGGAATCATAAGCAAATCTGAGTCCAAACTTTCTTAAACAAATACCAGGCAACTTCTTAAATTTTCTAACACTAGGATTCCACAAGTAAACATTATTAAGCAGAGTCACACCACCTAGAATTAGTGAAACACAATAGACCATTGCATGAACCAACTAAATCGGCAAACCCAGGATGAAAATGGAAGGGAATTGTAAACGTACGGTCGCAAGTGACCGTACAGACTTGACTGCTGAGAGAAGTAGTCTTGGGCATGTGTATGACATAACTGTTGGGGTTTATGCCCTAAAATCCAATTTATTGGCATGACATAAGTAATTAAATTATTTAATTATATGAGACTATTTATAAATGAACTAATAGGACATTATCTTAGTCCATGAGATGCATAGTATGTGATTTAGTCACAGAAGATATAAATCACAAGTTCTTTGTAAACTCAGAATTTTAGTTCGTAGTCGGTGATGAAATTGGGCGTTTCATCTGCGAAGACTATAACATATCAACTAAGATGATTTGTCTTGATCATGGAAGTGGAGACTTCTAGTTGGTATGTTGATGTGTCTTAAGAGTTAAGACATGTTGAACTGAACCGCTGTAAGATTAATTATTCTCCTAACGACTGTCAAATGAATAATAAATCTCACGACTTCTATTTACATTAACTTTAAATCCTGAGAGAATAATGAACCTGATCATGAGGTGTAGGTTGCTTTGATATATCAGGAGTGAGATCTATAAGATACGATCAAAACCTCAATATGTTGGGTAGCTACATTTAGTGTTGATGGAATATATATTCTCAAGATAGAATTCATAATCTCTTAACGGAGATATAAAATATTCTCTTGAGATAAGTTTAATGAGTTTGGTTATTCAGAGTGTTGGGCCCAACCACTTTAGTAAGGAGTTACTAAAGTATATATTTATGAAATTGGATTTCATAAATATATGATGAATAACATAAATGATTAAATCGGGTACTCAAGGATTAAGATGTAGTAATTTTCAAAGTGATAGTCTACATTCATGACTTTATATTACTACGAATATTTTAAAGAAGGGGTTGCATATATAATAAAGTCTTGGGATATAATTTATTAATAAAACTTAGAGTGCAATTATATTCTTATAGTGGTATTGAATATAATTAATGGTAACTTTGGACTTGTCAAGAGTTGACAGAAAAGCTCAAGACCCATTGGAGCTAGAATCTTATTTGTTCCCTTTGGTCCCATCTCAAACTACAAACTAAAGCCCAATTGGGTAGGCCCAAAAGGCTAACCCAATTAGATAATCAGTTTTTATTTAATAATAGTTATTAAATAAAGTAACTACCAAGATAGTTAGGATGTACGTATGATGGAAAGAAAAGAAAACAGTTTTTCTCTGCAAGGAGAAAAAGAAGGATTTTTCTTTGAGAATCAATGTACAAAAAGAGTGATTGAGAGACCACACTTCTTGGGCACCATGTGGAATTGAGATGAAGATTAAAGGTATCCTCAAGTCTTGGTTTTGAATTTCACTGCATCAAGGTACGCTTTCTATTCTTTGTTCTAGAATTCAAGGTTACATGTTATCTCTCATGAATGAAGTAGATCCGTGTTTGTTGCTTCCACTATGTGTTTTGTATGAGATGCAAAACCAGATTTTCCAACAATAACCATGATCATCATCATGATCATGATGATTGCGATTAAGGTAGGTGGACATGAATTTAGGGTTTGTAATGTAAGAGTACTAGGTTTTGCAAACGCACCTGAATCTTAGGAGAGATTTCACCAGTAACCTTGCTAGGATGTCTAGTACGATGTCGTTTAGGAGATGTAGTCCGAGGAACGGTGGTTGTGAAGGTCGTGACATTTTTGAACAAGAAGAAGAAGGAGGGGATAGAGAACAGAGTATGTTATTCATTTGATTGTGGCACTCTTCAAATCAAGGTCTGTAAATCCTAGTTATTCATTTTTTTTTTTTTAAAGGTTTTATCGTGTTTTAGAGGTTTTGGTATATGGGAGGGAGAAAATTGGCATATGACACCCATTTTCTAAAATATTCATTAGTTAACATTGTTTTCAAACTAATTAGCAAACTAACCTCTCAAGTTTCTTAGACTCGACTTCACTGTAGTAAATCGAGTCTCACAAACTTAAGTTCCATGTGAACTTGACTCTTTAACACTTGATTTCGACCAAAATTGGAAATTAACACTGTTTGCCAAACAATATAATTAGTAGGCACTGTTTTCAAACTATATATATTACTAACATCTCGAGTTTAAAAGACTCGATTTACGGCCTATAAATCGAGTCTCAAAAACTCGGTTTCCATGATCTGATCACATCTAATGTGGCATTTTTTCCACGTGATGTCCACTTGAAAATCAAGTCTCTAAGGCTCTATTTATAAGCTGACCCTTTAAAAAGAACACCATTCTATGATTAGGAAAAAAAAAAAATTAAGATAAGATTAAAAACATCACTCGACCTCTCTCTTCTCTCGTCCCTCTGCTTCTCTCACATTAACAACCAACGGTGATTGCAACTACTGCAAAAACACCAACAACCACCACATCCACACAAAACAAAACACCCACTGATCTCAATGCTACCATAAGCAACCCATAAACTCACTGATCGCAACCCAAGAAAACCCTTTGACTGCCAAAACACTAACAACCACTGTGACAGACGAACCCCAAAATCCAACCCACCGTGATCGCCGCACATAGCCTAAACACCCATATATACCGTCGACCCAAAACACCTAACTCGCAGACCCACAATCATGAACCCAAGACCGACTAACTAGCAGCTAAAATCAACTGCCGCCGCCTTCACAACAACCCCACCACCACCAAATCGGTGAACCGAGTCGACTCAGTGGCTGGGTTTCTGCAGTTCGTAGTCGAAACCACCACCTATCCATGTCGTTGCCGCCACCTAACAACCTAGCATCTTTGGTCTGTGCTCCTGAAAGAAGAGAGAGCAGACATAGTGAAAGAAGGGAGAGATGACTAAGGTGAGGAGAGATGTTTAAATGATTGGGAGAAAAGAGATGTAACTGTGCATTGATTTGTGCTATACAGCTTGCTAGCACTGATAATGTTTGAATAATATTAAATGTAAAGTGTTTTGTTTTGTTTGCTAGCACATACAAATCAATGGTTAAAGGGTCGGCTTATAAATCGAGTCTTACAGACTCAATTTCCAGGTGGACACCACGTGGAAAAAACGCCACATCAGACGTGATCAGACCATGGAAACCGAGTCTATGAGACTCGATTTATAGGCCTAAATTGAGTCTTTGAGACTCAAGATGTTAGTAATATATATAGTTTGAAAACAATGCCTACTAATTATATTGTTTGGCAAACAGTGTTAATTTCCAATTTTGGCCCTTGATTTCCCTAAAACAAAAACAAAAACATGAAGATCAAAACAGAAACCACAACACCCAGAGAGATCAAAAACAGAATTATGAAGCAACAATCCTAGTGAGATCAAAATAGTAACACGAAGCAACAAACCCAGGCTCCAAGCGACAGCTCGGATTGAACTTGAGCGACGAATCCAGGCGGCGATCGGGATCGAGATGAGGTGGTGGTGTGTTTGTTGGGTTTGGTTTTCCAAGTTCCGATCGGCGTGTTTGTTGGGTTTGGTTTTGCAAGTTCCAATCAGTGCGTTTATTGGGTTGGGTTTGGGTTTGGTCTTGCTGGTGAAGACCTGTGAAGGATTTGAAGGTGAGACCTAGAAGGATGCTATACAGTCTTGTGAGAAATTGAAGGTGAGAGTGAGACCTAAAGCTCACACGTGAGGAGTTGAAATTGTTCGTGAATTTTGTTCTTTTAGTTTTATTTTGAGAAACTCGAGTTTTTAATATTCGATTTCCACATGGAAATCGAGTTTCCAAGACTCGAGTTGCTACAGTGAACTCGAGTTTAAGAGACTTGAGATGTTAGTTTGCTAATAAGTTTGAAAACGTGCTAACTAACTGTTAGGGATATTTAGATTAGTGCAGATAACAAGTGGGGTTGTTGTATGATTGTAATGCAATTGTATTAGTAGGTTCAGTGTTGATATTGTATAGTGTATTGAGATTGTTGTATATAAGATAGTGAGGACAAGTGGCAGGGTGGTTATGACAGGGTGGCAAGTTAGTGAGTTAGAAGTTAGTTAGGAAAATGGGTTTAGCCGTGAGTAGTACCAGTCACGGGTTTAGAAGGCAAGGCATTAGTTAAGGGTATAAAGGGAAGAGGTTGTAAAGAAGGATCAATAAGAAGATTGTTACTCAATTTACATTCTCTTTTCTCTGTTTCCTTCTCTGTTATTCTCTCTTTTCCATTGGAGGACCAACTGGCCTCAAATTCAGCTAAAGAGACCATATCCATCAATTTCACTCTTAACATTTGGTATCAGAGCCTTGTTCTTGCATTACCATGACTGAAACACGTGCTGCTGCCATGAACATGGTGAATGAAGCTATTGCTTCTTTGTGTACCACTTCGGACCATCACAATAGGGATATCCAAGAAATCTAAAAGATTCAAGGAATCCATACCAGGACCTTGAATGAAATGAATCAAAACCTCAATGCCATTCTACAGAAATTGAATTCTCAAAATAGCAATTCACACTCACCTCAAAGAATTGTACCAGTGAACCAGAGTTCTTTAGCCTTGTCATTTGCAAGATCTGTGAAATTGGACTTCCCACGTTTCTCAGGTGATGATCTTGCTAGTTGGGTCTATAAAGCCAATTAGTATTTTGGCTATTATCAAACCCCAGTTACAGAGAAGTTGCTAATTGCTTCGTTTCACATGGAATTAGAGGCTTTGATTTGGTTCCAAGAAGCTGAGGAGGCTTGTGTGTTCACTGATTGGGATTCCTTAGTGCGGGCTCTACATGTGAGGTTTGGATCAACTACTTATGATGATCCTATGGAAGTGTTAACAAGGCTGAGATAGTCTTCAATAGTGGCAATGTACAAGGCAGAGTTTGAAGCTGTGTCTAATAGGATTAAGGGTCTGTCTCCTTTACACAAGCTTAGCTACTTCCTAAGTGGCTTGAAGGATGAAATCAAGCTTCCAGTAAGGATGCTTAATCCAAGCACCTTGAATGAAGCATTTGGATTGGCCAAGATTCAAGAAGAATATGTGTTCAGTTGCAAGAAGAATTCCAGATTTCAACAAGAAACAGGTAAGGGTTCTATCTTGGGCTTACCAAAGAATAAGGTAGTAATAGAATCTAAATCTAAGATACCAATTAAGAGATTAACCCCTGCTCAAATGGATGAAAGAAGAAAGAGGGGGCTTTGCTATAATTGTGATGAGAAGTGGGGGGTTAGGCACAAATGTAAGAATGCTAAACTGTTTTTGTTAGAGGGAATTGAATTAGTTTATGGGGTGTAGTTTGGGGTACAGATCACTGAATTAGAGGAAGAAGTGGAGAGTGAGGTTGCTACTAAGGCAGTTAGTCAGGAAGAAGAGGTGGAGATTACCTAGTATGCACTCACAGGAACTTCTACACCTGGTACTATGAGGGTGAGGGGTAAGGTTAATGGGAGTGGGTTGGTAATCCTAATAGACACTGGCAGTACCCATAATTTTGTAGATGCTTCTTTGGTTTCTGGGTTGTAGTTAAGGATAGATGTTTCTAAGGTTTTGGAGGTTAAGGTAGCTAATGGTAGTGTGGTTAAAACTCAGGGTTTTTGTAGTAATGTGCCAGTGTGCATTCAGGGAGTGAAGTTTTGCATTCAATTCCATGTTTTAGCATTGGGGGGCTGTGATGCAGTGTTGGGCACCCAACAGTTAAGCACTTTAGGTGAGATTCAATGGAATTTTAAACTTTTAACCATGTGTTTTTGCTATGAGGATCATAAAATACTGCTTCAAGGGTTAACTCCATCTTTGGGGTCTTCCATTGTGGATTGTAAGTAGTTTTTCAAGGTACTTGTGAAGAAGGGACTGCTGTTACAGATTGCTAGTGTGGAGGCTGTTGCATCAGAGGTCAGGCTGCCTGCTGAAGTGGAATTATTGTTACAAGAGTTTGAGCATATTTTTGAGACCCTTATAGGATTACCTCCTCTCAGGGGTCATGAGCATCCCATTGTTCTTAAAGAAGGAGCTCAACCTGTGTGCCAAAGACCCTATAGGTATCATTTCTACCAAAAAAATGAGATTGAGAAGATTGTGAAAGAATTTTTGTCTGTTGGGTCAATTAGGAACAGTAGCAGCCCCTTTGCCTCTCCTGTTTTGTTAGTAAGGAAAGTTGATGGATCATGGAGGATGTGCATTGATTATAGAGCACTTAACAACATCATTGTCAGTGATAAATTTCCAATTCTAGTTATTGATGAGTTGTTGGATGAATTGAGTGGAGTTGCCATTTTCTCCAAGCTGGACTTGAGGTCTAGATATCATTAAATCAGAATGAGGGAAGAAGACATACCTAAAACAGCTTTTAGAACACATGAGGGCCATTATAAGTTTTTGGTGATGCCATTTGGTTTAACTAATGCTCCCTCAACCTTTCAATCATTGATGAACCAGGTATTTAAGCCCTTTCTTAGACAGTTTGTATTAGTGTTTTTTGATGACATATTAGTCTATAGCAAGTCCTTGGCTGATCATGTAATCCATCTAAGAAAGGTTTTGGAGATTTTAGCTACTAACAAGTTGTATGCTAAAAGGACAAAGTGCATGTTTGCTTGTAAGGAAGTAGAGTATTTGGGGCATGTTATTACTGTTGAGGGGGTTCATACTGATCCTAGGAAAGTTGCTGCAATGCAGCAATGGCCTATTCCTAAGGATATTAAGTCTTTGAGGGGGGTTTTAGGGCTTACTGGGTATTATAGGAAGTTTGTCAAGGGGTGTGGCCAAATTGCAGCCCCTTTGACAGCCCTATTAAATAAAGACTCTTTTTGTTGGTCTAATGAGGCTGAGTTGGCTTTTCATCAACTTAAGGATGCTATGGTTAAACCTCCAGTGTTAGCTTTGCCAAACTTTGATCATCCATTTGTGGTGGAGTGTGATGCTTTTGGAAGAGGGATAGATGCAGTGCTAATGCAACATGGTAGGCCAATAGCTTACCACAGTCAAGCACTTAAAGGTAAAAATTTGGCTTTGTCAACATATGAGAAAGAGTTGCTAGCCATAGTCATTGTTGCCAAGAGGTGGAAAGCTTATTTGGTGGGCAGACCTTTTACTGTTAAAACTAACCAACAGAGTTTGAAGTACCTGTTGGAGCAGAAAATTGGCACACCAACCCAGCAAAAGTGGTTTGCTAAATTGCTAGGCTATGTCTTTGTTGTTTAGTACAAGAAGGGCAAAGACAATTTAGTGGCTGATGCATTGTTTAGGAAGGCTGATTTTGATGATTGTACTTCCTGTGGAGTTTCAGAAGCTCATGAGGGGGTCTTATGCATGGTTTCATTTCCTTCTCCAACCTGGTTGACTGATCTTAAGGCCAGTTATGCTTTTGATCAGCAGGTGCTAGATATTTTCCAAGCTTTTCAGTTGGGAAAGGGAGTTCCAAAAGGGTATGCTGTGCAGAATGGGTTGTTGTTCTATAAAGGTAAGATTTATCTTGGGTCATGTGATGCTTTGAAGGCTGCTGTTCTGCAGCAAGTCCATGATAGTCCTTTAGGAGGGCATTCAAGGTTTCTCAAGACCTTACATAGGGTGCAGAGAGATTTTTATTGGCCTGGTTTGAGATCTGATGTGAAGAAGCATGTTAGGGAATGTGATATATGCCAAAGACTTAAGTATGAAACCTGTCATATTGCTGGACTATTACAACCCTTACCTATACTTGACAAACCTTGGCTTGATGTAAGCATGGACTTTGTTGAAGGCCATCCTAAGTCTTAATCCAAAGATGTGGTTCTAGTAGTAATGGACAGGCTTACCAAGTTTGTTCATTTTATCCCCTTGTCTCACCCTTATACAGCTGCCAAGGTGGCTAACTTCTATCTGCAACATGTGTTTAAATTGCATGGTATGCTAGCTACAATTGTAAGTGATAGGGATCTTGTTTTCACCTCTCATTTTTGGCAAGCGTTGATGAGGTTGCAAGGGGTGTAGCTTGCAATGTCCTCAGCTTATCACCCTCAATCAGATGGACAAACTGAGGTACTAAACAAAAGTCTAGAACATTATTTGAGAGCATTTGCAGCTGATAGACCTTAGACTTGGGTGGAATGGCTACCATTGGCTGAATTTTGGTTCAATACCAATTTTCATACCTCTACCAAGTTGACTCCTTTTGAATCTTTATTTGGCTATCCTCCTCCCAAGCTATTGGATTATATTCCAGGTACCACTAAGATTGATAGTGTGGATGTGCAATTGAGGACTAGATAGCAGCTTCTGGCCTTATTGAAGCAGAATTTGGTAGTAGCTCAAGAAATGATGAAGGTGAATGCTGATAAGCACAGGATTGAAAGGGAATTTGCTGAAGGAGATTGGGTATACCTCAAATTGATGCCTTATAAGCAGAAATAAATGAAGCAGAAGCATTTGGGCAAGCTGGCACCTAGATATTATGGACATTTTCAGATTTTACATAGGGTTGGCAAGGTATCATACAGGTTGGATCTACCACCAGATTCTAGAATCCATCCTACATTCCATGTTTCCTGTCTTAAGGAGAAGTTAGGCAAGCATGCGGTTGCTGTTCCTTCATTACCTTCTGTGGATGCAGCTGGCATCTTAGTCCTGAACCAGCGGCTGTTTTGCAGACTAGAGCTCATAATTTGAGGAGCAGGACTATTACTCTGTTAGGGTTTGTGCCCTAAAATCCAATTTATTGGTATGTTATAAATAATTAAACTGTTTAATTATATGAGACTATTTATAAATTAACTAATGGGACATTATAATAGTCTTTGAGATGCATTGTATGTGATTTAGTTATAGAAGATATAAATCACAAGTTCCTTGTAAACTCAAAATATAGTTCGTAGTCGATGATGAAATTGGGCGTTTCATCTGCGAAGACTATTACGCATCAACTAAGATGGTTTGTCTTGATCATGGAAGTGGAGACTTCTAGTTGATGTGTTGATATGTCTTAAGTATGTAAGACATATTGAACTGGACCGCTGTGAGATTAATTATTCAATTAACAGCTGTCATATGAATAATTAATCTCACGACTTCTAATTTCATAGACTCTCAATCCTGAGAGGATAGTGAACCCGATCATGAAATGTAAGTTACTTTGATATATCAGGAGTGAGATCTAATTTAACGGTCAAAATCTCAGTATGTTGGGTAACCACATGTAGTGTTGAAGGAACACATATTCTCAAAATGAAATCTATAATCTCTGTCTATAGAGACATGAAATATCCCCTTGAAATAAGTTTAATAGGAACTAGTTATTCAAGGCCGGCCACTTTAGTAAAGAGTTACTAAAGTTCATATTTTATGAAATTAGATTTCATAAATATGAATAACTAAAAGATTAAACTGGGCACTTAAGGAATAAAATAGTTGTTTAAAAAGTGACAGTTTATCATGACTTTGTTCACTATGGATATTTCATGGAGGGGTCAAATGATATCATATTAGAGTCTTGGGAAATAATTTATTAATAAGGCCTAGAGTGCAATTATATTTCTATAGTGGTACTTGTTATATAATTAATGGTAACTTTGGGTTTGTCAAGAGTTGACAGATAAATCTGAGGCCTATTGGAACTAGAGCCTTATTAGTCCCTTTGGTCCCATCCCAAGCCACACACTTAAGCCTAATTGGGCTGGCCCAAAAGGCTAACCCAATTAGATAATCAGTTATTTATTTAATAAGAGTTATTAAATAAAGTAACTGCTAAAGGCAGTTAAAACGTACGTATGATTAAAAGGAAGAGAAAATAGTTTTTCTTTACAGGATCTTGGAAATACACTTTTCCAAAGGAAAATCAACCGTACACAAGAATTGATTGAGAGACCACTCATCTTGGGCACCATGTGGAATTGGGATGAAGATTAAAGGTATTCTCAAGTCTTGTTTTTGAATTTTACTACACTAAGGTACGCTTTCTTTTCTTTATTCTAGAATACAAGGTTATATGTTATCTATCATAAATGAAGTAGATTCTTGTGTTGCTTCCGCTGTGGGTTTTGTATGAGATGCAAAACCAGTTTTTCCAACATACTCAAGTCTTGGTGCAATGGCAAGGGGAAAGTGTTGATGATGCCACCTGGGAAGACTTGTACCTACTTCAACAACAGTTTCCTCACCTTGTGGGCAAGGTGCTTTAAGGGGAGGGTACTTGTTAGGGATATTTGGGTTAGTGCAGATAACAAGTGGGGTTGTTGTATGATTGTAATGCAATTGTATTAGTAGGTTCAGTGTTGATATTGTAGAGAGTATTGAGATTGTTGTATACAAGATAGTGGGACGAGTGGCAGGGTGGTTATGACAGGGTGGCAAGTTAGTGAGTTAGAAGTTAGTTAGGAAATTGGGTTTAGTTGTGAGTAGTACCAGTCACGGGTTTAGAAGGCAAGACATTAGTCAAGGGTATAAAGGGAAGAGGCTGTAAAGAAGGATCAATAAGAAGATTGTTACTCAATTTGCATTCTCTTTTCTCTGTTTCCTTCTCTGTTATTCTCTCTTTTCCATTGGAGGACTAGCTGGCCTCGAATTCAGCTAGAGATACCATATCCATCAATTCCACTCTTAACACTAACAAATATGTTTGAAAATTGGTGTTATATGCCAATTTTCTCCATATAGGAGGCGTTGCAGTTGAACTTAGTTTTATGAGTTTAATTGTTAATGATTCTTCCCAAAAACCATAGTTAAAGTGAGCATCTAGTTTATATTTCATATTTGTAGCCATTGGCCCCATTCCATATCAAATAAAAGTGTTTTTTTTTTTTTTTTTTTTTTTTACTATCAAAATGAATAAAGGACGAATCTTATAAAAGAATCTCCACTAAGAGAAACCATAAATGATGTAAGCATTTCTAGTGTTTCGTATGACATTTTGGTGGTTCGCTTATTTGGAAACCAGTCTAGGATTTTAGAATTTGAATGACATTTTGGTGGTTCACTTATTTGGAAACCAGTCTAGGATTTTGGAATTTTTTTTTTTTGATAAAACGGTCAGAAACTCTTATTAACTCAGTAAAACTGAATACACGAAAAGTAGAAAACTTATACAGTACCAAGGCCAGCTACAAAAAGCTGGCCATAGACTAAAGCTACAACACACGTAGCTAAGGAAAAAGGCCACTAATATAAAAAGTTAACTTCGGCCATAGACTACAGCTACAACAGCATAGCTAAGAAAAGGGCACCAATATAAAAAATTAAATCCGAGATGCCATCAGCTTTTGGTACTCAATTAGCAGACCCTCTGCACCACTCAAAATAAACCTCGGATGAGTTTGCTTTTGTTCAAAGTACATCTTATTTCGGGCATTCCAAATAGCCCACGCCACAGTTGCCCAAAGTTCCAAATCGCGTTGGTCTAAGCTCTGCACCATGAAGCCGAATAGCAAGAAAAAGTCGTGCGCACCATTGGAACACTTTTGAATCTTTCCCTTAACCAAGGCCCACACATTCCTGGCAAGGGGACACTCCCACAGGATATGACCAGTTGACTCAGGTTTTTGCTGGCACACCCCACACACCTCCGTAACGTGAACCTTTCTTCTGCACAAGTTGTCTCGAGTGGGTAGGTTATTAGAGCACGCCCTCCACATGAAGGTTCTTACTTTTGGGGGTACATTTAGTGTCCAGAGTTTCTTCCAGGTTGGCTTGTCTGTCCGGGCCTTTGAGTGCTCCACTACTTGCTGTTGCTTCAATCGGAGCGCGACGTGGTAAGCGGTCTTGACAGAGAAGGACCTTGACTTATTCTTCATCCATATAAGGGAGTCCCTAGCACGTGTATTATTGAGGGGTAGGGCTAAGATTTCATTCCGAGTTCTGGCCGTGAATAGTGTGTGGACCTTGCCCCGATCCCACTGTCTTGTGTCAGCATCTATCAAGTCACTAACCTTCAACTTAGGGTCGGGCTCACCGTTGAAGATAGGGTTGTGAGACAACCACTTGTGTGTAGTGACACCAATACACACGCCATCGCCAATTTTCCATCTCGAACCAGCAACGACCACGTCCCTAGCAGACAAAATACTCCGCCAAACGAATGAAGGATTGTGGCCCAGCGAGGCCTCTAAGAACGTGCTACTAGGGAAATACCGGGCCTTGTACACTCGATAAAAGAGAGATTGAGTGCCATGCAACAGTCGCCACGCTTGCTTGGCCAACATTGCAAGGTTAAAGGCGTTGATGTCTCGAAACCCCATACCACCTCTATTCTTGTCCGTACACAGCTTCTGCCAGCTCACCCAATGGATCTTTTTCTCATTGCATTTCTGACCCCACCAATATCTGGCCAAGGTCGAGTTGATGGCGTCACCCAATGTTTTTGGAAGCTTGAATAAGCTCATGGAGTAAGTCGGTATAGACTGCGCAACCGATTTTATAAGTATCTCACGGCCAGCCTTGGAGATGAATTTCTCCTTCCACCCTAAAACTCGCTTAGTAACACGTTCTTGGATTTCCCTGAAGGTGGCTATCTTTGTTCTACCCCCAACCATCGGCAGACCTAAATACTTCTCGCAATCAGACATGATACTGGCTCCAAGCAAAGTTTTGATTGAGTCACGTGTGTCATGTCTGGTGTTGCGACTGAAAAAAAGCGACGCTTTCTGCCGGTTAATGGCTTGTCCAGAGGCCGATTCATATTGTGATAATATGTTGAGCAACACTTGGCACTCCTGAACCGTGGCTTGACAGAACAGTAGGCTGTCATCGGCAAAGAGTAAATGAGAAATGGTCACTCCATGCTGACAAGATACAATTCCTTTAATAGACTGATTTGCCTCAGCCCTACGAAGCATTGCGGATAAGCCCTCGGCACATAGAAGGAACAAATATGGCGAGAGGGGGTCGCCCTGCTTGATTCCACGGGTGGGTTTGACCAGACCACAAGGCTCTCCATTGATGAGGATCGAGTAAGAAGCGGTGCAAACCGTTTCCATAGCTAGCCGTATCCATGTATCATCAAAGCCGAGTTTAGTCATCATATTCCGTAGAAACAGCCACTCAACCCGATCGTAGGCTTTGCTAATGTCCAACTTCACCGCCATTTGACCCTGCTTCCCCTTCCTCTTATTTCTCATCCTGTGTAACAACTCAAACGCTACAGTGGTATTATCAGTGATTAAGCGATTAGGAACAAAGGCACTTTGAGCATCGGAAATAATATTAGGCAATATCAATTTGATACGATTAGCCAAAACTTTTGAAAATAACCGTGATATCACATTGCCTAAGCTGATGGGGCGATAATCTGAGATGTACCGCGGCTCCTTCTTCTTGGGGATGAGAATAATGTGGGTATAATTCATCTTGTGTAGGAGGTGGCCAGAGTTTAGAACCGAAAGAACAGCCCAAACCACATCATTCCCAACAATATGCCAATATTTTTGAAAAAAGAACGGGGACATACCATCCGGGCCCGGCGACTTGGATGGATGCATTTGGAACAACGCCCGCTTAATTTCCACCGGTGTGTACGGTTGTAAAAGTTGGTGGTTCATGTCTGGGGTTACTAGCCTATCTACGGGGTCTAAAACAGCCTCCATGTTGAATACTACCATGTTGTCTACCTCCACCTAAAGGATTATTTGGGTGTTTTTCTTAAATTCACAAATCAAGAAAACTACCATCATAAAAAATAAAAAAATGAAAAACTACAATTAAAAATAGAATTTCACCATAATTAGCATATATATTTTGAAATACAGAAAGAATGTTGACAACAAATATTAAAGGACTAAATGACAAAAACAAAACTTAAGGGGCCAAAATGAAGAATTCACCAAACTTGAAACATATAATTTTATTTTACCCTTGTTCCCCTTATGATAAAGGTTATTTCATTAAGAAGCAACCTAAATATTTATCTGATATTTCCTTTCATGTATTTATGCCCAATAATGAGACAGAGTGTGAATTGTGGAAAATTTTGGAGTGATTTGAATGAGTTTTTGATCAAAGCCCTCAGCTCTTAGAAAAAGATTTTAATGTGGTTGAAAGTGATGATGAAAAACAAGGATCCGAGTACATTGGGAAGATTTCTGTAGTTGCCTATATAATCTTGAAGTCATGGATTTAGCCTATTCAGGCTGCTTCTATGCAACAAAAGAGAAGGCAGAGGCTTTGCGGCAAGAAGATTAAATAGGGTGTTGGTGAATGTATCCTAAGCACAGTTAGATTTATATAGAAAATTTAAGCCTTGGTGCACCAGCTCACTCACGTGCATCAATATTAGATTCTTCGATTACTGGATAAGTCATATAGAATTCATGACTTCGGTAAAGAAGTGTTGGGAAACAAAGGTGTAAGGTGTCCCTATGTTCAGACTTTACACTAAATTCAAGGCTGTATAAAGTGTCCTCAAACAGTTTAATTTGGATAAGTTTGGAGGCATCTCTCAGAGGGTATTATAACTATATGTTAAAAACTCTTGGTAATGTGGATATTTTAGAAAAGAAGGAATGCATGCATCAGTTGCTTTCTATAGTAAGGCAGAGGAAGCTTTCTTCAAAGAAAATTCTAGGAATAAATTGTAGTACTTAGGGGACCAAAATACTTCTTACTTCCAACAACTTATCAAAGATAGAAATGCAAGAAACTCACTTAAATACTTATGGGGTGATCAAGGGAACAAAATGAAGAATCCAGAACAGATTAAAGGTTTGGCAATTGGTTTCTACAAAAATTTACTTGGTACACGATGCAGTTTGGGGAACTGAAAAGGCAAGCCGGGTATCTCAATTGTTGGCAGTAAAGATTCTTGTTGCATTGCAGTGGCAAAGTCACTGCAATGGGGAGTTATTGATGAGAAAATTTAAGGTACTATATTCTCTTTTTGGCAGCAAAGCTCTTGGACTATATGGATTTCCTACTAGATTTTTAATAAAGCGTGGCAGTAGTTAAATCCTTCTTTGCCAATTACCTGAATGCGATCATTTTGTTTAGATTCATTTGAAGTATAAGTTGGTCTTCTATAATATTGCTCAAGATTGAGAGTTAGTGTCTTAATGAGTTTGTACTAACTAGTGGAAGTCCATACTAGAAGTCAAATATACTTGAAAATTATTCTTAGATTGACATACAACTAAAATGGTATATGGATGCATCATCAACCAAATAAAATCACATCAATGCTATGGAGGAAAACCAACGTACCTGAAAACCTAACAGATATCAATGTATGACTTAAATTCTTCCACTTCAACCAAACAAAAAGTTTTGTATACGCATTCCATAGTATAAAGAATAAACTATAGCAAGTTTCTTTTGGATAAACAGCACAAAAGTTCCAAAAGGAAAACAATGTTTGTGCAGCTGAACATAATTTTTGACCCACATTCACTGACTACATGTGATTGTACCCACCTAAGCAAGAGATAACAGCAATGCTTTTGTCTCTTAAGAGGACAGAGACACGATGACACAATGATAAATGGCAATATCTTAAATCTTGGAACTTTTTTTCTGTTGTAAGAAATAGATTCTTGTAATTAATGTTAAGATCAGATGTAATGCAGAAACCAACAAAGACCACATAACTGGAAGTGGAGAACATGGCCTCGGAATGATGATATGCTCACTAAATTAGTCAATCATGACATGTGCGCAACAACCATCCATATGCACATATCTTAAAGATATAATGACCAGAACCATGAGAGAATAATATAAATCTGGGGTAAGAATTATGCTTTTCACGATATTAACATGCCTACTACATGTAAAATCAGGACAAAGGTTTCAATTCATCCATATCATTCAGGATATAGCTTGTACTTTTTATACAAATTCCACCGTCTTCTTAGTAAGATACCACATTCGGTCCATCAAGTAAAGCAAGGTTCTCTCCATGTAAGCAGCCACATGAAAATTAGCTACATCTAAAGGATAATTGACGTGAATATCCTTCTCATGTAAAATTTTGGGGTCAAATAAAACACTTATATTCCCCCTTTGTTTCATTGTTGGTTTGAATTAGAAGTGTACCATACTTGGAGAAACCAATGAAATTAGAAAGGTTTTCAAATAGTATATCATAGAGTTTATTCCAGGATTCAGGTACACCATACTCCATCATCACTCATACGAAGCATAGCATGCCATGTGGTTGCGGACCATGTCCAAATTGAATCATAGCCTCCTTTCAACGTAACATCATCAGGCTGAGGTAGTTCTCTAAATTTCTCACTATTGACATTAAATGATAATATCAAATCACTACAGTGCTACCGTTGACCTCCTCCTTCTCCTATCATATCTAGCATCCAATGCAAATTCCACTAATATATGGGAATGACAAAGCACAAATTAAGTTGTAGTCCAAAACATTGGGTCTCCACAAGATTCCAAGTTCAACGTTTTTCCATGAATCCGAACTTAATGTGTACAGCTCAGCCACAGATCAAAGGTTTGGCAGTTGATTTATTCAAAATTTTACTGGGTACAACCACAATGTGGTTTGGGGAAGTGAAAGCAAGCAGGGTATCTCATTTGTTGGGGAAGAAAAACTACAATAAGAATCCTATTGCAATGGCAGAGTAACTCCAAAGGGAGGTTGTTGACGAGGAGATTTAAAGTACTATGTTCTCTCTCAATGGCAACAATGCTTTTGGTCAAGATGGATTTTCTACTGGATTTTTCATAAAGCATGGTTAGTAGTTCAGAATGAAGTGGTGGCAGCAGTTGACTATTTCTTTTCCAATGAATTTTAGGCCAACTAGCAGTTCATAGTATTTCTAATGGAGATGTCCAGGGTTTGATTCCCCCTCCCCAATTAAGATATATTATAAAGGGAAAAAAAGAAGCAACTTATCAAAAAAAAAAAAAAAAAAAAAAAGCGGCAGTTAAATCTCTCTTAAAAATTTGTAAGCTATTATGAGCAGTAAATACAATTACAAGTACATTTGTCCCTAAAGTTTCAAAACCCTTATTCTTTGAGTGCTTCCAGACCTATCTCATGTTGCAATGTGGTGTACAAGTGTATCATTAAAATACTGGCAAATAGAATGACACAATGTGTAGACAGCTAGATTAGTAATAATCAGAAAATGTTTACCCCGATTAGAAATATTGCAGTGAATGAACTCCTAGCTCAAGATATGTAGTCAAAGACTGAAATAGGAATAAGGGCAAGACTGGATGTGCTATAAAAGTGGATTTAACGAAGGCATATGACTCAGATTGTTGGGATTTCATTCTTCATTGCTTGAAAGCTGTAGGAGCTCGTCTGAGGTTTATTCGAAAGGTTAAGGCATGCTTAATAGCTCCTTAAGTTTTCAGTAGCTATTAATGGGAGCTTAGCTGACTATTTTGAAGGGAAGAAGGGTCTTACACAAGGGGATCTATGTCCTCTTACCTATTTGTGTTGACCATGGAGATCATCTCCAGATTGATGCACTCTGCTGTCAAAGATACCAAGATTTTGAAGTTTTATCCAAGATGTGCCAAGTTACAACTTACTCATCTTTGTTTTGGAGATGAACTGTTAATGTCAATTCTATTCAAATGATCATGAATGTGTTAATTGAGTTTAAGTCCCTTTCAGGTCATGCTGCTAAACCAAGAAAAGAGCAAAGTTTTCTATGCAGGGATCTTTCAAAGCATCAAATTCTAGCTCCTAGCAGTCCTTCAATTCAGGGAGGGTCATCTACCAGTGAGGTACTTAGGAGTTCCCTTAATCTCAGGGAAATAAAATGTGTAGGATTGCAATCCTCTGTTGGACAGAATAACAGCTAGAATTCATTATTAGACTTCCAAACATCTACCATTCGCAGGTAAGTTTCAGCTACTCTCCTCAGTTCTATACAACATTTAATCCAACTGGACTCGCATTTTTATTGTCTTAAAGATGGTCATCAATATGATGATAGAACAAAATTTTAATAGCATCTTATGGAGCGGAAGTGAAACATCTACGAAAGGGGATAAAAAATCTTGGAAATCTGAGCATTTCTAAATGTGAAGGAGAGATGGATCTATGAAGAGTAGAGGATTAGAGTAAGGTGGCGGCCATTATGAAGTATATTTGGAGCCTATCTACCCAAGGTAGTTCCATATGGGTGGATGGGTTAAAGTGAATTTGTTGAAAGAGAGAAGCTTTTGGAATGTGAGAATTCCACAGAGCAACTTTGGGGCTGGAGAAATTTAATCAAATTGACAGAAGTGGCTAGAGCCTTTCGAAAATTTGAAATGGAAGAAGGAAGCAACATCTGTTTATGATTAGATTGGTGTTTTATACAATAGATAAGGCTACAAAGCAATTTATAATGCTTCCAAGAACATTGAAGCAAAGGTATCAAGTGTCCTTAAAGGATTAAACTTAGGTGTGGAGGCTAGCAAGATAAGAGGATCTGGTTGCTATATGAAGTAAGCTACCTATGGTGACAAGTGGCAGCAGGGATGGACCCATTTTGATTCTCTCTAAATCAGGTAGATTTTCAAGTTCAGTGATAAGGAATGCCATAGGGTTTCAGTTTTCCTGAAGTGAAATGGTGAAGGCTCATATGATTTTCTTTAGTAATTTCCGAGGCATGCCTTCATTCTTTGGCTTGCCATTAGAAATAGGTTTATTGCAATGGACATTCTAGCTTAGTGTGAGTATCAAGGTGAACTAAGGTGTGTTTCTACAGAAATAATATGGAATAAAGAGACCAACTATTCTTCCACTGCAGCTTGATTAGTAAGATATGGAGAGAAGTTATGACATATTTTTAATTGATAATCCTAAAACTGAGTGGAGCAGATTGGTGGATTGGGCTATAAGAAAGAGATAATAGCATTCCATATCAAGATGTGTCTCTCAAAGAACAGATATAGTGTGATTTGACAAGATCAATTGTCATTTAAAAAAAAAAAATGAAAAGTAGGAAAACACTACAACATAGATACACAAGAAAACAGGGGTTATGTTGGCCAATTATTTTCATTTAGTTGAAATTGCTAGATGTAGGTATGCGTGCAACAACCATCCACATACAAATATCAAATATTGATATATATAATAGCAAGAACAATGAAATGATAATAAAAATCCAGCTTAAAAATTATGCTTTTAACAATACTTACATTCCTACCGCAACAGGTAAAAGCATAACAAGGGTTTCAATTCATCCACACCACTAATGACAACCTCTACTTATACACAATCTATGATCTTCTTAATAAGATACCACATCTGCTGCATCCAGTAAAGCAAGGCTCTCCATGTAAGTAGCTACAAATAAAGGAATTACATTTAAGGGATATATAAGTTGATTACTCAAATCCGTCTGATGTAGAGTTTTGGGGTCAAATAAAACAAACTTATTTGCCAACTCTAATTTTCTGTTGTTGAAGACCAGTTCAGGAATTTTACGAAATAGAAGTGAACCGTACGTGGTGAAACCAATGAAACGAGTAGAACTTTCAAGTGGTACGCTAAAAAGTTTATTCCAGGATTCACGCACACCATAGTCCCTCATCACCCATACAGAACATACCACGCCATTTGACTGTAGACTATGTTCAAATTTAGTTAAAGCCAGTTTCCCCTTGCATGACGTAAGACATCTGGAACTGGCATAATGTCCACCTTTGAAGGAACCCTCATCATCATCATCAGGAAATGGTAGCTCTCCGAATTTCTCACTATTGACATTAAATGACAAAATCATTGCACTCGCTTGTCGTCCTCCTCCATCTATCATATCTACTATAATATGTAACATGAAATGCAGATGTCCACTAACAAAAGGATATGGAAAAGCACAATTAACGGTATAGAACAAAATATTGGGTCTCCACGAGATTCCAAATTCAACTCTTCTCCATGAATCTGAACTTAATGTATACACCTCAACCTCAGGGGGAGGCGCAGGTTGGGTACGAGGCCTTGTAATCCTCACAACCTTGTAATCCAAGTCTAAAACTATTTAACTGGCTTAAGCAAGTACCAGACAACCTCTTAAATATCCTAATACTGGGGTTCCACAAGTATATATCGTCAACCAAAGACTCGCGGTACTTAATACAATCGGTGAGACACAAAATTCCATTGCATGAACCCAAGAAATAGGCAATCCCACACTGAAAAGTGAAGGGAATTCTGAACTCGGATATCCTATCAAAGGTGCGATCACAAGAGACCGTACAGAGTTGAGTGTTAATAAGATTGGGCATGTGAATGACATAACCTTCATGGTGATCATTGTCAATGCTACACAATAGTTTATTGAGGTGGGTGGAGATGAATTTGGAGCTATCGATGTGGGAGCACAAGGACTTGGAGACGCACCTGAACCTTAGGATTGATTTCACTGGTAGCCTTGACAGGATGTCGAGTACGATGTCATCTGGGAGGTAGTTCTTCCGCAGTCGGAGAGTCGGTGGTTGTTGTCGTGTTTGGGACATTTTTAATCGGAAGAAAGAATGAGCAATGGGTAGTTATGGCCTGTGGGATAGAAACGCTTTTAAGCTTGGTAAAGTATGTTGGAATCATTTCGTCTTTTCTCTTTACGACTCACGTACACAGAAAAAAATACCATAACTTTTGGTGGGTTCGTACCTCCTGTCCTCCACCACTCGTAACTAGCACCTTTTCTTTTCTGTTTTTTTCTTTTTTTTTAAAAAGGGTTTCTATGGCGTCGGCTCCGGCGCTACTTGTAACTCAAGGTGGTTCTCTGACCACCCTAACTTGCCGATATATACACTAACTTAACTTATTTGGACCACATAAGAATTTCAATTTAATAAAAATAAGAGCAGTGCTAAATTCACAATATTTTTACAATAATTTCACTACAAATTTTATGTAATCAGTGGATAGCAGTTACTAATTCTAATTTTGGCTCAATATTGACATAAGTTTTTAACCCACTAAGAGCATTCGCCTCTGGTATTTTCAGACTATTCTATTTTACCATCTCAAAAAACTACTTTATTATTTATACCATACCATTTTACAACACACCTACATCCAAACTTTTATTTTACCATACTACACATTAAAATAATATAAAATGAAATAAAAATATCCTCACTTCTCTCTCACAGAACGACCTCGCCTATCTCGCCGTCACAGCACGACCTCGCCGTCACAACACGACCTCACTGATCTCACCACGACATCGATGATTTCGCCACGACCTCGCACGACCACGCACGGCCTCGCCAATCTCGCCACAACCTCGCACGACCTTGCCGATCTCCACCGCTGCACCCACGTCGTGAGTCCATGACCACGCCGAATCCAACCCAACTCTGGTGGCATGCTTTGAACAAGAGAGATAGGTGTGACGATACTGTACCGTCATAAAAGTCATAAAAGTCATAAAAGTATAGACGATACTGTAGCGGTATTGTAAAAAATTTTACAAGTAGCAGACCGGATGCTGGGCTTGTTTGGTGCATTAATGCTAAAATTGTCTTACATATACCATTTGCAATACCAAATGTGAATGCTCTAATAACAAATTATTGCATAAGATTCGTTTTTAAAATGTTATAGACGTAGCATTACTCTAAAAATAATTATGTTCTCACAAACATAATCTTTAACCCTTTAAACCAAAAAAAAAAAAAAAAAAAACCCTTAAATTAAATATATATATATATATATATATATAAAAGCCCAAATAACAACACAAATAACCCAAAAAGAAAGACTAGACCAAACAAAAACAAGTTAACAAATTATTCAACAAAAAACCTATTCAAAAAGAAAAATAAAAATAAAAATTCAAATTTTTAATCCTTTCAATTTATTACATTAAAATAATCTCTAATTTCATTTTTACTTGAAAAAAAGGACTCAAGAAAAATATTGTAGTTCAGGTGTTTTCTTTGGTAGTGTTGGCAATTATGCTCTTTTTGGCTTTGCAATCACAATAATTTTGCTCTCCTTAACGACTTTGCTTGTAGTTGCAGCAAATATCATCAATTTTTCTTTCTCTTTTCTATTATCATTTTAATTCTTTTACTTTATTACTCTCATCTCAGCATTCTCAATTTCTATTTTATCTCTTTTCAATCCATTTTTTCTATTTCTCTTTATTAGTAGAAAAAACTTGTAATACTTCATGTTTTTTCATGCTTTTTTTTTTTTGTGATGTTGATATATTCAAGTCATCTCTTTATTAAATTTTGTATAATTTAAGTTTCTTAATGACCACCTTAAAAAATATTCCTAGAGTCGCCACTGATCAGACCAAGACACTAATCAGTTTTTAGTGTAAGCGAGGATTGAATCTCAGATCTCTTATCCAACCATTAGAGACTTTACTAATTGAGCTAACTAAAACCTACCACTTATAACTAGCTATTGTGGCAAAAGTTATGGGATTTTTTTTTTTTTTTGTCCCTATCATTGCTCAACTAATGTTTTCTGACCTTTGAGGTTTTCGGAGAGAATGCATAGACAAATACAATTCATCATATACTTGGATTTGTTATTGAAAATTTATAGTTTTGTTTGCTACAATAAACTAGTCACATACTCACTTATCATATCATTATTTTATCATTATGGTATAATGTATAACTTGATGAAAATAATTTGTTATCATTAAAAATTAAACAATTTCTAATATTATTTTTCATATGGTGAGTATAATATCTTGAAGTTTAAAAAATCAGAACAACCAATTAAAAATATTGATTGTTCAGTCAACTTCCATTTTTTTTCATTGTCTTTGTGTCTAATGGAGCAATAAGGTAACAACTTTTTATATTACACAATTATTTATTTGAAATTACGCATTAAAAATGGGTTTGTGTCTTTCTCCAAACTGTTTCTATTTGGGTTTTCCTTGTTAGTGACAAAAGTAGCTTTTTCTCATGTGTAAGAATTTAGTGCCAAATGTGGTATCGAGTGTTTTTTATTATTAAATTCAGAAAATGTTTAGAATTTTCAAAAAGGAAAACAAAATATGAGTTCTTGGAGGAACCAAAGAAGCCTAACTTCCAAACCCAAAACTTCATTCCCACCTTTGTGCATGTATCAACTTCTATTAACAAGAAAACAACCTTCTAGTCGTAACAACCGAGATATAAGTAACATCATTAGAGGCCTCACAGTCACAACCTTTGCTAATCACTCTCAGCCAATCCAGATGTTTTGCTAATCACTCATGATGATACTCTTTGAAAGCTCGGATTTGTGTGAAAACATAAGAGCTTGTTTAGACCCCCAATTAAAAAATTACGGCTAGATTGCTTTTACTGTAACTTATCTAAGTGCGGAACAAGAGTAAATGAAGCGCAATAAACCGATAATTACTCTAGTGCATAAACATGAATAACAAACAATAAAAGTAAAGCACAAGAGTAAGGGAAGAGAGATGAAAACACAAGATAACACCAAGACGTGTTATCAAAAAGGAAACCGAAGAACTCAACGAAAAATCTCTCTGCGGCCCTTCAAGTCGAAATCGATCCACTAGAGAATTACTCTAGTGCATAAACATGAATAACAAACAATAAAAGTAAAGCAAAAAAGTAAGGGAAGAGAGATGAAAACACAAGATAACACCAAGACGTGTTATCAAAGAGGAAACCGAAGAACTCAGCGAAAATCTCTCTGCGACCCTCCAAGTCAAAATCAATCAACTAGAAAATAAAGTTGGAGTACACGAATAACAAAAGACCCTCCAAGCCTAGTCTACCCAATATACTTGAGCCTTCCAAGCTCCTGTCACCAACGGATTTCTAGGAGTCATATCTTCTTTAGTTTTTTGGATCCCGCAATACACCCGATTGCATCCGCCAAGCCTCATCGGCTTCTTTTGGCAAATCCCCAAAGCTTCTTAAGCTCCAAAACACTTTCTACACTCTGAAAAGGCGTGGGTTGTGTTTGGGTACAAATCTTCTCTCAAGGTGTGACAATGGGAGAGGGAAGGAGAAAATGCTACAATGATTTCTCACTAAGGATGGGTGTGTGTGTTGTAGAAAACATATCTAAGGTTTTTCTCTTTGAATAACCTCTCATATTTTTGTGGATAATTAGAGTATATATAGTATGGGTGAAGGGTAAGAAAGTCACTCTTAAAATCCTCCAAGCAGAATGTTTCGCGAGTATTTCGCAGGAAGGCTTTACCCGCGAAACACTCGCGAAATCCTCTAGGTTGGCATAACTCTTTAGCTTCCAGCATGTGCTTCTCACCTGGCTCTTTCGCGGGTAGGCTTCTTGCGAAACACTCATGAAATCCACTTGTTCATCCAATACATGCTTGATTCTTCACCAACTTAATACTAAACCTAATACAATAAAATCCCACAAAATACAAGGAACAATATTAAAGCAAATACAATACTTTTTGTCATGGAATAAAGTCAACATAAAACATAGTTGTAAATCACAACTTTACAATCTCCCCCTTTGGCTATTCCCTGACAAAAAAACCCTATAATAGACTCTAGACTTAAACGTGAGTTTGGGAACAATGACAAAACTTACTCACACCTAAATCTAAAACATGTGATGAACTTGGAACAAAATACTTGTAACCTGAAATACTTGCACAAAACGCATTAGACCCTCAAGGTAAATCAAGTGATAAAAAGACAAGTATAATGTAACAAGTAAAAAGCGATCAAATAAACATATTGTGAAACATATGAGCAACTTGATCAAACACAAAACAGTCATATGAAAATGACTACAATGATCATATAACAAAGCAAATAATCATCCGAACATGCAATCAACAAAGCACAATGGCATAAGGATGTATGCATGTCCAACACATAAACATGATGTGATGAGAGCAATAAAGCATAAATACTAAACATAACTCAAAACACCATAAAGCAACAAGAAAACAATCATAAGGTAAAACAAGATAAAACAATATTTTATCATAAAAGATGTCTTCTCCCCCTTAGTATATGCATCTCCCCTATGGCTTTCTCCCTTTACAAATGTGCATGAGGTAGAATTTCTCCTCCTAAGAATGTGCAATTAAGTCATATAGAAATGATGATATACACTGGTATACTCTCTAATATACTCTCTTCCTTTTTGTCACAAGTAGATAAATTAATGAAGAGGAAGGAGGGAAAGAAAAGAAGATATGAACAAGGATAAGATGCATGAGGGGTACAAGATGAATGGGAAAATGAAGCTTAAACGAAAGATAAAAATATCTAAAAAATGCTACAAAGCATAAAGTAAACATAACATGCTAAGGATAATAGAACAAAGTATAGACCAAGGCATGACATAGACACAAGAACATGTTATATGTGCTAAAAGGTCTAAAAATACTTAACTAGCATGAATGAATGCAAAACATGTTAAGTGTTAGAGTGTGTGCATCAAAGATGCATCTAGTGTGCATCTAGTGTGCATGTGAGATGCATGACCAATGCATGAGCAAGCACTCATGGGGCAAAGTGTGTAAAACACACAACTAATGATCAATACATGATAAACATGTATAATCATGGTAATCCCCAAAAATTGGTACTTATCGGAGTCCAAAACAACGAGAAAATGTCATTTGGGCATTTTATTAAACACTTAGAGTGCACACACTACACGTGTATGTTAAATAATGCATGAACATATGAAAATCTTGCTTAAATACATGTTATTTTTGCTACAAGGGGCCAACATCCAAAGCAAATCATCATTTAAAACAAAACCCCATAAAAAAGATTGACAAAAAATAAGTTTTCCAACCCTTATTTGAGAAATTTTCAACTATGAATATAAAACCCCCAAAAACATAATCTAAGGATTAAAATCAATTAAAAGTGTTAAAGATTACCTTAGAGATGTTTATAGAATGTAAAACACTTGAAATTAGTTGAGTTTTGACGTAGAAACATAAAAATAAGGGTTTGGGAGAAGATGGGAGAAGTTTAAAACAAATATCCCACGAAATGCCCTTTAAAAAGCTGATCTGGAAATTTTCACTGGTAACAAAGAATTTTCGTTGGTAACTCGCTGGTAGGCCTTACTCGCGAAACTTTTCGCTAGTAACTCACTGGTAAGCCTTACTCGTGAAACAGTTACGAAACAATCGCGAAACTTTTTGTCTTAAACTTGCGACTGAGATTACTCGCGAAAACACCCAGAAAACATATTTTTCACACAAAAACAACTTGAATAACTTTGAAAAATATGGGTGATACAAATCACATCCAAAAGCAAATAAAATGATAAAAAACTTTTTGGTTTGATCCACATATGGTTGAGTACATACACATCACATTTGAACATGTGCAAACACACAAATGAAATAGGCATTCATTGAACATTAGTCTTGTGTGTTGTGTGTGTGGATCAAGTATGAACTAGTCTATAGTCTAGTATGAAACTTTAATGATCAATTCAAACAAGTCATACACAACTAGTACGAAGTCAAGTGACCTATCTCACTTGTAGAAATGAACATATATGACCCATCACCAATGTGATTACACTTGATTGAAAGCATTTTATTTTGCTTCCATTTTACATACTTTTGATCAAAACAGCTCAAATTTTTGAGAAGCGATGCCATAAACATTTTGAGATAACTTTAACAATTGAGCCTTTGGTTTTGGCATCATACATTTTAATACATATTGGTTTCTCTTTTTCTTAGTCAAATACTAGTATGTGCGATGACTTTTTCAGCTCAAAATCTCTTTCCGAGATTGACATTTTGTAGAGCTCTTGAATAAGAAAAAATGTGAGGAGATATATAGACACAAGTCTACGCATGTATTAAGATCAAACAAGTCTATTGACCAATCATTCATGACAAGCTTGAAAATCTATTTACAACAATCAAACGTAGATTTCTAGATGTCGCTCACACTTAGAAAATGTGTATACATAACAAGCTAAGCTCATAAATGCACTACGCCATTAGTACGAAGGTACTAGGCCAAACTCACATGTTAAATGTGCTTAAATATATACGATCAAACTTTTTGAATTTTCTACTTTTTATGTGTTTTTGAATTTTTTACTCACACAAAACAAAAACATAAAAGTAAGATCAAATGCAAAAACAATGTATATAAAGAAATGCAAGATGCACAAATGCATGATAATGAAGCATTTAATACATAAAGGGTCTTACAAAGATCAAAAGAATTAGATTAAGGACCAAAAAGAGCAAAAGCTCAACCATAGGAACCCTTCCTCATCCAAATGGAACGATTGTTTGAAATGAATGTCTCATGAGAAGTGAGACAAGGGCTGGAAAAATGAGAATTGGAGATGCACATAAACAAGGAGGTAAGAACATCAAAAACTTTCTTCAACAACTTACCATTTTCCCCTAAGTCTGGTTTTGCTTGCAAAACACAACTTCCGAGAAACTCAAGTTTCTCTTTTCTTTTGATTCTTTTAAGAGCTTGAAACTTAGAGCAATGAGGTCTTAAATGACCAAAGGCACCACAATGGTGACAAATAATGTGTTTAGGTCCATTAGGTTTTTTGGGAAGGGATCTATCAACATGGTTTTGTTCTCTCTTTAACTTAGGACATTGAGGTCTTATATGACCAATCACACCACAATAATGGCATGTTGGAACAAACTTAGATCCATCCAAAACCTTAGGTTAAGACCTAAACGGAGGCTTTGACTTAAGAGTCTTTTTCTCCACCTTTTGATTTCTTTTATGTGGAGAAATGTACACCGATTTGTCCTTTGAGGTAGAACACACAATAAGCACAAAATCGAGTACCACAACATGATTGCAACAAATATTTTCATCCTTATTAGCAATAGGTTCGGCAATCAAACACTTGGCATGCATCTTAAGAGATTCATTTTCACATTTAAGATCATCAACAAATTTGTTAAACAAAATAAGTTTAGCATCCAAGTCCATATTTAAACATTCAAACTCTTTCAACTTTTCAAGAGAATTTTCAGCAAGTTTCTTATACTTTTCAACTAATTTATTGGATTCATTGAGCTTAGCAATCAAATCATCCTTTTCACAATGAAACTTGCTCAAATTCTTATGAAACTTCTTAGCCTCTTTCTTCAAGAGTTTGATGTTAGGAATATCAACAACACCCAAAGATTCATGTAACATGGCATCACAATCATGAGGATAAACACTCATAGAGGCATTTTCACAAACACATGGCATGTTACAATCAATAATATCCATAGAAGCATACAAAGCACTATCCATGGCAATACACACAAGGGATCAAGGATCATACTTAGGTAATGAAACCAATACAAGTGTACCTGCTCTGTACCAATTAAAAGCTTGGATTTGTGTGAAAACATAAGAGCTTGTTTAGACCCTCAATTAAAAAATTACGGCTAGATTGTTTTTACTATAACTTATCTAAGTGCGGAACAAGAGTAAATGAAGCGCAATAAACCGATAACGACTCTAGTGTATAAACATGAATAACAAACAATAAAAGTAAAGCATAAGAGTAAGGGAAGAAAGATGCAAACACAAGATAACACCAAGACGTGTTATCGAAGAGGAAACCGAAGAACTCGGTTAAAAACCTCTCCGCAACCCTCCAAGTTGAAATCGATCCATTATAGAATAAAGTTGGAATATACGAATAACAAAAGACCTTCCAAGCCTAGTCTACCCAATATACTTAAGCCCTCCAAACTCCTGCTACCAACGGACTTCTCGGAGTCATGTCTTCTCTAACTTTTCGGATCCCGTAATACGCCCGATTGCATCCGTCAAGCCTCATCAGCTTCTTTTAGCAAATCCCCAAAACTTTCCAAACTCCAAAACACTCTCTACACTCTGAAAAATGTGTAAGTTGTGTTTGGGTACAAATCTCTTCTTAAGATATGACAATGGGAGAGGGAAGGAGAAGAGGCTACAATGATTTCTCACTAAGGATGAGTAGGTCTCTCTCTAAAAGATGGGTGTATGTGTTGTAGAAAACCTATCTAGGGTTTTTCTCTCTAAATAGCCTCTTATACTTTTGTGGGTAATGAGGGTATATATAGTATAGGTGAAGGGTAAGAAAGTCACTCTTAAAATCCTTCAGGCAGAATGTTTCGCGAATATTTCGCGGGAAGGCCTTACCCACGAGACACTCGCGAAATCCTCCAGGTTGGTATGACTTTTCAGTTTCCAGCATGTGCTTCTCACGTGGCTCTTTCGCGGGTAGGATTCTCGTGAGACACTCACGAAATCCACTTGTTCATTTAATACATGCTCGATTCTTCACTAACTTAATACTTAACCTAATACAATAAAATCCCACAAAATACAAGGAACAATATTAAAGCAAATACAACACTTTTTGTCATGGAATAAAGGCAACATAAAATATAGTTGTAAATCACAACTTTACACTCTCGTCATCAAGCTCATTAAGCAACTTTGCTATTTCTTATGGCAAAGGAGCTGGTGTTAGTTACACCAGATCCATCTCATCATCATTGCTGACACAACCACAATAAGGCTAGGCCGCATGTTTGGGTAGGAACACCGTATGGTGGTGGGGGTTGGGCAAGAGTGTCAGCTGAGTTTCAGCACCCAACATTATTTGATGATGGTAGGATTGGGAGATGATTCTCATCATCTGAAAAACAATGGCAAAAATCACATCACTTTTAAGTCCAAGACAATAGAGATGTTGTCATGCAAACTTTCATTTGCAAATACATTTGTACGTAGTACTATATGCACAAACAAAAGAAAGATGACCATTTAAAAATAACTTATGCAAATGGGTAGAAGTTGATTACAAGGTTCGTAATTAACTTAGGAAAGCTACTCTCAGCCCTGAACACCCTATCTAAAGAAAGAGATGGGAGATAGCAAATTAATGGGCCAATTACTATTTATAAGGGTGAGAGACTGAGAGTAGGAGCTTTCTCTTTTGTTCAAAAATCTGTCCGTCCCATTATGGGCCTAAAAACAAATAGAAAAAGTAGAGGTCCATGTTCACATACTTAAAATGACTCTATGGAAGAGTTGGTGTTCTCTAGTGGCAATCGACTATTTTTCTAAACCTTACAGGGCTGATTCTCAAAAAAGAAAAAAGAATAAAAGAAAAGGACTACCAGTCCACATAAAATAATGGGTAAATACAACTCTTTTATGTCCCTTGCATGGTCTTTAATTCATGTGTACCGCTTTACCCCCATTTCACCTTTCCTTTATACCTACATGACTTGGAGTGCTCATTCTTTTCTTTGGGTGTTACAGTCAGGAATGGTCACAATGATCTTCTAATGTCTTACAACAAGTTGAATATGCATCATATATATCTTGTCTTTTCATTTGATTGAAAATAGCTTATCTAGCTTTTTTGCTGATTTTTTATTTATGAAAATGTGCTAAAGTATACTTATACCATTAAAAAAGTGAGAACAAGTGAAAAAAAAGTGAGGTTTTAAAAAGTTGTACATAAAAGATAAAAGCTAAGTGCTGAAGTTGATGCCAAACAAACTCTTTATCTCTCCTCTACCAACTTTCGATGTCGAAAGTAAGCCATTTCCTTTATTGGAGGCCAAGTATTTCCTTTTTCTTTTTTTTTTCTTTTTTTTTTTAAAGAGGCCAAGTATTTCATTAATTTGGTAGAACTAGCTGAAGTGGTAAGCTTTATCTATGTACCCCTGTTATGAGTATAAGATTATTGATGTGTTTCATATACATTAACACTCCATTGCTTATCAATGGTTAAGTTTATCTGATTGACTAAATTTGTTATTTCAATCGCAAGGTGAAATTAATGATGTAGATAGAGATTTAAAGAATTCAATAAAATCATCCTTGACTAAAAGCTTTATAAGAGGTTGTAGACTGGATGTCATGCATATATATTAATTCAAATGACATCAAATGTATGTAGGTCATTTGCATGTTTTGCTTCTTCTTTTTCTTCTTTTTTCCTATTTTCTTTAACCTTCACATGTGCCATTTCGGAGTTCACATGTTGCAGAATACTGGTTCAAAATACCAGATCAATCCCTGCCAATAAATCAATGAAACCCATGTACTGTTTTCACATTGGGATAAAATCTTACTCACAAATATTCTCACTTGAGTGAAAAAGTTCTCTTCCATATATTTCCTTGAAATTTCATGTTTTCTAATATACTCCATTAATGCGTGTAATATTTATATGAAAATCTGGTACCAATTTATTCTTCTCTTCGCTTTATTGCACAGAGATTTCCTTTTGTTGCCAGAAGAAACAGATACGTTCTTGAAGAAACAGATATGGTTTTCTAGATTTTTGCGCAAGACTAAGAGTTAGTAAGTCTGCACTAACTAGTCAATATCCATACAAGAAGTCAAATATAGTCCAAAATCATTATTCAACTGACATAGAACTAAAATGATATATGGATGCAACATCAACCGAATTTTCTCATGAATAAATTGGGTCAATGAAATCACATCAATGCCAAGGAGAAAAACCATTGTACCTGAAAACCTAACAGATATCAACATGTATGCCTTAAACAAAAAGTTTAGCATACACATTCCACAGTAGTACAAATTATAGCGTGTTTCTTTAGGATAAAAAGCACAAAAGCACAAGTAGAAACTAGAAACACAATATTTAAGCAGCTGAACTTATCTTCTTTTTTCTTTTTTATTTTTTATTTTTTATTTTTTTTACGCTGAGTAAGCTGCTGAACATACCTGTTGATCCACGTCCATTGACCATAAACATTTGAGTGAACCCTTATATGCAGCAGATAATAGCATTGCAAATCTAGATATATCTCTCAGAGGACAGATACAGTGATACACTGATAGGGGGAGATCTTATATGTTGGAACTGTTTCTTTGTCATAAGAATTAGATTATTGTAATCAATATTAACATTAGGTGTAATGCAGAAACCAACAAAGACCATCAATATTATACAAAGGTGACCCTGAGACATGAGAGTGTGGAGCATACTCTTTGGACGTGTTTTTTGCCAATGGACTGTGGTCCATGAGTTAACCAAAGTTGCACAAATGTTGACACATATTTTTCTTGATTTGGGGAACTTGTTTTTCATTTAAGGAATCAAATCTCATGACATGACTTTGCAGTTTTCATTTTTGGTCACTGCATATCAGTTATGGAGTTGTCAAAATCAGGTGGTTAAGAATGGTTATGAAACAGCTAGGACAAAGCCGAGAAGGATGTGAATGATAAGGCTAAGAGAGGGGTTTAGTGAGAGAAAGGATTGGAATATAATGCTCATGTTTCCGATTCATTTGCTATTCTAGATAATCAGGTATAGGGAGTAATAGAGAGGAAGGGCATATAGCAGATGTATGTAACGATATTCCTTTGGGTAATCCCCAAAAGGCACAATTTCACCAAGTGTTTGAGGATGATCTGATAAAATAAACCGGTAGCAATACCAAAGCGTGCAGAAAGACAGATGAGAAGAACAAGAGGGAGGATGCTTTGAGGGTTTGCACCCATGCTCACCGTCAATAGGTTGGTTGCCTTCGTTGTAACAAGATGCAGAACAGAAGGCATGAATAGGTTAGATCTCATTCTAACAAGATGCAAACCCTTAAATCTATGAGGGACTTCTTGAATCCACTTGAACGTAATGAGAAAAACCTCTCTCAGATATTTATTAATTAAATTCTGAATTCTATTGTGAAAATTCGTGTATAGACTTAGATGCCGATTTAAACACATGATAAATATTGATTGACAAGAAAACCTCTCAAACATTTTTCCTTTCATGTATTTATGCCACTAATAATGGGACAGAATAGGGAATTGTGGAACAATTTGGAGTGGTTTGAAGGAGCTTTTGATCAAAGCCCTTGTCTCTGAGCATGAGATTTTAATGTGGTTAAAAGGGCTAATGAAAAATAAGGATCCGAACATGTATTACAGTATTAGTATATTAGGCAGATTTCTCTAGTTGCCTATATAATCTTGAAGTCATGAATTTAGCCTGTTCAGACTGCTTCAACATTTGGTGCAACAAAAGAGAAGGCAGAGGCTTTGTGGCAAGGATATTAGATAGGGTGTTGATGAATGTATCTAGGATGGGTAGGCAGAGTTAGATTTATGTAGAAATTTTAAGCCTAGGTGATCACTTAACTGCATCAATATTATTCTGAGGAAGTGAAAAGTTTTGGTCCTAAACCATTTAGATTCTTCAATTACTGGATAAATCATATAGAATTCCTGACTTTGTTAAAAAGGAGTTGGGAACGAAGGTGTAAGGTGTCCCTATGTTCAGACTTTACAATAAATTCAAGGCTGTATAAAGGGTCCTCAAACAGGTTAATTAAAAAAAGTTTGGAGGCATCTCTCAGAAGGTAACACTGGCTAGAATCAGGCTTAGAGCTATAGCCTATATGTTAAGAATCTTGGTAATGTGGATATTTTAGAAAAGGAGAAGGAATACATGCATCAGTTGGTTTCTGTTAGTAAGGCACTAAGGCAGAGGAAGCTTTCTTTGAAGAAAATTCTAGGAATAAATGGTAGAACTAGGGGATGAAAATAGTTTACTTCCAACTTACCAAAGTTAGAAATCCAAAAAACACGCTTAAATGCTTATGGGATGATCAAAAGGGAATAAAATGGAGGATCCAGAACAGCTTAAAAGTTTTGCAGTTGATTTCTATGAAAATTTACTTGGTACAACCACAATCCAGTTTGGGAAAGAGAAAGCAAGCCAGGTGTCTCAATTGTTGGAAATTACAATTCCTGTTGCAAATTTGCAATGGCAGAGTCACTGCAAAGGGAGGTTATTGATGAGGAGATTTGAAGTACTATGTTTTCTATCAATTGCAACAAGGCCTCTGGACTAGATGGATTTCCTACTAGGTTTTTTCATAAAGCATGGCTAGTAGTTCAGAATATATATATATATATATATATATATATATATATATATTTTGATAAGTAATAGTAGTTCAGAATATAGTGGTGGAAATGTTGAAAAGTTCTTTGCAATGACCTGAATGAAGTCATTTTGTTTGGTTGATTTTGAATTGTGGGTTGGTTTTCTAGAATTTTGGTCAAGACTCAAAACTGAGAGTTTGTGAGTTTGTACTAACTAGTGGATGTCCAAACAAGAAGTCCAATATGCTTGAAAGATATTCTTAGATTGACATACAACTAAAATGGTAAACGGATGCATAATCAGCCAAATTTTCTCTTGAACAAATTGGGTCAATAAAATCCCATCAATGCTGAGGAAGAAAACCAATGTATCTGGAAACCTAACAGATATTAAACACGTATTCTTTAAGTCTTCCAGTTCAACCAAACAAAAAGTTTAGTATACACATTCCACAGTAGTATAAACTATAGCATGTACTTTAGGATAAAAAGCACACAAGTAACAATAGAAACACAATGTTTATTCAGCTGATCCTACTTTTTGATCCACAACTACTGACCATAAACATTTGATTGAAATCAACTAAACAAGAGATAATAGCATGGCATATAGATATGTCTCTTAGGACAAGGATAGAGTAATACAATGATATGGCAAGATCTTATATCTTGGAACAGTTTTTCTGTTATAAGAATTAGATTCTTTTAATCAATATTAAGATTAGATGTAATTCAGAAACAACAGATACCATATGGCTGGAACTGGAGAAGAACATGGCCTTGGAATGATAATATGCTCACTATATAAGTAGTGGATCATGGTATTTGCGCAACAACCATCCACATCACATATCAAATATTAATATATAATGGCCAGAACCTTGAAAGGATAATATAAATCTGGGGTAAAATTATGCTTTTAACAATACTAACATGCCTACTACATGTAAAATCATGAAAAATGTATCAATTCATCCATATCATTCATGACATAACTTCTACTATTTATACAAACAACACCGTCTTCTTAATAAGATACCACATTTGCTCCATCAAGTAAAGCAAGGTTCTCCATGTAAGCAGCAGTAGATACATGAAAAGTAGCTACGTCTAAAGGATAATTAAGCTGAATACTAATATCCTGCTCATATAGAGTTTTGGGGTCAATTAAAACAAACTTATCTTCCTCCTCTAATCCCTCCACTAATCCACTATTGGTTCGAATTATAAGTGTACCATACTTGGTGAAACCACCGAAAATAGTAAGATTTTCAATTGGTACTTCATAGAGTTTATTCCAAGATTCAGGCACACCATACTCCTTCATCACCCATACGAAGCAAACCGTGACATGTGGTTGTAGACAACCTTGGAATTGAATCAAAGCCAGTTTCTCCTTGAACATCGTAAGACATTTCGCAAAATTGATACCTTTGAAGGAATCATCATCAGGCAGTGGTATTTCTCTAAATTTCTCGCTATTGACATCAAATGACAAAATCATATCACTCCTATACTTATGTTGTCCACTTCCTTCTGTGATATCCAGCAGCCAATGCAAATGTCCACTAACAAATGGGAACGAAAAACCACAATTAAAGTTGTAGATCAAAACATTGGGTCTCCACGAGATTCCAAGTTCAATCCCTTTCCACGAATCCGAACTCAACGTGTACACCTCAACCTCAGGGGGATACTTAGCATTGCGAAAATGCTTTGAAATCCTCACAACCTTGAAGTCATTATTCTGGGAATGATATGCAAACCCGAGTTGAAAATCACGTAAGCGCCTGCGCTTAAAGCAAGTACCAGACAACCTCTTAAACATTCTAATACCGGGGTTCCACAAGAAAACATCGTTAAGCACAGAGTGACGGTTCGTTCTATAATCAGTGAGACACAAAATGCCATTGCAAGAACCCACTAAATGGGCAAACCCAGAATGAAAAGTGAAGGGAATTCTTAACTCATACATCTTCTCAAAAGTGCGGTCACAAGCGACTGTACAGACTTGACCGTTAAGAGAAGAAAAAGAGTTCATGTAAAGAGAATTACAACTGGGTATGTGTATGACATAACCATGATCGTCATGATTGTCATTGTGGGTCAACATGTTATTAAGGTGAGAGGACATGAAATTGGAGCTTGTGATTTGGGAGTACCAGGATTTGGAAACACACCTGAATCTTAGGAGGGATTTCACGGGTAGCCTTAGGAGGATGTCCAATACGATGTCGTCTGAGACATGCTTCTTCCGCAGTCGCAGGATCGGTGGTTGTTGTCGTGACATTTTTTGTTAAGGTTTTTTTTTTTTTTGGATAAAATCGGTTTAAGGGGTTTTGGTTTTTGATTTTGTGTTTTTGTTTTGTACCGGGTTGATGTTCAAAATATTTTTAACATATATAATTAGACGATAAATATGATGATATATCAATTTTGTTAAGAGGTTTTGTTTTGTTTTTTTTTGGACAAGAAGAGTTTCATTGGTTGATTAGTATCTTTTAACGTTTCCACCAGAACGTTTAGAGTTCAAATCCCTCGTTCCCAACTATCAAATTAAAAAGAATATATATATATATATATATATTTATATATCCCATATTAGTTTACTAATATTTTGTAGTAAAATTGGTAGTAACTTCATTGACACGTCAGTTTGTAAATTTTAAGTAAATTTAGTATCAGTTTTAGCTTTTCCCTTGTTGATATTAGGGGTAGCAATTCGTGTTCGAGTGTCAGGTTCATGTCTTGTTGAATTATGAGATTTCAACTATGTAGGTTGACTCTAATCCAACATGTTTATTAAAAATGTTAGGATTCCTCAACCTTAATACGACTTGTTTATTAAACGGGGGTTAGTCATGTCAACTCATTTATCATATTTTATCAAAGTGGAAGAAAAAAAATACAATTTTAATATTAACTCAATTGATCTGAACTATGAAAACCCCAAACAAATAGATTTTTTAAATATAAAATTCAAAACTAACGAGGTACTGCATCACAAATAATAATTAAAAACTACAATATATCTCAATATCACAAATAATCAATCACAATTACAATATGTTAAACAAAATAAACTACAACTAATAAGTTTATATACTTAGGGCTTTTAAAGGATATATTGATAAAATGACATTTAGTTAAACAGGTTGAACGTGTCAAACAGGCTTCTTGGATTAGACATAAACATGACACGTTTGTTAAACTAATCAGTCATGTCAACCCGAATATGACATGAACCTATTAAGTCTTAACTCATAATTTGCTAACTTCATGTCATGTCATGTTCGCGAATCATGTCCTATTTTGCCATCCCTTGTTGATATTTCGTTAATATTTTTGGCCTCCTAAGAATCCCAGTTCCACCCTAACTCCCAAAGACACATTTCAACGTGTTTGAGGATTCTCTAATAATGAAATCAGTAGAATTAGAAAAGTTTGCAGAAAGATAAAAGATAATAAGAAAATGAGAGAGGATGAAAGGTGATTTGAGAGGGGTTTCTCTCCCAATTTTTTAGCCTTATGAAGGTTTTGGTGTGGAATATTAGGGGACTTGATGACCCCTTAAAACAAAGAGATTAAGGTGAATACAAAGTCCTTAAAGATATCAATTGTATGCTTTGTGGTCATGTGGAGACAAGGGTAGGAAGATAATATGAAGCAAATCCATGAGTTTGTTATGTCAGGTTGGAGATTCTTACACAACTATTCTAAACATGCCTCCATGAAAATCTAGGTATTGGGATAAGGAAGCTGAAGGAATTCGATCTATGCTACAAATAGATTAGATGATTCACAGCAATACGACTCAAGGGTCTGATAATTTTTTGGCCAAAATACAAATTACACCATTTAAATTTGACAAATTGCTTTTTTTTTTTTGAGAAACAAACACACACACAAGAAAGAGGGAAAGATGTTTTAACACAAAACCACACCACAAATTGTTATTTTAGTTCCTTGTCTTTTTAGTACTAGAACTTCATGATTGTTGTTAATCCCTTAACTATTAAAAGAAAATTTTTTGTAAATATTTAATAAAGTTTTATATGAACAAAAATAAAATCTAATTTAAAAAAAAATAGGGACAAAATTATTGAAAAGGGAAAACATAGTAAAATTCTATTATTGTTAGAGTGGAAAGTCACTTGCTTCTACAATTAAGCTGCTTGCATAGAGTATTACTACAAGACTGGCTCTCAATTTGGCCGTGGCACCCTTCACATCAAGGTTTGCAAATCCAAGTTACTCTTTTTTTCTTTTTCTTTCTTTCTTTCCTTCTTCTTTTTTTTTTTTTTTTTTTTTTTTAAATAATTGTTTTGTTGGGTTTTGGAGTTTAGTCAAAGACATCAATAGGGATAAGGGCAAGGCTAGAAGTGCTATAAAAGTGGATAAAATGAAGGCATATGACTCGGTTTGATGGGAATTCATTCTTCAATGCTTGAAACCTGTAGGAGTTCCTCCGAGGTTTGTGCAATGGTTCAAGTTATGTTTAACAACTCCTAAGTTTTTTGAAGCTATTAATGGGAGCTTAACTGGTTATTTTGAAAGGAAGAACTGAAGAAGTGTCTTAGGCAAGGGGATCCATTGTCCCTAGCAGTCTAATTCAGGGAGGGTCATCTACCAGTGAGTTACTTAGTTGTTCCTTTAATCTAAAGGAAATTAAATGTGCTGGATTGCAAGTCTCTATTGGACAGAATTTTAACACATCGATCATTTGCAATTAGATTGCAGCTACTCTTCTCAGTTACTTATGGACAATATTTAAGTCAACTAAACAAAATTCTAATAGCTTCTTACCGAGTGCAAGTGATAAATCTATTATTGGTGCCAAAATATCTTGGAAATCTGTGAGTTCCTAAATGTGAAGGACAGTTAAATCTAAAAAGAGTAGAGGATTTGAATAAGGCAGCCATTACGAAACATATTTGGAGCCCATATATTCAAGCTAGTTCCATATCGGTGGCATGGGTTAAAAGTGATTTTAATGAAAGGGAGAATGTTTCAGGGTGTGAAATTTCCACAGGACAGCATTGGGGTTGGAGAACGCTGCTCAAATTGAGGGAAGAGGCTGAAGCCTTACTAATATTTGAAATGGGGGATGGAAGCAGCATCTGTTTATGTTTAGATTGGTGACACCCAGATGGTGTTTAATACACCAAATATGACTATAAGCAATTTATAATGCTGCCAACAAGATTATAGCCTAGGTACCAAGTGTCCATAAGGAGAAAACAGGATGCTAGAAAGATATGAGGATTGAGTTGCTAAATGAAGTAAGCTACCTGTTATAAGAATTGGCAGAAGGGATAGACCCGTTTCAATTCTCTCTATATCAAGTCAATTTCCAAGTACAGAGAAAAAAAATTCCATAAGGTTCAGATTGCCTGAAGTGAGTTGGTGTAGGCTTATATGGTATTCTTTAGCAATTTCCAAGGCATCCCTTTATTCCTTGTCTGGATGTGAGGAATAGGCTTATTACAAGAGGCATTTTAGCTTAGTGGAGGAGGTGTCATTTGAGCTAGAGTTCCTTGTTGGCAATGTTTTAAGATATGGTAGCTGCAAAATATGGGGGATAAGTTTTAAAACTATAATATCATTGGGACCTTATGATAGTTTAGCAATGAGACAGCTCAATTGGTGTCTGGGGGACTGAGGTTTCTGCAGGTACAGATTTTGTGGTTGTGCTTTGTGGGGGCATGGGGCTGTGTTAGCCTGTCTAAGTGAATGAAAAAGGAAGCAAGACCTTATTATAGTTTTGCTATAATCCTATCCTAGTCTTGTTTGGACACGTTTTACCATTCTGTTTTCTTTATGAATAAGTATTAGTACTTATCAAAAAAAAATATATTCTTACCATATAATTTATAATTTGCAGATATTGTTTGAACTACTAGCCTAAGGTGGAACCATTAAGGGACTAATAAAAGAAAAGGAATTGGTTCAGGTAAGTTACTTATAGTAACTTGTACAGATATTTCTGCTGTTTTACTTCAAAAAAAAAGTATAGATACAATCCTTCTCAAATGATAAAAAGAAAACTTTTATTTCTCATACCCTTGCCATGAAATGCTCACACAAGATGTCTAAATTTGAAATACCTAGGATTGGCTGCTCAATTTCAAGGGTTACATGGTCTTGGACTACTGTAAGAGTGAGTATGCAGGAAGCAAGAACAACTAGTTTTAGTGGATGTCCTTGTATCTGAGGACTTTAATGAAACAAAACCTTTTGAAGTAGGATTTGTCTATGGTATTGCTCATATTATGATGCAAGGAGCACCAAAATCTTTAAGATTTTATTTTTTTGAATTTGAAATTATTTTTGTTTTTGAATTTGGTTTTACTGTTGAGAGTTTAATAAGCATTTCAATGTCTTGGAGATATGGTATGAGCAAGAGAAGCTGAATGGTTTTTAAGCTTGTGTATAATTGAACTTTGAGTATGCTAGTTGACCTGATTTCAGCCTATTCAGGTTATGTTAATGTGATATGAGCTAAAACTTGAACTTCTTTACGGGTCTAACTGAGGTTGGTTAGTGGCCTTATTTGATCATCACTTTTATGTTAATTCAATATTAATTCTAGTAAACTCCCCTCCGTCCTCCCCCAAAAAAAAGCACCAAAAAAGAAAAAGAAACTTGCTTTTGAAGCTATTGTGTCCTATAGTATTGTTGATTGACTGTATGAATTTTCATCATTTCTTACTGACTCCTGGGCAAAAGATCTTGAGGAGTTGTTATTGCAACTTCATTGGATCATCAACTGATGTTAAAGCGTACAGCTGTCAAGTTTTGTCTTGTTAGGCAATCAACCTGATATATGAAAGTGAGTCGCATGTTGGTGAAAAAGCCCGAGCAAGTGTTTCCCTAATTTGGGACTAGTTTCATTAAGTGATGTTCTATGAGAGAGATGGTTTACACTGCCAATCAAATGGTTGCAATTATTTGAATGATAATGACGATATAGTAACATGGTGTAGTAGACATTGTGCAAAGAATCCTCTCATTGTTTTGAAAATAACAGATAGCAGATCCAGTGGAGATTGAGAAAATGGTAGATAAAGTGCTTTGAGAGAACCCAAAGCAGCTGGAGCAATATCGTGGGGGCAAAACTAAGTTACAAGGTTATTTTGCTGGTCAGGTAAAAAATTTGCTGGTCTTAATATGAAACTTGTTATCTATTTTTATCCTGGTTAATTTGTTAATATTTTTCCTATATACCAAGATTATTCTGCATTTTTGGGGATGTGCAGGTAATGAAATTGTCAAAAGGTAAAGCAAATCCTGGGCTTCTAAACAAGATACCTTTGGAGAAATTAAATGCCAAAAGCTGATGCTTTTGTTGGTGGGTATCTGTCTCCATATATATCCTATCACAAGAAAATGAAAAATGCATGCAACTTTGTTACTCATGGCATAACTCTTGCCAGCTTCCATCATTGAAAGTTGTCTCGCCTTGGGTTGGTCTAGCCTACATAGTGCACTTACTTGAGGCAAATTGGTGTTGTCCCAGTGATGTGATTTTGCTGACGATGGCACCCCAATGAACTTTACTGATGAATTTTATATCCTCTTTACTGATGGTAGAAGCATATTTTAACTCTAACCAGCTTGTTCGAGCTTTACTTCTGAACTCATAATACTTCCCAGCAACTTGCAGTTTTTACCTGTTCTGCAAGAAACATGGAGCGGAATTGCATGGAAGAGACTGGGGGCATGCTTCTCACTTATACATTATTTTGTCACTTGATTGGCTTTCCATAGTAGGATAGATTCATAGTGAATTGTAAGCGCATTTTGTGTTAGTATTTATATGTATCTTGTAGTAAGTCAAGCACACTGTTTTTAAACCAAAAACATTTCTTTCTCTTGATGATTATAATTTAGTGGAAAGGGTTACCATGTTATTGTTACTCTGTCCATTTGCAATCTTTCAACATATTTTCTTGATTGTTTCAGTTTTCATTTTGAATTATAATTGGCTGGCTGTGGCCAAGTAAATACTAATTGAGGTTTATTGATAATCTTGCCAGTTGCCAGGTTATGGTTCCGCTTGTTGTTCACTGAGTTTTTTTCTTAGCTTGTCTGTCCAATTCATTTCTGGATTATCAATTGCTTAACAAGTTAATTCAGGAGAAAAAGTGATCTATAGTAATATAATAATAGTATTAATGAAAGAAGAGAAGAAGCTCTTTTGGTTTATCTAAAACTTCATGTTAGATATTGGTAGTCCTAAATAATGATTTCCTCATAATGCAATGGAGACTAATTATGATAACAGTATGGAGCAATCTAATTCTAATTCAATTGCAAGGATAAGAAATTCTAATTCAAAAAATTTAATTAAAAAAAGTTCCTACTAGTACAGTGTCAACGGGTTCCTAAATTACCCGGCATTTTACTGGTACTAAAGCCAATGATATAAATCTTGAATTAATTATAAATTTTTTTCACTGTACTTTGTTGCTGAGTAACTATTATAGTGTGTCCTTATATTCTTTGGGAGCTGAGGCTGGTGCTCTATGTGGGAGGACAATGTTCCTGCAAAATTCAAAAGTCGAGGACAGGAAGTAAGGATAGTACTACCCTAATAATACAACTATGCTGTATAAATGGTTAGAGGATGGATATTTCTATTTGGGCCATTGTTAAATAGGCCCAAAAATCCTGGAATTGTCCAAGTTGGAATAAGTAATGCTGTAATGGGTTTCAAAACTTAAAAATAAATAGGGTAAAATATTATTTTAGTCCCTCAATTTTACCAAAAGTTTGTTTTTTATCCCTAAATTTTAAGAAGTTCATTTTTAGTCCTTAAACTATTGAAAAGTTCATCTTTTGTCCTTAAACAATTGAAAGTGTTTTATTTATGTCCTTAAACTTTACTAAAAGTTTATTTTTCATCCCTAAACTATTGAAAAAAATTTCTTTTTTCATCCCCATTTTTGTTTCTAGAAAAACTCTTTACAAAGTTTAGGAATGAAAAAAAAATTATTTAAAATTTAGAGACCAAAATAGTATTTTACCCAAATAAATAAGACAATGTTTCTAAGATATCATGATTCAAATCTTCCTATCTTCAACTATTGAATTATAAAAAAATATTAATAATAATTATTTGTTGTCCTTACAAATTTGGGGGGTGATTTCATTTTGGTACTCACAAATTCAATTGCGTCAATTTTCATCTTGATTTTTTTTCTACATTGTCAATGTTGTCTTTATAAATTAGGCGTAAATACACTTTTAGTCTTTACATTTTGACTTTTTTCTACTTTAGTCCCTACATTTTAATTTTATCACTTTTAGTCCCTAAATCAATTAACGCGTTTCATTTTTGTCATTTCCGTTAACCAACCAACGGAAATTGCTTAGGTGGCAAACTGATGCTGACGTGGCCAATTAAAAAATAAAAAAAAAAATTATTAGCATTAAAAAAATGTCATGTCAGCTTCTAAATATAAAAAAATTTATTAATCAATTTTAACGAAATTAAAAATGAAAAAACAAAATTAAAAATAATAAAATACATCAATTCAGATCTAATTCATTTTGAACAAGAACACAATCACATATTTAAGCATCAACACAAGAACATAAAACACAAACCCAGAACCAAACACAAAAAACACAAACTCAAATTTAAACATTAACACATGATCACAAATACAAAGAACACAATAATATACATAAATCTCCCAGCCAACCCATAGCAAATAAACCCAAATACTCCAATAGAACCCAAATCTCAAAACTCCAAAAAACTCAATAAAACACAATAACAAACACAAATCGGGAAGATATTTGGGCACTTTCATCACCGAACTATTGTGGGCAGTTTTGCTTTGACCGGTGTTGATCAAGAGCACCTAAAGTCGGTTTTCCAGCATATACTGTGGCCGTTTTTGTCAAAATTTTTGTCGGTGCTCCGATCTTTGATAGGAAAAAGAGAAAACCAGTTGCAAAAATTGAAACAAACAAAGATCTTAGCATTATGAACCAAATCGAAGCCAACACAAACCAAATCTAGGTTCAAAATCATTAGATCTGAGTTCGAATTGAAGCCAACTTGAAGCAGATCTGGGCAAATCTAGGTTCGAAGGCTTTAGATCTGGGTTCAACTTGTAACCCGAAACCCTCTCCCTTTTCTTTGTTTCTTTCCTCTGATAGTATCTCTTTGTCTCACATACACACATACATTCTATGATTCTCTGCTTCACACACACATACTTACATGTTTTACAAAGCCTCACAACACTGAGCACACAAACACATAAATCAAGCTCTTACCCTCAGTTATGCACACACTTGTTCACACGCCACCACGTGTAGGTCCACGTGCCACCATTGTCTCAGTTCTTGGCAGATCCGTGAGACCTTTCACCTTTACATCCACCTTTTGTGGTTCATGCGCCGTTCAAGGCGCTTTTAGCTTGTTGATCGGAGAGTGGTTTCTGTGGTTTGAGAGTAGAGAGACTCGGTGAGACATGGCTCGGGTTTAGAAGAGAGCTGGGCTTTGGTCACAGTTTCAGAGTGTGATAACAGGTAGAGAGATCGAGAAGCTACTTTCGTGGTGAATTAGATCTGGGTTCAATCAATAAGGTGGTGGGTTTTCTATTGAGTTTTTTGGAGTTTTTAGATTTGGGTTCTATTGGAGTATTTGGGTTTATTTGCTATGGGTTGGCTGGGAGATTTATGTATGTTATTGTGTTATTTGTGTTTGTGATCATGTGTTAACGTTTAAATTTGAGTTTGTGTTTGGTTCTGGGTTTGTGTTTTATGTTTTTGTGGTGATGTTTAAATATGTGATTGTGTTCTTGTGTGTTCTTGTTCAAAATGAATTAGATCTGAATTGATGTATTTTATTGTTTTTAATTTTGTTTTTTAATTTTTAATTTCATTGAAATTGATTAATAAAATTTTTTATATTTAAAAGCTGACATGGCATTTTTTTAATGCTAATTAAAAAATTTTATTATTTTTTAATTGGCCACGTCAGCATCAGTTTGTCACCTAAGCAATTTCCATTGGTGGGCTAACGGAAAGAACCAAAATGGAACGTGTTAATTGATTTAGGGACTAAAAGTAGTAAAATTAAAATGTAGAGACTAAAATAGAAAAAAGCTAAAATGTAGGGACTAAAAGTGCATTTACGCCTATAAATTATTGTCATTTCATTATCGAAAAATGCTAATATGTCTAACGGATTGTTTACATTTTACAAGTTATGCGCATGCTAAAACTCAGCCTTCAAGAAGATTAAGGGTACAATTAATTTGTAATATGGATTAAAAACAATCTATAAGGGGAGATTTGAACAAGAACAAAAGTTTATGTAAAAAGCCACGTAAAAGGGCTATCTTTCTATATTTCTTAATAAAGATTACAAGTCTTTCTCTAGAACAAACTGTAAATTATGCCTATCCAGATAATCTCTATTTCTTTCTCTCTTTTTCTCTCTCCAAAATCTATCCTCCTCACTTTCTGCCCTCCTCCTCCCTTATATTTGTTCTGCCTCCTTCTCCGGTATGTGTTGTCCCTATATAGCTGGACTACTTTATGTCCCATCAGGCTCTCATTTCATTATTTTCATGACGCAGGAGACTCTTTTGGGGCTTTTTGCATTGTTCAGGCCTGTCATTCAGCAATAAATGCTACTGTATCAGGCAGGTAAGCTTCATTAATGTAAAGGTGACTGTAGAACCACCAGGAAGTTTCAGAAAGCTTCCTCGGACAATTTTACATGTTCCAGAATTTCTTATTTACTCCTCAGACGATGTTTCATCTTGTCCTGCTCAGTAGAAACTTACCCTCAGATGTGATCTCAGATGAGACTATGGGTGACATGTCAGTTGAACTGAGAACTAAGCTGTGACTTCAACTTTATCATTGGGGCTTGCTCTTTGGGCTTGTGTTGGGCTTTGTTTTCATATAAAGCCCACGTTGACCAGGGCTATTCGGGCCTTAAATGAAACCGTCCCCCTACAAGTTACATTATTATAATAAAAAATAACTAGTATAAGATGGTCATTTCAGCTACATAGGGAATTTATGTCATATAATATGTTGCCATTTCTATTCTTTTCTTTTCCTTTTTCCTCTCTTTTCTTTACTTTACAATCTAAGGGTTTTTTTTTTTTTTTTTTTGGGTAGCCAAGAAGAAAATAAAAACAAAAGCTTCATCAAATAACAATCATTCACTTCATTCTATAATGATAATAATAATAATAACAATCATTCACTTTATGGTTTTTGTAAGCGCTCTAAAAATAAAGACCCAAGTCTACTTAGAACAACATTGCCTAGTTCCTCAAATTCGAGCCCAACAATAGAATTTCTCTAGAGAGTGGGCAAACAATTCAAGTGCAACTCTAATCTGAATTCAAATCAAAGACTGAAGAGTCTGGAATGACAGAAAGGATTAATACAAGTATATGATAAGAAAAATAACTCTCCTTGAGCAGATCTAAGGATTAGTCTCTTGTAAATAAGGTCTGAGTTTTACACCCAATAATGCACTGTATACTTTCTCTTTTTTCTAGTTTCTCCACAAGAAAAAGGTCCCCCCCCCCCTTTCTAGGAGACTCCTCTCCTTTTATACCCCTCTTCTTCATATCCTAGTCCTCCATCTATATGCCTCCAAGCGTTTCTAAGGACACTTGTCCCATCAACACTCTGATGAAGGTGGTGGAAAGGGTTACTAGTTGTGAAGATTTTGTTCAGGAGTCATTTCCTCATTAAATGCAGCTGTTAAGGTTGTTCCAGAACATTTAATGCGAAGGGGGAAGGTAAACTTCTCCAGGAAGCTTCCTCCCACTGTCACTGCCCCCCTCATGGTCCTTTCTCTTCCGCACGGGTTTACATGAAGCGCTACTCCGTATCCCCTCCCATGCTTGGGTCAGTGAAGTCCTCGAGACTGATACACTTCTACAAGCGTGTTTGTGCGAAACATTTCATGTTTTAGTCCTCTTCGGTCCCCAAACTCCACACAGTTTTATTTGACACTTTCTTTGAAACTTATATATTTTACTACATCCCTAAACTATATTATAAGATTTAAAATATAGTTTCCCAAAAATCCTTTCATGAACGCTACATAAATTACTTATCACCAAAAGTAAACGCTTTTTTGAATTCTATAAATAAGTTAAAGAGTCTTGTAACTCAACTGGCTGACACCTCATGATAGTTTTAATGGAAACATCCTAGATTCAAATTCCTTCATCACCAACTATTGAATTATAAAAAATAAAATAAAAATAATCATTTGTTGTCCTTACAAATATGGAAAGTGATTTCATTTTGGTACTCACGAATTCAATTGCATCAATTTCATCATGATTTTTTTTTACACTGACAAAGTTGTCTTTTTAGTTTACTGTCGTTTCATAACTTTCATTGACCAAAAATGCTAATATCTCTTCTTCTTCTTCTTCTTCTTCTTCTTTTTTTTTTTTTTTTTTTTTTTTTTTTTTTTTTTTTGGTGAGAAGATGCTAATATCTCTAATTGATTAAATCACATTATTAGAATAAAAAATAACTAGTATAAAATGGTTATTTCAGTTACATATGGGCACGAAATTGACATGTCATATAATATGTTGCCTTTTCTCTTTGTTTTTTTATTTGTTTCCCCACTCTTTTCTTTTACTTTACAATCTAATTTCTTGGTAGCCAAACAGAAAAAAATAATAATAATAAAAATTTAGTCAATCAAATAACAACCATTCACTTTATGATTTTCTTTGTTACTTTCTTTGAAACCATGTATATTAATTTATTATGTCAAATGCCTTGTAACTGAATTAGCACCTTTCCATGCACAAAGTGCTCGGGAGTCAATAGGGAAAAATGGTTCAAGTTACGAGGTTAACAGCATGTTGTAATTATTTCTCAAAAAAAAAAAGTATATTAATTTATTACACCCTTAAATTATAATTGGGAAATGCTAACGAATACCCTTAGGGCATTGGTTAATAATCCATTTAAAGAAAACTTTTATGGGAAAATGAAATAAAGCAATTAATATTTTGACAGTTTTTTTCATCTCCCATAAAAGTGGTGTCAAAACTTTCTTAAAATGGATTGTTAACGAATGCCCTAAGGACATTCGTTAGCATGACCTATTGTTAAGTACCACTTATTTAATTTCAAACACACACATTCTATCCTATTTAAAGCCCAAGAATACTTATGCTTAGCAATATTTGAAAAGCCCATGATTCAAATCCATGACAAAACAATTTTATGGAATTCAAATCCATGATCAAAGCCCATGATTTAAACCCATGGCAATTTATTCAAAGCCCAATTTCTCATTGGCAACATCAAAACCCAATTCTTATTGGCAATATCAAAGCCCAATTCTCATTGGCAACATCAAAGTCCAATTCTCATTGGCAATATCGAAGCCCAGTTCTCGCTGGAAATATTTAAAACCCAATTCTCATTGGCAACATCAAAGCCCAATTCTTATTGGCAATATTTAAAGCCCAATCCTCATTGGCAACATCAAAACCCAATTCTCATTGGCAATATCAAAGCCCAATTTTTATTGGCACTATTTTATCAAAAAAGAGCCCAAAATTATCAATACTTGGCAAAGAAAAAATATCATGGTAAAATATCACCATGGCAATTGTCTTATAAACCAAAAAAAAAAAAAACTCATTGGGAGTTATCTTGAAAATTATGTTCTTATATTATAAACCCATGAAATACATGGACATCATTTGCATTGTGACATCCATAATATACGCCTTCGACACTCGTGGTAAACATTCAAACCCACAAGCTCATCATTTAAGTTATGATGCGATTATTAGAAACCATGAACATTATTGCAAACATGGAATTCATCAAAGTAATATTATTTACAAAAGTATTTTGAAACTTGTCCTATTGTTTCAAATATTACAACTAATTGCTCAAAGGCCCATTGCAAGTATCTATGAAAAACACAAAAAAAAGAAGTATATTTACTAATAAAAGTCCATGAGGAATGAAAGCCCATGGCAACATGTGCACACAACCCAGCCCATGTGAGCAAGCCAAAGCAAAAAACACCAGTAGGAGGCAAAGGAGAACAGCCCTTGTTCATTCCTAACCAAAAAAAGAGTAACTAGGGACTCATACAAGGGAACCAAGCCTTTGAGAATGGACTAAGGGCTGGTCCATCAGTTTTCTGCCACTCTCTGCCTGATGTGAACAGTGCCCAAGGCTTGTCATATCAACTGAAGTCAAAAAGATGAAGGGGCTCCATCATCTTCCTCAAAGCTGCACCTCCAGCAGAAGGGAAGCTGAAACAAAATTATCCAAACTTCAACAAAATGATGCTATAAATGTTAAAAATGCTCTAAACATAATTCATGTACCAAGCCCATGAATCCTAAAGGGGAAAAATTGGGAACATGTGGTTTGGAAGGCATAAAAGGATCTCCAGCGGAACCCCTAGAAGTAGACTAGAACTTGACACCTGGCTTGGGGTGTTAAATTTTACTTCTCAAGGGTCCGAATCTCAGTTGCAGCATTAGGATTCGCTCTTGATACACACCCCAATCACAATAATTAAGCTCAGCCCCAAATCCTAGCATTTAAAGCAAAACGCTCTAAAATCCCATCATTACCTAAAAAGGCAAGGCAGCCCCTGAAATGGATTTTCCTACTTCTGAGCAAAAATCACTGGGAAGCTTGATTCTGATTCATCACCCCTGAGTGGTCATACGTTTTTTGGATTTTTGTCAATAAATGCTTCTCTAAAAAAACTCCATTATAAAAAGCACAAGCATGCTAACCAAAAACCAACCTGGCTACCCTTCTCAGAGACTTTGAAATTCATTGGTCATTCTTTTTGCTGGTGGTTCAGTTCTCTTTTAGCTCACCACCCATCATCTTAAAGCCCAGACTCATCTAATCTCAGACCTTCTTCTCCTCCCTTTACACTATCACGGCTCATAAGTGTCCTCCAGCTAGCCACAAACAGCCCATTACCCATAAAAGGCTTCGGTCTCAGCATCAATCCCATCTCCCTCACTCAGAAGTAGCCCACGTTCATCTTATTCATGCCTTGTAAATTTACACTCACTAAAATCTTAGCCCATTAAAATCTTAGCTTGATACTTGCTGCACTGAGCTGGGGATCTCTCTCTCCTTTCACACCATGCCAATTAATCCTCCATTTTTTCTTCCAAGGGAACCTTTAATTTTTACTTTTTACTTTACCATTGAAGGATATGATGTATTTGTAACAATTGAACTCTTCCCTCACTTTGATGTAATGACGGCTGAAAGCACAATAAATCCCTCTTGAATGAGACACATAAGGACCTAAAATTTGCTTAAATTTATCTCATTATTAATGGCTAGACCGTGTAATTCCATCTTTATCATTGGACAATTCATCTTTTGGACTTAAGTGTAACTTCACCCTTATCGCTGGAGAACTTATTTCCCTTGAACTATCAAAACAAAACCACTAATGTATTAACTAAGTATTGTAAAGTATTTTTCATTGGGCTTTTGTTGCTGTTTTGTTAAGTGCAGCCTTTGTTTTTCTTGCTTGGATAGGCTTGTCATCACACCAAAAGCCTTTGGGTGTCATCTCAAGAGCCCAAAGTCAAGTTTCGACTTGGTTTCCCAACATCTTATTCAGAGGCACAAATTTCTCCCTCAACACCCATTATAATTTTACGAAATCTTTTCATTAACGCTACATAAATTACTTGTCACCAAAATTAAATGCCTTTTCAAACTCTTTAAAAAAGGATGAATTTGAAAGTAGGGGTGTCAATTCGGGTTAGCGTGTCGGTTTGTGTCGTGTCGAGGTAGGGGTATTCGACTAAATGGCTCAACCCTAACCCGACCCATTTAATAATCGTGTCATGATCCTTCAATCCTAACCTGACCTGTTAATAAGGCGAGTTGACCTGACCCAACCCATTTAACACGCTTAATAAACGAGTCGTGTTGGGTTGACATGAATGTAACACAACCCAAAGAGGCATTTTAGCTTAGTGGGGATATCAAGGTGAACTAAGGTGTGTTTCTATGGAAATAATATGGAAGATTAAGACCTATTCTTCCATTGCAGCTTCACTAGCAGGCTATAGAGAGAAGCTATGAGAATGTTTTTTTTTTTTTTTTTTTTTTTGGATAAGTAATGAAAATTTTATTAAAAAACAAAAAATAGCCAACCCGAGTACATTGGGAATGTACTATGGGGGCATAAATCAATAGCCAAGATTACAACGATCAAGTAAAACTGGAAGGGAAGAACAAGAAAAATGACAAAAGACCACACTCCAATCCAGGAGAGTGCATAAAAAAAAAGACTTAATCTCTAACATAGAGCGTTCACATCCCTCAAAGCTTCTAGCATTCCTTTCACGCCAAATACACCATAACAAGCAATGAGGCACAATTCTCCACAACTCTATATTTCTATGCCGTCCAAACTTACCCTGCCAAGACTCAAACAACTCAATAACCTTCTGAGGCATAACCCAATGAATTCCAAACAAACAAAACACCAACGACCACAACTCACAAGCAATGGGGCAATGAAGAAGAAGATGATCAACTAACTCTCCACACTTCTTACACATATAACACCAATCAAGAACTAGCACACGTCGTTTGCGAAGGTTATCTGTTGTTAAAATCTTACCTAAGGAAGCAGACCATGAAAAGAAAGCTACCCTTGGAGGAACCTTTGATTTCCAAATCATTTTCCAAGGGAAGGATAAGATGGTAGGAGGGTAGAAAGAAAGATAGAATCCTCTAACCTCAAAACCTCTACTCCTTGCTGGCTTCCAACAAACCCGATCCAGACCCAATCCCCGTACCGTCGTAGAGTAGACCATATCCATAAACAGATCAAAGGATTCTTGTTCCCAATCCTGTGGAGGACGACGAAATTTAGCATCCCAATGAATCCTCCCACCAGACCAACACATAACCTCCACTACTGAAGAATCCTTTGTCCTACTAATACAATAAAGTTCCGAAAAAACGTCTTGGAGAGTACGATCACCACACCACACATGCTTCCAAAACTTCACTCTAGTACCATCCCCCACATCATATAGAAGGTGTTTAGAAAAGCTCATCCAACCACTCCTAATATGTCTCCACAAACTAACACCATACTCACTAGTCACCTTTTTTGTGCACCAACCACCCTAATCATTCCTATATTTCACCTCAATAACCCTCCTCCATGAGCTTCGGTCTCCATGCCATACCTCCATAACCATTTTCCTAACAAGGCAGAATTAAAACTCCTCAATCGTCTAATACCCAACCCTCCAACCTGCAGCGGCTTACAAACCTGAGCCCAACTGACTAAGTGTAATTTAGGTTCACCATTAATACCACTCCACAGAAAATCTCATTGTAACTTCTCCATACGATTAGCCACCTTCCCAGGTAAAGGCAGAAGGGAAAGGAAGTATGTAGGTAAGGAGGAAAGAGTACTTTTAATAAGAGTTACCTTACCCCCCTTAGATAGATATAACCTCTTCCACCCTGCTAATCTCCTTTCCATCTTCTCCAAAATAGGATTCCAAACTGACAACTTCTTAAATTTAGCTCCTAACGGTAGCCCAAAATATCTCAATGGAAGAGAGGATTGCCGACAACCCAACATCCCCACTAGAACATCCATATTGTGCACCACCCCTATAGCAACCAACTCATATTTCCCCAAATTAATCCTTAAACCTGAGACCTCCTCAAATCTAGCCAGATTTGCTCTTAAACTATCTATTTGCGTAGGATCAGCATCACAAAAAATAAGAGTGTCATCAGCAAATAAAAGATGAGACACCATCACCGAGTTACCAGCCGTATTACCTACAGAGAAGCCTGAGAATTGACTGGTAGTAGCAGCCACATCCAACATACGACTCAAACCTTCCATAACAATATCAAATAGCAACGGAGACAAGGGGTCCCCTTGCCGAATCCCCCTAGAACTACCAAAGAAATCAGAAGGACTACCATTGATCAGAATGGAGAATTTAACAGTAGAGATGCAACACATTATCTATTTTCTCCATTTCTCTGAAAACCCACATCGCTGAAGCATATACATTAAAAAACCCCAATTCACATGGTCATATGCCTTCTCCACATCCAACTTACACAACACTCCTGGAACACCTAACTTTAATCTACTATCAATACATTCTGAAGCAATTAAAAAAGAGTCCAATATATGTCTACCTTTCACAAATGCATTCTGAGAATTTGAAATAAGCCCATGAGCCACCCTTCTAAGACGATTGGCCAACACCTTGGAAATAATCTTATAAATCCCACCAACTAAGCTAATAGGCCGAAAATCCTTGATCTCCACAGCATCCACATTTTTGGGAATAAGAGCAAGAAAAGAAGCATTAAGGCTCTTCTCAAACGCAGCCTGAGTATGAAAATTTTGAAACACTGCCATAATTTCAGCCTTCAAAAAACACCAGCAAGCCTGAAAGAACACCATAGAAAAGCCATCCGGGCCAGGAGCCTTATCACCCTTAAAATCACTAATCACCCTAAACACCTCCTCCTCATCAAAAGGCCTATCTAGCCAACGTGCATCATCCTCTAAGATACAAGAGAACTCCACATCATCTAATAAAGGTCTATGAGCCACAGTTTTAGCATATAGCTGCCTATAAAAATGAGAAATACAACCTGCTATAGCCTCTGGATCCGAAGACGATTCTCTATCCACCATAAGCCTATCAATGGAATTAAATCTTCTGTGAGAGTTAGCTATATGATGAAAGAATCTAGTATTCCTATCTCCTTCTCTAATACAAAGGACTCTAGACTTCTGTCTCCAACAGATTTCCTCCATCAAAGTAACTTTTTCTAAATCACCTCGAACTCTCTCCAACCCCAGCCTTTCCTCCTCCAATAAAGCTCGACTATCCTCAATCATCTCTAAATCACTAAGCTCTTGCAACAATTTTCTCACCCGATCTTCAACATTTCCAAAAACCTCCACATTCCATTTCTTCAAATCATTTTTCAAGATTTTTAATTTATTGGCCAAAACAAAACTCGAAGCTCCTAGTACATTATAAGAATCCCACCAAGATTGCACCCTCTCCACAAAACCCTTATCTTTAAGCCACATATTCTCAAATCTAAACGGCCTCCTACCACTCTGAAATGAACCACCCTCAAGATCAATCGGGAAGTGATTAGATAACAGCCTAGGCAAGTGTTGTTGAGAGACAGATGGAAACTTATCCTCCCAATCTGCAGAAAACAAAAATCTGTCCAGCCTTGCCTTCGAAACAACTTCACAAGAATTAGACCAAGCGAAAGATCCCCCTTGCAGCGGAATATCAATGAGGCCTTGCTCAGAAATAAAACTGGAAAACTCCCACATAGCAGCAGTAAAAGAGATAGAACCAGAGCGCTCGGAAGGAAACCTTACCACATTAAAGTCACCACCCACACACCATGGAACATTCCACCAACTGTTCAAACCAACTAATTCCTCCCATAATAACCTTCTGTCTCTCACAGAATTAGGACCATAAATGCCAGAAAACACCCAAACATACTGATCTGACACACTTGTAAATCTACAAGAAACCGAAAATCGCCCCACAGCTTCCTCCACTTTATTCACAACCCGTGTATCCCACATCAAAAGCACCCCTCTAGAAGCTCCACAAGAGCCTAGATAAGACCAATCAACATGTTGACCTCTCCACAAACTGCGAATCACAGCTCTAGTTATCAACTCCATTTTAGTTTCTTGAAGACAAATAACATCTGGCCCCCATCTCCTAACCATATTACGAACCCGAAGCCTTTTATCCCTATTATTCAGCCCTTGAACATTCCAAGAAATAATCTTCAAATTCATTGATGAACCACCACAGCTCGCTCCTTACTTACAATCCTTGATTTCGTTGAACCAACCTCGACATTCATAGAGGTCAATAAATTTTTCAATTCCCGCTGACCTTTCTGCCCCGACTTGCCGTGCTTCATTTGATCATCTACTGCTTTAAGCTTTTTACTCTTTTTCCTGGCCTCTATAGCTAGCAACAATCTCGTAATTTGCTCCTCAAAACCTTCCAAAGAAGTGCCCACTGATTTTCTAAAGGCCTTAATCCGATTTGTTACCCATTGTGATAAATTATTACCATCAACCAACTCCTTACACCCAACCCCCAGCTCAGAACTACACTCCAGCTCCAAAGGAACTTCTGTGGCCAAAGGAACCACAACTAAAGGCTTGCCACTACACTCCCACGTCATCGACCTCTCATCAAAATCCCACAACTCCTCCTCTGCCTCAGTAACAATAGACAAAGAATCAACTAACCCATCACAGTCCTCTGCCCAGCTAACCATCTGACCTTCATTGATAAAAGAATCATTACCTGTTACAGTCTCAATATCAGTGACTGAGCAATCCGACACACTCTCTGGAGATCGATATAGAGATAGCAGAATCACTATTTGTCGACCATCCCACAATTGTAGCATCCACTCTTTGGAATTACCCCAAGATTTATCCAAATCACTGACCAATTCCCTTATAGTGGGAGAAGAACTAAGTACCACTTTACAATCAGAACCCTCATGCACCGTCGCCCTTACCTCCGGACCCAACAATTCCTCATCCTCATCCTTCGTCGCTGCCGGAGATGATGACTTCTCCATCGGATTATCTATCGGATCCCCTGATGACAGCACCTTCGTCCCCGCCAGCTCCAACGATGAACATATCGGATCTAAGGGAGACGAACCCAGCTCACATGCAGCCTAGACCACTTCTGCTGTCAATATTAGCAAGGTGGGGGACTAGGTATGCCAGCTCGGGCTCACCTGGTTGCTAAATCCATTCCTACCTGGAACTTCCGGTGCCGATATGGAGGAATTCGAGCCCAAGGTGACCATCGGAGCCATCGTCGTCGCCCTTGGTGGTAGAGAATCACCCACCGAGCTCGCGGGGAGCACTTTAGCACTCACACCAGTCGAGATTGTGCTTAGGCCTGAGGAGCTTGACTCTAAATTCCCATTGTCAACAATTGGGCCCGTAAGACCTGGGCTGGGTTTATTTTGGGACCACTTAGAGTAAGTACCTACCTAAAAAACGAACGGGCTTGTCAACAGTGGGCCAGAGCAGCCCTTAACATTACCCAACCATGGTGCATGAGCTTCAGAAGGCCCATTGTCCATTCCCTTAATAACATCCTGGGCAGAATTATCCTTACGTGCCATCCACTTTCCAGCTAGCTTATCACCCCTATAACGTTGCCAAGATACCCGCCTCTTACCAAATTCATTTACTTCCACAATCAAACCTTTCCCTAACCAGCTAGACCTCCTAATTTGACGCTCCCTACCAGAATCAAACTCTTTCAAATTCAAATTATTCAATCTGAATTTATTTTGTTCTGGGATATTCTCCTTACTCTTAGCATCTCCATTAATACCACGGTGACTCCCCTTCACACCACCTATGGCAATCGGTATAGCATTAACTGCTGGAACTTCAACAGGCACCACCTGAATCCCATCTTCGTCTCTTGGAGGCTACATTGTGTTCCCCACTACTTGAATCTTCTCTGTCTCTCTAATGGAGGGCTGGTGCAAATGCTTCCTCACTTGTACAAACGCTTTTACCATTTCAGCAAAGGACCGAGAAGGGTGAATCTCTGAACCCAACTTAGACTTGTACGGTAAAGCTTTTGGACCACCCAATGCATAATGAGAAGGTTCCAACATTCTCCTTTATTCAATTCCAAAGGCCTTCCAACCTTGTTGTACCTTGCCTGCAGGAATAATGATCGATCTTCTCATCCCGCCAACTTTTAGCTCTATTACTAACAAATATTGCCCAAACGAGTTAGAGCCCCGTTGCACTGTGTATGCAGTGTCTCCTTCCCTGAGCGTGAAGAAATGTTTGGGGTTAACCCCAATCACCGTGTGTTCCAAGCTTTGCATTAACCATCGTGCTGCATTCCTACCCATAAAAACTGATTGCATGAAATACTTCCCCCTTTCAAAAATCTTAAGGGAGAAACAGTTCCCTCCTTCCTCAACCACCAATTGAAACAACTTTGATTCAATAAAAAAACTGCGAAATCCACCCATAACGATCTAAAACAGAAGTAAAAATAAACCGGGAACAAACTTTTTGACTAATTTGAGGTAGCCGGGCCTCTCATGGTAATTGCTAATGCTGCTCTATCAAATTAAGGATGGCATAAGCATATAAAGTCATGCCTACTGAAGTTTGAATTTTCAGAATTGGTGCTGGCTAGTAATGGATTGTAATGGTATGTTCAGAGGACCTTGAACCTACGACTATTGGCAAATTCAAATCTATTTCAAAAACTTCCTGCTCTATGAAATTGAGGATGGCATAAGCATATGGTCATGCCCACTGAAGTTTGAATTTTCAGAATTGGTGCTGCTATGAGAATGTTTTTTAATTGACAATCCTGAAACAGAGTGGAGTAGGTTGGTGGATTGTGTCTAGTTAGCTTAAAAGGCAAGCTTGAATGCCATATTGTGCAGACTACCATATATGCTCCCAGAGAAATGCAAGAACATCAATGCCAACTTCAATGTGAATAGAGAGCAAAGCAAGCTATTAAGTGGGGAGTTAAAATCATAATCTGTGACAGAGGCAACTACAATAAAAAATCAGATGTGAATGAGGCTTTATGTAGAGAATGGGAGTGAGCATGACAGAAAGGCCAGTGTAATCAATAGTTTTATCTGGGGTAGAGCTTCGCTAGTTGTACAGTTCTGAATGTGAGCGGCGATCTTGTCAAATCAACAATGTTTGCATGGGGTAGCAGTTTAAGGTTTCCAATGCTATAGGTGTTTGTTATGTAGCGTATATGTGTGTATTCCTTGTTTCAATCAATAAAATATACTCAATTCATTTTTTTTTTCTTTTAAAAAAGAGAACCAACTAGTTGATCCACATCCTCCAACAATAAACATGTGATTGAACCAACCTAAGCAAAAGATTATAGCAGTCCATGTCAAGATATATTTCTCTGAGAACAAACAAAGTGTGATTTGACAAGATCAACTATCATATTTTTATAAGAAAAAATAAATGAAGTTGGAAAACACTACAACATAGGCACACAAGCAAACAAGGGTGATGTTGGCCAATTGAATTTATTTAGTTAACATAGCTGGATGCTGGCATGTGTGAAACAACCATCCGTATACAAATATCAAATATTGATATATAATAGCCAGAAACATTTAAAATTATACTTTTAACAATACTAACATGCCTACTGCAACAGGTAAATGCATAACAGGAGTTTCAATTCATCCATACTGTCATCTTCTTAATAAGATACAACATTTTCTGCATCATGTAAAGCAAGGCTCTCCAAGTAAGTAGCTACATATAAACTAACTAAATTGGAAGGATATTTAAATTGAATACTAATGTCCTTATGATGTAGAGTTTCTGGGTCAAATAAAATAAATTTATTTTCTATTTTAAATTTTCCATTGTAAATCAGTAAAAGTTTCTGTTGAATTAGAAGTGAACCGTACTTGGTGAAACCATTGAAACGAGAATACCCATCAACATTAGGCCCTTCAATTGTTACAGAAAAAAGTTGGCAAAAATGCAAAACTGACCCTCTAACTTTTAGCTTTTGTCATTTCAGTCCTCTAACTTTCAGTTTTGTCATTTCAGTCCTCTAAGTTTAAATTTTTGTCAATGTAATATTTTGTTAGGTCTCAGTTATTGCTGCCGTTAAGTTTGACCATTTTTTAAAAAAAATAATTTTTGTAATTAAAAGAAAATAAAAAAAGCTGAAAAAAAAGAAAAAAAGAAAGAAAAAAAGAAAGAAAGAAAGAAAACATGGAAGGTCCCCCCCCTTCAGTCTTCATCCTCAGCCAGATAAACGTTCATTTTTCTCAAGATCATCAAATCCGATAGTCATCCTCAGCGGAAGGCTCCACGTCAGCGTTCTGGAGCCTTCCGCTCTCGATCACGCTCGTCGGACTCTCAATCAGATCTGGCACCACCGCCACATCATCCCAGGGGATCTGATCGTGATCATGATCGTGATCGCTTCCTTCGTTCATTCCTCCTCCAACTCCTCCGATTCTTAACCTTCGAAACGCGGCGTCGAGAGCAGAAAACGATGCGGCAGTGGTGAAGTTGTTGGAGGTGGCGGAGGAGCGGAGCAAAGCGTGGATGAGGAGGCTGAGTTGCTTGTTGAGCTCGCGGTTGATGACGTGGAGGTGGCTGTTCTCCTGGTGGAGAGCCTCCACTTCTCCGGTTGCCTCGCGGAGGCGAGTGAGGTACAGCGAATTCCGGTTCACGATCTCCTTGTGCTCCTGTACGGTCCGAGAGTGGTACAGGCGGTTGGAGTCGGAGTTGGAGTTGGAGTTGGAGACCGAGTCTGAATTCTTATAGAAAAAAAGCTTACCTGATAGAAGCAACGAAGAAGAACAGAGACTTTCTCTTCTGGTTTTAGAGAGAGAGCTCCATGTTTGGTGGTTGTCTGCTTTAAAGCATAATGCATATATGATGGTGGATTTGAGAGAGAGAGAGACTGATCTTGAGAGAGAGATCGAGATTTTTCCGTTTTTAGGTTTTGATTTCAGGGAAAGAGGAACAACGTCATTCCCCTTACATTTTTTTTTTTTTTTACAGTTTTTTTTTTTTTATTTTTTTTTATTTTTTTTTTTTTTCTAATTACGAAAATTAAAAAAAAAAAAAAAAAAAAAAAAAGCCCTAACTTAACGGGAGGAGTAACTGATACCTAACAGAATACTATATTGACAAAACTTGAAACTTAGAAGACTGAAATAACAAAACTCAAAGTTAGAGGACTGAAATGACAAAAGCTAAAAGTTAGAGGGTCAGTTTTGCATTTTTGCCAAAAAAGTTTATTCTAGGATTTGCACACTCCATAGTCCATCATTACCCATACAGAGTGTCCATAGCCACATGGTCGAAAACTATGCTCTTTAATTAAAGCCAATTTCCCCTTGATTAAAGTAAGACGTTTCCCATAACTACTGTCTCCTTGGAATGAATCATCATCAGGCACTGGTAGCTCTCCGATTTTTTCACTGTTGACATCAAATGACAAAATCATTTCACGAGGGTGCATCTCTTGTTGTCCAGTTTCCCTTATGGTTCCTACCATGAAATGCAAATGTCCACTAACAAATGGGAATGGTGAATTGTTATTAATGCTGTAGTACCAAAAATTAGGTCTCCAAGAGATTCCAAATTCAACTTTTCTCCATGAATCCGAACTTAACGAATACACCTCAAACTTAGGGGGAGGCACAGGTAGTAATGTGCAACTAGGGTCAATAGGCCATTCAACCTTCACAAGCTTGTAGTCATTATTCTGTGAATCATAAGCAAATCCGAGACTAAGAGTATTTGACAGGATTATTGAAGCAGTGGGCAAACTCTTAAATTTTCTAATACTGGGGTTCCAGAAGTGTACATTGTAGTTGTACTTCCAATAATCATAGAGACACAAAAGGCCATTGCATGAACCCACTACATAGGTATAATGAGTGAGGGGAGCTCTAAACTCAGATATCCTATCAAAGGTACGGTTGCAAGAGACTGTACAGACTTGAGTGGTTTCAACACAACTCCTGGGCATGTGCATGACATAACCATGATCGTGATTATTGTCAACGCGGCACAATGACATATTAAGGTGTGTGGAAATGAAACTGCGGCTATGGATGAGGGAAGACCAGGACTTGCAGACGCAGCTGATGTTGGGGTTTATGCCCTAAAATCCAATTTATTGGCATGTCATAAATAAATAGATTGTTTAATTATATGAAACTATTTATAAATGAACTAATGGGATATTATCTTAGTCCATGAGATGCATAGTATGTGATTTATGTGATTTAGTCACAGAAGATATAAATCACAAGTTCTTTGTAAACTCAGAATTTTAGTTTGTAATCGGTGATGAAATTGGGCGTTTCATCTGCGAAGACTATAACATATCAACTACGATGATTTGTCTTGATTATAGAAATGGAGACTTCTAGTTGGTATGTTGATATGTTTTAAGAGTTAAGACATATTGAACTGGACCACTGTGAGATTTATTATTCTCCTAACGACTGTCAAATGAATAATAAATCTCACGACTTTTATTTACATGAACTCTAAATCCTGAGAGAATAATGGACCTGATCATGAGGTGTAGGCTGCTTTGACATATCAGGAGTGAGATCTATAAGTCACGGTCAAAACCTCAGTATATTGGGCAGCCACATTTAGTGTTGATGGAACATATATTCTCAAGATGGAATTCATAGTCTCTTAACGGAGATATAAAATATTCTCTTGAGATAAGTTTAATGGAATTGGTTATTCAGAGAGTTGGGCCCAACCACTTTAGTAAGGAGTTACTAAAGTATATATTTATGAAATTGGATTTCATAAATATATGATGAATAACATAAAGGATTAAACTGGGTACTCAAGGATTAAGATGTAGTAATCTTCAAAGTGGCAGTCTACATTCATTACGTTATATTACTACGAATATTTTAATGAAGGGGTTGCATGTATAATAAAGTCTTGGGATATAATTTATTAATAAGGCTTAGAGTGCAATTATATTATTATAGTGGTATTGAATATAATTAATGATAACTTTGGACTTTTCAAGAGTTGACAGAAAAGCCCAAGGCCCATTGGAGCTAGAGTCTTATTTGTTTTCTTTTGGTCCCACTAGCCACATACTAGAGCCTAATTAGAATGGCCCAAAAAGCTAGTCTAATTAGATAATTAGTTATATATAAGGAAAGAAACATATAGAATTTCAATAGTGTGCTTTCATTAAGTTTTTCATAAGACTTTCATAAAGGGTCTTCATTAAGATCATATGAGATAATGAAATGATGAAATGAATTGTATGTGAGTGTTGGATACTTTCCCATTCTCTCCTTGGAAACTGATTGAGAGACCACACATTTTGGGCATTAAGTGGAATTAGAGTGAAGATTAAGAGTTTTCGCAAGTACTTCTACATCTTTGGTTTTGAATTTCATCGCACCAAGGTACGCTTTCTCGTTCTTAAATTCTGAAACTTACATAGTACATGTTATCTATTGCGAATGAAGTAGATCCGTTAATTTTCCGCTACGTATGTTTTGTATGCTTTACAAACATGTAATTTTCCAACAAATGGTATTAGAGTGGTCTTCATTTCGAATATGTATAACATATTTTGTGATTTTTGGAATTAGAGATAGTAGTTGAAACTATAATTTGATGAAAACTAATATTGATGTTATAATGTTGTTTAAATTTGAATTTAAGTATGTTAAATTGAACTTTAAGGCTATAGCATCAATGGAATTTAGTTTTAACATCAATCTCTGTCTATCATGTTCATATGATGGCTGTTTGTTTATGAAAAACGATTAAAAACTGCCTTTAGAACATTCTGGAAATTCAAAATTCACGAAGCTCGATCGATTGAGAAGCTATCGAGAATTGATCGAGCCTGGAGATTCAAAAGCTCGATCGATCAAGAAGCTATTGAGAATCGATCGAGTAAGCAGAAGATTTCTCGATCGATCGACCAGCTATTGATCAGCTGTCAAGATAGCAAGATTCTTTCTTGATCAATCGACCAGCTGTCGGGAAGCTGTCGAGCCTGGGAATTTTTTGAATTTTTCTAAGTGTTTTCAAATTTATAAAGTATAAGGCTATGTGTGATTAGATTACACATTGTTCTAACTAAAAGATCTAATGAGATAAAAGATATTGGTTAAATAGAACTCTTAGTCCTAAATAGTTTGGGACTTGTCTTTTAAGAAACATTCTAATGAGATTAGAATTGTTTTATGATTGAAAGCTCTTAATTTATTTTAATTAGAAGTTTTAATGAGATTAAAGCTTAATTAAAGTTATATAGTTTCTAATGAGATTAGAATATTTTATCTAGTAAATTAAGGATAGAGTTCTATATAACTAATTTTTGATTCATTAGTGTTTAAGGAATCCCAAATAGTTTAGGATTTCCATTTTAGTTAGTGATTCTAATGAGATTAGAGTTTTTATCAAGTGCAAGGTTATTAGTTGTGATGGGATCACAATTATTTAAGAAAAACCCAATATAACGAGTAGGAGTATTGAAATAACCCTTTTGTTAAGTTTATTGTAATGTGAATAGATACCTTGTCTTGACTTTGAGTCTTGCATTCCATGCGGAGGGTATTTACTTCACAGATTACAAGGTTAAATTTCTTTGTAATTGCGCGAATATTCGTTACGCTATTGTGACGTGACTTAGTTACATCACATTGAATTTAAACAATTAAACACATTTGATGTGTAGGGTTAAAATTGTGATTAGATCACAATGATTTCAAGACAATCCACTTGTTTTTAAAATTTCTAGTGGGAGAGAGAAATAAAGGTTGGATCTCACGGCCTCCATTGTTGGTTCATAGTAGTGTGGGTAAGCACCTCGTCTTGGCGTATATGTCTCACGATCCCAAAGGAGGGTGTTTACTTCATAGTACTACAAGATTGAACTTACCCGTTTAAAGTAGTGTGAACAAGCACCTCGTATTGGCATATATGCCTCGCGATCCCAAAGGAGGGTGTTTTGTTTCATGGTACTACAAGTTTAAACATTATAAAGGGAGATGAAATGTGGCTACACATGATTCTAGATAATGGTGTACACTAGACTAAGTGTAATTTTAACCTCCCAAAGGAGCTATGTCATTATTACTTAGAGGCTAAAGATAATACGGCATATTATTAGTGTATGATAAGAGTTATCATTATAGCACTAATAATGAGAATAGTTCTCAATCAATTAATGTGTTTATAATAAACTTGCTACCAAGGAATTATAGACATGGATTGGGTTGTCATTGCACCTAGTATAGTATGTTTTTTTCGGGTTCCATACTATATGGTAATGGATGCAAAATATAATGTCCCTGTAATTATGTTAATAGTCTCAAAATAAAGTTGTCATAATTTTGTTCTCTAGCTACTATTTTAAGTGAATCACATTAACTAAGAAATAATTTTGAACATGATGCTTAAAGGAGCTGAAGTACATAAAAATGTTTCGATTCAGCATTGTCATAATTTCCTATGCATGATGCATTGATGGAAGATAGCTTATGATATGATCATAGTTTCCATTGAAATGCTAAAATGTTACATTGGCTTCTATTTCAATTGTGCTACAACATGAGATGCAAGAGTTAGTATTGGACTTAGACTTTATATTAAGTCTAAATGAGATGTTTGGTATGAATCATATTGAGTGCTAAGAAAGGCTTAAGGAATTCCAACTCTATATCATTTTATGAAAATGTTTTAATTTTAAAATGAATTGGAATTCTTGGATGAAGAGATTAAATGTTAATCTCATATGGATATGATTCACAAGTCCTTGTTAGAATCATTTAATCAATTCAGATTGTTTTGAAAATAAATTCTTTTTACGTTATCTGAATTGATGAGTGAATTCTACGCAACGGAAGACATCCTAAAAGCTAAGGCTAGGATCAATATGATTTAATTCAAATTTTTAGCCTGAATCGAAAGGTAAGGGTGATAAGAAGAGGAATTATAATACCAAACAGTTGGACAATCTAGTTGTCCTAGTAGTTGCCAAAAGGAAATTAGACTCAAAAGTATGACCAAAAGGAAAGTGTTTCTGTTTTGGTAAAGCTAAGCATTGTCCATGATTGTTTTCTAGATGGAAATTTACATGTTTTACTTTTAAAGAGAAAGTTTCCATCTTTTGGTATTGTATGTTTTGGCACTTATGTCTAGATCTTATTAATCTAAATGGTATTCAAGATTGGTGAAAGATGGGATTTTAGAACCATTATTTTGTTATAATCCCAGTCTATGAATTCTATTTAGAGGATAATATAATCTAGGGCTCCTTTATGGTAAAAGAATATAGTTTCAATGACTTCTTTAAGTCAGTACATACATGAAGGAGGAATAAGGCTCTTTTAGAAATAGTAAAGTACATGATAAGTATTTCCATTAGTTTATTTCTTTTGGAGATATACTCTATGTATTACTGTACATTTTCTAAAATTGATTTCAAAAGTTTGTTCCCAGGACATTTGTCAAATTGTGGATTGGGTGAAAACCTAGTATATGATACTTCCACTTTTGGAGATATCAAGCACTTGTGCTAGAAAGGAAGTCTAACAAATTGAAATCAAAAGGTAGAAAAATGTGTGTTTATGATGGGTATCCAAAAGGAATTGCAGAAGATTATTTTGGTAGTCATAAAGAAAACAAGGTGTTTGTAAAGTACAAATACAAAGTTTTTTTTTTTTTTTTTTTTTTTTGATGATGACTATATGAATAATCTTAAAGCTAAACATACAATTGTTTTAGAAGAAAAATGTTAGAATTTTTTGTAAGACAACAATAAAATACATTTAGAAATGAGATGGTTGTATTAGATACACCACAAGGTATTATTCTATATATATATAGATAGTACACCGGTACAATATCGTAGTGGGAGGATTGTAAATTCATACTTTTGGGATAAACTTTTGAAATCATTCTACAAGGATATGAATTTGATCCTCGGTCCTACGTAGAGGCAATAGATGATACGAATATGAATTATTGGATCAAGGTTATGTAAATAGAATAAGATTCTATTTAAAGTCTAGAACTTGTAGAGGCGCCTATTGGCATTGAGCCTATTGGCATTGAGCCTATTGTTCTCAAATAGGTCTACAAGTAAATGAGATTGATAGATTTGAAGGTGCAAACCTTCAAAGTCAAGACTAGTGGCAAAAAGATTTATTCAGAAAGAAATGGTTCGATTATGAAAAGATTTTTTCACCAATAGTCAAGTTTGACTCTATCTAGATTCTCTTATCCATTATATTTCATTTGGATGAAATATGGCAATGGATATCAAGAAAGCTTTTTTTAGTAGCAATCTTGAGGAAGACATCTATATGATGTATCTAGACTTGTACATAGCAAAGAAACAGTAGTGTTTAGTATGCAAGTTGCTTAAAGTCCATTTAAGGACTAATGTAAGCATCTAGGTCATAAAATATCATCTTTGATCAAGAAATCAAATTGTTTGATTTTGATCAAGTATTAAAAGGCCTTAGGTGTATGTAAAGGTATACAGAATAATAATTTTCTTAATGTATGTTGATGACATTCTAATCATTTAGAATGATATAGAGTTATTGTCATCAATAGAGTTTTTGTTGTCTAGTCTAGTTTGATATAAAGTACTTAGGAAAGACTGGTCACATCCTAAGAATTAAACTTTGGTTAAAATTCAGAAATTAGGATGTTGGGTCTATCTCAAACTGCTTAAATAGATTAGATTCTAACCAAGTATAGCAAGTAATACTTAAAGAAAGGATTCTTTCATTTTAAGTTTGAAGTTCCTTTATAAAAGACTATGGTCCTAAGACATATAAAAGGAAAAAACATATTAAGACGGTTCCTTTTATCAAATTGATAGGAAGTCTTTATGCTATGCTATATACTAGGCTAAATATCTATTTTGCGGTGGGCATGGTAAGCAAATATCAATTGAATCAAAAATCACTTAATTTAGTGGGAGTAAAGCATATACTCAACTATCTTAGGAGAATGAAGGATTGTATGCTTGTCCACAAAAGTGAGGTTTTGATGATTATTGGATGTACAAATACTGACCTATAGTTTGATTGTGATTCATGAAGTTGGATTTCAACATATGTGTTCATCCTAGGTGGTGAAGATACACATCAAGCGTAAGTATTTTCTCATTAAAAAGACATGAGTACTTGAGAAGTAGTAGTAGAAAAGATAATTTATGCAATAAATCTAGCTGAAACTTGTTTCCAAGCCTTGCCTTAGAGTGACTATGAATTACTCTAAAGGGAGATAAGTGTCGGATATATGATAAATTGTCTTTGAGGGCAAGTGGGAGATTGTTGGAGTTTATGCCTTAAAATCCAATTTATTGGCATGTCATAAATAATTAGATTGTTTAATTATATGAAACTATTTATAAATGAACTAATGGGATATTATCTTAGTCAATGAGATGCATAGTATGTGATTTATGTGATTTAGTCACAGAAGATATAAATCACAAGTTCTTTGTAAACTCAGAATTTTAGTTCGTAGTCGGTAATAAAATTGGGCGTTTCATCTGCGAAGACTATAACATATCAACTACGATGATTTATCTTGATCATGGAAGTGGAGACTTCTAGTTGGTATGTTGATATGTTTTAAGAGTTAAGACATATTGAACTGGACCGCTGTGAGATTTAATATTCTCCTAACGATTGTTAAATGAATAATAAATCTCACGACTTTTATTTACATGAACTCTAAATCTTGAGAGAATAATGGACCTGATCATGAGGTGTAGGTTGTTTTGATATATCAGGAGTGAGATCTATAAATCACGGTCAAAACTTCAGTATGTTGGGTAGCCACATTTATTGTTGATGGAACATATATTCTCAAGATGTAATTCATAGTCTCTTAACGGAGATATAAAATATTTCCTTGAGATAAGTTTAATGAGATTGGTTATTCAGAGAGTTGGGCCCAACCACTTTAGTAAGGAGTTACTAAAGTATATATTTATGAAATTGGATTTCATAAATATATGATGAATAACATAAATGATTAAACCGGGTACTCAAGGATTAAGATGTAGTAATCTTCAAAGTGGCAGTCTACATTCATTACTTTGTATTACTACGAATATTTTAATGAAGGGGTTGCATGTATAATAAAGTCTTGAGATATAATTTATTAATAAGGCCTAGAGTGCAATTATATTCTTATAGTGGTATTGAATATAATTAATGGTAACTTTGGACTTGTCAAGAGTTGACAGAAAAGCCCAAGGCCCATTGGAGCTAGAGTCTTATTTGTTCCCTTTTGGTCCCACTCTAAGCCACATACTAGAGCTCAATTGGAATGACCCAAAAGGCTAGCCCAATTAGATAATCAATTGTATATATGGAGAGAAACATACAGAATTTCAATAGTGTGCTTTCACTAAGTTTTTCATAAGACTTTCATAAAGGGTCTTCATTAAGATCATATGAGATAATAAAATGATGAAATGAATTGTATGTGAGAGTTGGACACTCTCCTATTCTCTCCTTGGAAACTGATTGAGAGATCACACATCTTGAGCATTAAGTGGAATTGGAGTGAAAATTAAGAGTTTTCCCAAGTACTTCTACATCTTTGGTTTTGAATTTCATCGCACCAAGGTACGCTTTCTCGTTCTTAAATTCTGAAACTTACATAGTACATGTTATCTATTGCGAATGAAGTAGATCCGTTAATTTTCCGCTGTGTATGTTTTGTATGCGTTACAAACATGTAATTTTCCAACAGCTGAATCGTAGGAGTGATTTCACGGGTAGCCTTAACAGCATGTAGAATACAATGTCTTCTAGAATATGGTTATTCCGCCGTGGGATTGGAATATGTGGTCGTGCTTTTTTCCTTTGGGACATCATCATCTTTTAAGAGCCTAGGGGACGCCACAGAAAGAGACAAGAAGCGTAGAGAATAGAAGCCGATCACAATTCACAATGCCATTGCTACTACTCTTTATATATATATGCTATTGCTACCGCCCTTAGAGCACTAATCAAGCACATTCCTTTGAATATACAGAGTCTATGGGATGTGATGAGGTTTAGTTTTAGAGAAATGCTAGAGATACAAACTTTTTTACAAAATATTTTTATAAACTGTTGATATGGTGAGTAGTTATTGGTAAATGAAAAAAATAATGTTAATGGTAGGATTAGATGAAGACTAATAAGAAGTTGGTCACATCAACAATTTATAAAAATATTGTAAAATAGTTTGTAACTGTAGCGTTACTCATATTATATATATATATAGGGCAGACCTTTGGTTTAGGCCATGGCCTAAGGCCACCAAATATGGGGTGGTAAGTTTTTTTTTTTTTTTTTTTTTTTTTTTGAGGGAAAGGTAAGTGATTTTTATTCAATTAAGAAAAGAGATCCGACTGGAGTACATCCTCCAAATCACTAGGTAGTTCTTCTACCCAAACATCAAAATCGGCAATTTGAACCGCTCTTCTAGCGAGGGCATGGGCAAGCTTGTTACCCCCCCTTCTCTTTACATGCTTAAAAACTGATCTGTGTAAATTAGAGCAAAGGCATTGAATTTCCTCGATTACATGACTAAAGAGAGTCAAGTTTGCTTCCTGATTGTTGATGGCCTGGATAATCCGCAAGCTGTCACCTTCAAATTCCACCTGGAAGAGACTTAATTCTTGAGCAAACAAGACTGCATGACTGCATGCCAGAGCTTCAGCAAGATTCATCGAGTGAGGCATTCTAATCTTCTTACTAAGTGCTACAATGATATGCCCAGAGTGATCACGGATTGCCACCCCAATACCTGCTGAACCAGAACTATCAAATATTGCAGCATCAAAATTAGCTTTGAAAAGGCCAACCTGTGGAGGACACTAATGAACCAGGTCCGAACGCCTAGGGAGTGGCTGAGGTTCATGGACTTCAAAATACTCCAACACCAATTCTTTTGCCCGCTTACAAACTTCATGAAGAGGCCATGTAGGTTGCTTTTCTCTTAACTTATTTCGTCTTTGCCATAAGCTCCACGCCACCGTTGAAAACCAAGCCACATGAAAGACCGATCCTTTCTCAAGAACCGCTTTAAACTAATCCATGAAACTTCTGTACTGCTTCTTATAGTACACAGAGAAGCCAACCTTAGATTTCCAGGCCGATTTGACATGATCACATAGTCAAAACGCCTGCATATTTGTCTCTTGATAATCCTCACAAAGAGAGCATGACTCATCCAAGGGAATCTGACGCTTGTGCAGACTTTCTTTAATGGGTAGAGAATCCTTCACTGCTTTCCACATAAAGTGCCTTATCTTATTTGGAGTCCGGATTCGCCAAACTCCTTTCCAGACCTTTGCCGAGTTATTTGTTGAGGAAGAGGCTTGTGCACTAGCCATGGCCTCCGTAGCTAGCATTTTATATGCACTCTTGACAGAGTAATCCCCATTTGAGGTAAGAGGCCAAGCATAAGCATCAGTTTGACAATGGGGACTAACATGGATTCTGCTAATTTCCTTAGCTTCCCACGGATAAGAGGTAGCATTCAGTAGATCCACATCCCAAATTTTTGAGTTTGGCAGAAAGAGTTCACTAACCCAGGTGACATGGGAATTGATCCTCGGTGATACCACCTTGCTAGTACTCGGTTTAGGCACCCACTTCTGCTCCTATATATTAATGGATCTTCCATCCCCAACCCGCCAGACAACCCCTTTCAGAATGACATCTTTGGCTTGAAGGATAATTCTCCAAGCATGTGAGCACCTTGATGGGATGACCGCATCAAAAATATTCCCACCCGGAAAAAATTTTGCTTGAAACACTTTATAAACTAAAGAGTCTTTTCAGTGGAAAAGTCTCCAAACCTGCTTTGCTAGGAGGGCATTGTTGAACAATTGTAAATCTCTAAACCCCATTCCTCCTATTGATTTTGTGGTGCATAAGGTACTTCATTTCACCCAGTGGATTTTTCTTGCCTCACCTTGACCCCACCAAAATTTCTGGATCATGGCCTTAATATCCTTACATAGACTTCTTGGGAGCTTGAAAACACTCATGGTATAGGCCGGGATCGATTGAATGACTGCTTTGATCATTACCTTCTTGTTGGCTTGGGAAAGAAGCTTTTCTTTCCATCCTTGCATTCGTTTCCAAATACGTTCCTTGATGTCTGTTAAACATGCCTTCTTATTCCTCCCAAGAAAGGAGGGAAGTCCTAGGTACTTCTCATAGTGCTGGATTGCCGGCACACCAAGGGCTTGTTGAATGGAAGACCGTGATAGATCATCAATGTTGTGGTTGAAGAATAAGGTAGTTTTATCCTTATTGATCATTTGACCCGATGCCACCTCATAAGAAGCTAGAAAATCCTTTATTTTCTCACATTCCTCTAAAGTGGATCTGCAAAACAATAAGCAATCATTCGCAAAGAAGAGATGGGTGAGCTTTGGTCCACGCCTACAAATAGAAAATCCATGGATCTCCCTTGCATCTGCTACTTGTTTAAGGATGGCATTTAGGCCTTTGGCACAAAACAGAAAAGGAAGGGGGAAAGAGGATCCCCTTGTCTGATGCCTCTCGTTGGGTGGATCATACCTTTCGGCTCACCATTTACTAATATGGAGTAGGATACCGTAGTGATACACTCCATGATCAACGAAATCTAGGAAGCTTTGAAGCCCATTTTGAACATAATTTTCTCCAAGAATGTCCATTCCACTTGATCATAGGCTTTACTCATGTCGAACTTGAGGGCCATAAAACTCTTTTTTCCAAGGTAGCTTGTTCTCATATGGTGCAAGGATTCAAAGGCTATCAACACATTATCTATAATCAGCCTGTTAGCAATGAAAGCACTTTGTGTTTTCGAGATAATACTATTTAGTGGAGGTTTAAGCCTATTAGCAATCACCTTACTAATAATCTTGTAAATCACATTACATAAACTTATAGGTCGAAATTCAGTTACTTTTTCAGGATTTTTTACCTTAGGGATTAAGGTAATAAAGGTGTGATTTATGGCTTTCAAAATAGAACCAGAATTTAAACTAGATAAGACTGCCTAAGTAATGTCCATACTTTGTCCAGCCAATAGGTTTGGAAAAATAGTGGTGGCATCCCATCTGGTCAAGGGCTTTCAAAGGGGCCATTTCCTTTATTGCAATTTCCACCTCTTTTGCTGTGTAAGCCTTAACCAGCTGAGCATTCATATCCTCTGTCACCATTGTTTGGACCCCTTCCAGCACACGATCCAAGTGTTGTGGATTTGAAGAAGTAAACAACTGACTATAGTACTCTGTTAACAACCTGGAAAAAACTTCCTCGTCCCCCTGCCAGATCCCATTGTTGAACCATGGAAGAATTTCGTATTGCGATCACCACTTTGAATCCACTTTTCATGAGCTCTCTGACGCCACAATTGTTCCTCTCGGTCCAGCAGTAGATTTAACTCTGCTTTCAGCCTTACCACCTCTTGAGGATTCCCCCCCTTCAACACGTCTTCCTCTGCTTTCTAAAACAATTCCTTTGTATTTTTAATTTCCTTTTTCACATTCTCGAAATGGGACTTGCTCCACTTCTTTAAGCTCTTTTTGCACTTTTTTAATTTCCTCATAGCTTGGTACATTGGCGTGCCATCATGGTTTGATACCCATGCGCGAGCCACAGTATGACCATACTTCGGATCTGTAAGCCAAATTGATTCGAACCTGAAGGGCTTTCGGCTCCACTTCTGCCTCTCTCTGTCAGCATCGAGACTCAACAAAATTGGGCAATGATTAGATGTGAAGCAGGATAAGTGTTTTATTCTGCCTGTAGGGAACCTTGCTAGCCAGTCATAATTTGCTAAGCCCCGATCCAACCGCTCCCAAATCAGCTCCCCTCCCCTCTTTCCATGCCATGTGTAAGCCGGACCAGAGAAGCCTAAGTCCACAAATTCACAGAAATCCATAGTCTCACGAAAAGCTTGCATCAGGTTATGAGACCGTGGTACACCTCATTTTTTTTCTCCAACCTGAAGCAGCTCATTGAAGTCCCCGATGCAACACCACGGCAACCTCGGCTTTGAATTAAGCATCCTTAACATACTCCAACCTTCACCTCTTCGGCTAGTTTTGGGCTCACGGTAGAACCCTGTCAGTCTCCACGCTTCCTCCGAACCACCATTGACAATCGCATCTATATGGTATTTTGAGAAACTGTCCACCCAAATTGATATATTTGATCTCCACAACAACGCTAAACCACCGTCCCTACCTTTGCTGGAAACAACAAACAAACCATCAAACTTCAACTCATACTTGATCTTCTTCATTTGATTCAGCTTCAACCACGTCTTAGACAAGAAGACAACCTTGGGACCTTGTGCTTGTACGATGTCGACAAGCTCTTGAACTGCTCGGCGGTTTCCCAAGCCCCCGACAGTTCCAAGCTAACGAACTCATTGAGCCCGGCGGGGTTGGTATCCAGCCTCCGCCAATCGTTTTGTGTCACCCACATCAGTCTTCTTCTTCCTCCCCCCACTCTCTGCCTCTTCCTCAAAAGCTTCCTTAGCTCTTCTTTTTAAAATCCCATAGGGTTTTTTTGTACTTGGGTCATCTGACAGCTTCTCTGGTCCGGGTTGGTCTACTATAGAATATTGGGTCTTTAGCTGGGCCCCTTGACGATCGTGACTTACCTGTGGTCCCATGTGGAAGGATGGACCACCTGAACGTAAAGCAAAGCCCACTTGAGAAGTCTCTAGTTGGCCCAAGCCCCCTTTAGAATAACCTTTCAACCCCACACTAGCCACGGGGGGAATGTGCAAAATAGGCAAGTAAAAGGGATGTATATGGTTAGTTAGGCAACGTTTGAAACAATAATGGAAAGTAGCATCTCGAGTTTTAGAAACTCGAGATCCATATTACTGAAAATACCACATAAATCTCGAGTTTTTAAGACTCGAGTTCCATGCAAAAAAAATTTCCTCTATAGTGGCGTTTTTAAGCCTTACAATGACGTTTTAAAGCCCTATAGCGGCGTTTTTCTGCAAATTTTTTTTTTATAAATGATCACCTCATACCAGGTTTAAGGAGCCCTATAGTGGCGTTTTTAAGCCCTATAGTGACGTTTTTAAGCCCTATAGCGGCGTTTTTCTGCAATTTATGGAACTCGAGTCTTTAAAACTCGATTTTCATGTGGATTTTTTTCCAAATCAACCCATTCTCTTACAAATCGAGACTTAAAAACTCGATTTTTATCTTGGAACTCGAGTTTTAGACACTTGAGATGCTAGTTTTCAATATTGTTTTGATCCGTGACAACTAACTAAATTTTTTTATATTTGTTGTTATTTGGAAAGGGAGTTCCTAGCCATGTCTTTAAACTTATTCAAATCTGCATCAATATCCTCCAATTGCACCTGAAAATTTTCCCCATTACTGCTATTTACCCGAACCCTATCCGTTACTACACACATGGGAAGATCTTTCGTAATTGTAGGGGGTGCAGCGATACTAGCCCAAACTGAAGGACTTACCATAGATGTTAGCCTCGAGTCAACTATCATCCACGTCAGCTTATCGTACTGTGTTTGTCGCCGGTGATTCGCTGGAGTCAGACTTGATATGAGGCCCTTCTCCGACACCCCTTCCTTCTCCTTCACCCCATTGTCTGAAGCCTCCTCTGCTTCTCCCCCTCGTCTAAACCAGGGCTCCTTAACATCAAAACCCTCCACCTTAACCACCATCTTGCGGAAAGGATTAGGTGTGGTAGCTCGTATCCATGATCCGAACTATTGATCTCCATCTTTTAGCTTACCTCTGCTTCTAATCCATAATGGACACTCCCTGTCACTGTGAGTAAGCCTTCCACACCAATAACAAATGTTAGGAAGCCGTTCATATTTGAATTTGACCCACCCTTCCTTTCCTCCGACCAAAGATTTCTTCCTTCCTTTGTAGAGGGGTTGAAGGATATTGATGTTAATCCTTAACCACAGGAAGTTAAAGCCTCCCTGATTGTCATCATCAGACTCTGTTTCCTCAATAGTACCCACCACTGATTCGATTTCCTTAGCTATCCTACGGGACATGCTTCCCACGAGTGGCGGAGCCAGAATTTAAGTTCAGGGGTGGCAAAATTAAAAGATAATATTATAAATAAAATTAATTTGAAAATTTTAATTAGTAATAATAACAAAATAAAAAAATTTTACTTAGTAAGAAGGGTATAAAGGTAAATGGGTCAAAATAAAAATCAAAGAGATATGCTATCAATAGTGTCAATGAGTGTTTTATTGCTTTTTATTTTCCAGTGATAGTTTGTAGTTGTTAGTGTGGACATGGACTGTGTTTTGTTCTTTTCTATTTAGGTGGGGCAAAGAAGCAAACTTTTGGCATGATACAGGTAGAGTGAAGAAACTTTTAGAGGAGTCAGGGGGGTCAATTGCCCTCCCTTGACCCCCTCTGGCTCCGCCCTTGTTCCCACTGGTAAGTCATGTATTTGGACCCAAAAGCTCGTGCGATCAAACACCAGAGAGTTGATGGATTCACTTTTCTCCATCGCTTGTAGGCCGACGAGGTATTTATCAAAAGACCATGGTTCGCCCTGCAAAACCTTAACCGCGTTGGATGCATCTTCGAAAGTAAAGAGAACTAGATGATTCCCCATGTCTCTTACTTCGAAACTCTTTCTAGTCTTCCATACCAACTTGAAAGTTCTCGCTATGGCCTCCATACTTAGAGTGCGTTTAGTAAAGAACTTCCTTGCCAAGAAGAATTCACCCACCTCCTCTTCTTCGACCACTTCATACTTGTTTCCTTCAGATTCCGTGAGGGAGAACTTCTCCCACAAAGCATTGATACTGTCCATTGTCAACACCAATATTTGCACTCCTATCACTCATTTTCAAGGGGACTAGACGAATAAAGGAAACCAGCCTAACTCTAGAGTAGGCACCTCTTCTACTGACTGCTAGGGTTTAGAGAGAAACCCTAGGCCAAAGAAACAAGTGTTATAAAAAAAAAAATTGTGAGTTAGTTGTATTTTTTTTTGAAGACCTAAAATATTAGAGTTATGCCAATATGGTATATGTTTTATTACATAAATCCTACAAATTAATATGTCACCAATCATAAGAAGTAATTCAATACTTATTTATTCTTTTGTTGAAGTGCTACCTCATTGCCACATTAGTTTGTAAGTTTTTTGTACCAAAATGTGTAGTAAGTTTTAGCATTTACTCCAAAAAGAGAAAAAGAATTAATAGAAATACAACTTGGTTACCATTAAGAACACGTTTCGTACATTGTAATGATTATTACATGGGAATAGGAATAAGTATTACAAGGAATACATTAAGTTGGAATGTAATAAGTATTACTATTCATTAATTTGGTGACCATTTAGGAATAGAATTCTGAATATGCATCAACAATTTAATAAAGTATAAAAAGAAGGTGTAATTAAATCATTTTTAAATCAAATTTTCTAAAATACACTTATTTTATGGTGTTCAAAATATAGCTAATAATTAACAAGGAAAATTTATTTTCTTTCCTTTTGAAGATGTGACAACTAATGGCTTTTTAGGAAATTTTTTTTAAAAGTTTTTACATAAGGTGAATGAATAGATATTCAGTACTTTTGATAAGGAATAATTATTCCTCATTTTGAAGAATAACTATTTATAAGGAATAACTATTCATTGTAATAAAAACATAACCAAACAACCGAATAGTTATGCCATAGGAATATCTATTACATTACAGTGTCTATTACAGTCTACCAAACGTGCCCTAAGTGAATGAAAGATGCTAAAGCTAATACAAATTTTATGACAAAAAATTTACACACTGATGTGACAGGAATTTGATCAAATTTTTCCTCAGCCTATCCACAGGATAACGCTCCATTTGTTTTGAAGTAAAGTATTTTCAGAAAATGTTTTCCAATTTTTTGGTGGTTGTTTGCATATAAAATGTGGTCAAATTTATAAAATATTTTATGTTGATTGTAAAATCCTTTATAGAAGTTTTAAAATGTTTTACCTTTTAAATTTTTTTAAAACATTTTACAAAAACATACAGTGGCTTCCCTTCATTTCATCCGGTGGCTAGGTCACCGGTCCAAGGAGCTGGGTAGCTAGTGCTGGCATTCCGATCATCAAAGCAACAATTGCAACGATAGGAGCCACTGCTCCAGCGACCCGTGCCGGTGTTTCGATGGCTGAAGTTGCCACTCTGGAGGTTGGTGTTAGTCTTCTGATCATTGGAGACATTGTCCAATTCCAGAGGTCCAATAATCAACACCTTCATTCCAGCCATTAGATCGGACATAGGTGCTGGCAATCCAATCACCAAAGTCACCGCTCTGCTGGCGGTCATCAACAGTTTGGTTGTTGGTTTTGGTGGCTTGCTTGAAACTTTTTACTTGTCATACTAAACACCTAATTTTTTTTTTTACTAAATAGATTTGATAATCCAACTTGCCACGCTTCTCCCATTTGCTTGTTTTGATACAAAACTTTTTTTATATTTTATTTTTTTTTTTGGAAAATGAGTCGTTTTCCAAAATACATTTTCTTGAAAACTATTTCATATTCTTATATTTGGTAGCAACATTGAAAATGAGTTGGGAAAATGTTTTATGATATCTGGTACACGTAGAAAATTAAGAAAATTTCTTGTATAATGAGTTGGAAAATGTTTTATGATATTTGGTTTGCTTGTTTTGATAGAAAACTCTTTTTTTTTTCTTTTTTTTTTTTTGGAAAAATAGTTGCTAACCTATGCGATGCATGAGAAATTAATAAAAATGAAATCTAAAGAAATAGTGTTAATCTTTTTTTCTATTAAATATGTCCACTTTGTTCTAATAATAAATTTTTTAAACAATCTTATTTTAAGCCAAAAAATAAAAAATAAATTGAACCACAAGTAGGGGCAGAGGGAGGGGGGGTAGGTGACCCCCTTGAATTTTCAAAATTTTTCATTAATAATATTATAATGACTTGAAATACCTTATTTGCCCCCCTGACACAAAAGACAAAAAAAAAAAAAAAAAAAAAAAAATTCTCAATTCACCGTACCTTTTATAGTAGACATTTTTTTTTTTTTTTACAAGATAGAAATTCTACTATAGCTTAATCTAAGTGTATATGTGTGTGAAACTCTCTCTTGGAGACTTGAATCCGGGCCCTTACCCCCCACACCCTACAAGCACTTATACTTGTGGAGTGACCATTCTAGTAGACTTCTACTCCTACTACAATTCTATATATAAAACCAATGGGTCCCACTTAGTAATGATTAAAAAAAAAATCTCTACATTGATTCATTGAATAGTAGTCTAAACACAAAAGCTTGATGGACTAGACAAAATTGTACTATACAAGTCTGCAACTATAATATAAAATCGTGGGTCCCACTTGGTAAATTGGTAATGATTAAAAAAATAAAAAATAACAACCTTGCTACACCTACACGGGGAATAGGAATCAGTACTAGCATAGAACTCTGAAAAAAAAAAAAAGTATATATAATGCAAACAAAGTATGCCCCCCATCAAAAAGAAAAAAAAAAAATTCATACCAGTCTCTTTCTTTTGACCTCGGAGTTTTTAAAAGCATTCAAGTTGGGTTTTTAAGTCACACGTTCAAATATTCACAGGTATGCATACTCTTAATACTTTTGCTTTGATTTATTTATTTATTTTTTTTTTGAAGAATCAAATTATATGTTTAAATTGTTTATATTTAGACAGATCTCTTGATTTGACTATTCTTAACCATAAATTTATAATTCAAATTATATGTTTAAACTATTTGTATTTATAATGATCTCTTAATTTGATTATTCTTAGTCATAAATTGTAATTTTTTTTCTTTATTTTAATGATATGACATATATATTTGTAGTTAATTGAGATTATGGAGAATCCTGATCATAATAATGAGTCCGGATCAAATCCTAAATGAACTCGTATCGAAGTGGATGTTGCAAATCTTCCCACGGATCCTGGTTTAAGAATAAAAATTTCTAACTATCATCCTAATGAAAGAGATCAAATTAGAAGGCATTATCTACAAAATAAATCTTGTCAACTAGTTGACCATGATTTTCCACAAAGTCAATTTGGCAAAACAAAGCGTCGATTTAATCCATTGTGATTCAAAGAATATCCTAGTTGGTTGGAATATAGCATTACAAAAGATTCTACATATTGTCTATATTGTTATTTATTTCGACCTGATACTGGTGACCAAGGAGGGGGAGACTCATTTGTTACTGAAGGATTCAAAAGTTGTAAAAAAAGAGAGGAGAAATTATAGAATCACGTTGGGGATCACAACATCGCACATAATATGGCTCAAAGAAAATGTGAAACTTTGTTAAACCAGAGACAAAGTATTCAAACAGTTATAAACAAGCAATCAGATGTTGAGAAAAGGGAATATCGAACTCGTTTGAATGCATCAGTGGATTGTATTTTTTGTCTACAATGGCAAGGATTAGCATTTCGTGGCCATGATGAATCTAAAGACTCCAATAATCAAGGAAATTTTCTTGAATTATTACGGTTTCTTGAAAAGCACAATGAAGAAATTGATAAGGCAGTCCTTGAAAATGCTCTTGAAAATCATCAAATGACCTCTCCTGATATCCAAAAAGAAATAGCATATGCTGCAACCATTGAGACAATAAATGCTATTATTAAAGATATTGGAGACTCATTATTTGCTATTATAGTTGATGAATCACGTGATATGTCTACTAAAGAACAATTGGCAATTGCTTTGCATTATGTAGAAAAATTGGGACATGTAATGAGCGCATTTTAGACATTACACATGTTAATAATACATCAGCAGTGACACTAAAGAGTGCAATTGAGGAAGTATTTAATAAACATAGCTTAAGCATTAGCAGATTGCGGGGACAAGGCTACGACGGGGCAAGCAACATGCGAGGTGAGTTAAATGGACTAAAAACTCTTATTTTGGAAGATAATCATTCTGCCTATTATGTCCATTGCTTTGCACATTAGCTTCAACTAACATTAGTTGCAGTAGCAAAAAATCACATCCAGATTGCAACCTTTTTTAACTTGGTTGCAAAGGTATTCAATATTGTTGGAGCATCATGCAAACGTCGTGATATTCTTTACGAAAAATGTAGTGTTGAAGTTATAGAAGCACTAAAAAATAATGAAATTTCAACTAGTCGTGGCTTGGATCAAGAAATGAGTCTAAAAAGACCTGGAGATACACATTGGAGTTCTTATTATGGTGCACTTGTTAATCTTATTCACATGTTTTCTTTTGTAATTGATGTGATTGAAACTATTATAGAAGATGGTTTAGATTCTGATTAGAGAGCAGAAGCAAATATCTTAATTGGTTTACTCTAAACATTTGAATTCGTGTTTGATTTACATTTGATGAAAGGTGTGCTTGGCATAAGTAATGAGTTGTCACAGGCATAACAACGAAAAGATCAAGATATTGTGAATGCTATGAAGTTGGTTGACATTTCAAAGCAATGTTTACAGGTCATGAGAGATGATGGGTGGAACTCTTTGCTAGAGGAGGTTTCTGCATTTTGTGCAAAAAATAATATTGATGTTCCTGATATGGATGATTTATATCAACCTCGGCCACAACCACTACAACAAAATGTATTTTTAGTGATGAAAAAATTCGTCACTAAAAGTCTAGTTTTTCGTCACTAAGAACCTTTAGTGACGAAATTGGACTTTTAGTGACGAAATTCGTTTCGTCGCTGTAGTCCCGTCACTAAAAGTCCTGGCGACGAAAAATTTCGTCACTAAAAGTCCGATTTGTTTAAAAAAAAAAAAAAAACTTTTAGCGACGAAAGCTTTTCGTCGTTAAATGTTTTCCTCGCTCGCTAAAAACAGTATTTAGTGACGAAAATATTTCATCACTAAAACCATTTCAGTTTATTAAATCATATTTAGTGACGAACAATTTCGTCACTAAAACTATTTTCGGGTACATATAGTGACGAAAAAATTCATCACTAAAACTATTTTTAAGAAAATCTAGGCACATATAGCGACGAAAATTTTCGTCACTAAAACCATTTCTTACAAAATTCCGCTACATTTAGTGACGAAATATTTCGTCACTAAAACAATTTTTTGTTGCTATATTTGTGACGAAAAAATTCGTCACTAAAACTTATTTTATGTTTTTATTATTTTCATGGCGTTGATATTAACCTGTAACCTGTCATTACATTATTAAAACCTCACATTTGATTAACACATTTATTTCAACAACACATTTATAAAAAATCGAGCCATACATTCCACAAGTTAAAATTAAAACAAGTATCCAATTCGAACTCCTTCCATACAATAATTGTTTGCAACACATACAATAACTTAAGATGTTTTATAACAATACAAAAAATGTAGCATAATATAATTAGAACCAACAGAAGATGTCCTCATATGTCTTCAAATAATGCCAAAAGTAAATCTCCTAAGTCACCAATAAGAAATCTGCACAAATATAAAAACACTACTACATTAAAATCGTAAAGTAAAAACATTAACTATGTTATAAGAAACATTTCTAACAATGAATTAAGAGTAGCCACACCAATAAATTAAAATCACAACTCCTAATGTATAAGTTGTAGAAAGCAAATATAAATTTTCAAGTGTAATATAATACAATTAGTTTCAAATGATACAAAAAAAATGAAGTGTTTTAACTTAAAGATAAAGTACTAACCAATAAGTGATTTAACTTGAAGATGAACCACCCCCATAGGTAAAAGCGTTATCATAACCCTTGCTCCTCAAAAATTTAAGAATATTCTTTTGGATCTCATCTTGCTTAGCTCGCGCCTCTTGCTCCTTAGCTCGCTCCTCTTCGTCCCTAACTCTTGCCTCTTTGAGCTCAATTATCTCATTTTCTAACCGATGAATATACTCCACCGAGGAACTAGATGAGGCAATGGTTACTAGAGAAGAGGAAGGTCTCATGCCAAGTCCTTTTACAATACCGGATTTCTTCTTAAAAACCAAGTTTGAGATCTCCTCTTGTGTAAGGGGAATTGCATTAGGATCTTGACAATGATCCTCTTGCACTTTGAGAATAGCTTCCTACCATTTGAAAGATAAAAAAACAAGCAATCACAACATTAATACTACATATGTTATAGCTTTACAAACATGATAAGGATGGAATAATAGGGATGGAATGATACACATACATATGTCACTTCATTCTCATGGTGTATCTACCTATTTGTATTTGGATTGAAATGAACATCTTTGTAGATTTTTGCCAATTCAAGAACTTGACCGCCATTATTATTTGTCTAATTAATTAACATTCGAGTGTTAGTTAGTTATAGTTAATTAATCATAACATGTAATATACTAAGGTTTAAGAAAATGAAAAAACACGCACCTCCTCATCAACCCTAACAGCAAGTGCCTTTGTCCCGCATCTATGTTTGCTAGAAGTTTTTCTCCTATTTTCAGAGTTCTTTCTTGATTTTTCATAATAAAGAACATTCAAGATATTTATTAGATCATGAATAAAACAGTATACATTTACTTCATCTAAGTATTAATCTAATCATTTGACAACATAATATAGTAAATATTGGATAATAATAATATACGCATAAATAATTTACCAGCCAGTCCTTATTGGTCCATTTCCCTTCAATGAGTCCAGTCCACTGCTCAAGTGTGGCATTCTTTGGCGGGTGGCTTTTTGCATAGTCAGCACCATGAGATTGTACGAGCTTTTTATAAGTTTGATACAACTTGTTAGAGTTGCTACTCAATAATCTTCCACATTTTGTATTTATTGTTTTCGTTACCAAGTTATAATCTCCTTCTAGCTCAAACTGATCCTGTAAAATGAAGTATATATGTATTATAAAAATATTATTATATGAATTTAATATGCTTAGTGACAACAAAGACGAGTTAGAAGTTATCAATATAAATTTTTCGCGATATTTTGAAGCACCACATCTCTAGTAGCAACATCAACACTTTTCCAATTTTTTATGTTGTAACTGGACAAATATGTATTTAAACCATCTTATAACACCATGCAAGCCACCCGCTTGCTCCAACATAACAACCCACCACAAAACCAATTACAAACATCACAAGTACAATGCTTACAAGTATTGAAATTGAATAAAGTAATATTCATCACATCTAATCAATAAGGTCCATTCACATTTGCAAGAAATTAAAAACACTCCCAATATGAATTTAAACCACCTTATAACACCATGCAAGCCACCCGCTTGCTCCAACACAATAACCCACCACAAATCCAATTTCCAATATCACAAGTATAAAGTTTTATAAGTTTTTAACTAGAATTTACTTACTTTCCTCAAGCTAAGTTTATAACTTTCAGAAAAAATCCAAAGTTAACTTGTGTTCTTCACCTTGTTCCTCACAATTTCTTCAGCCACAAAAGAGAGAGAGTTGGAGATAAAAGAAAGATAATTTTTAGTTAGCTTTAGCCCACATACAAAAGAAAAAAAAAAAAAAATTTAATCCTAGTATCATAAAGGCCAACAATCATTCAAGTGTCCTTAATTTTTTCCCTATTCACATAAGAGGAGCCACAATTAGTTACCCATGATCCTTATCTTAGTATCAGTTTTTGCTAGGTGCAAATTTGCAAAATTAATAATGGGATAAAAACTGAAGTTCCAATGGATACAAACCCAATGGTGGTAATAAAACTGGTTGCGAAGGAACCATCAGAAAAGTGCAAAAGCAAACAACTCTTGCCCACACCTGCAGAGATTTGATAAGAATGTCAAATAACCAAGACAATATATATATATATATATTTATTTATATATATATATATATTCAAGGATGCTACTAGGCCATTGGCAATTTGAAGTGCTTTGTTGTAACATAATATTCAAGTGCCCATGACCAGCTTAAAAAGGAGGCATGTAGAACAGAGACCATCCTTAAATTTAAACACTAGCTAAAATCTTGTGTGCAGATATGATGCTAAGTCAAGGATGCATTGTCTAGAATGGTACAAATGTCAAGTAACATGACCTAAAGTCAAATACATTTGATAAAAATGAATAATATATTTAGAGATTGTGTTACATTGGGTGAATCCATAATCAAAAGATCAAGACTAGGGATCCATGACACTCAGCCTGCAACCAAGTAACAAACGTAAAAACCAAGAACCCGCAAAACAAGATTTGGTAATTTAATAAGAGAAGGCTTTTGCATGATTTAGGAGTTTAAAAAGAAGAAGACAATACAAACAAACAATCCTCAAACTTTTAACATCACTAATATCCACTGAAAATGAAAAGTAAAGATATGAAAACAAACAAGGAGCTAATCATATTTCCAATTCTGCAGTAGAAGATATCATACACATGATGCCAACAAACTTGTACATAACTCATCATACATCACATTTGGCTGCACAACACAATAGAGATGTTCATAGCAATCTCTCTCTCTCAACCAAAAAAAAATTGTCCAGAGCAAACCCATCAAAATTTAGCAAGCCTTGCCTCCATTATGATTTCACCTCCATTTATAAAGCATGTAGGAAATTATAGCACAAAGCTGGAGAAAACCAAAAATCAAGCAAACCCATTTCTCAACCATAAAAAAAATCCCATAAAAATCACAGCCATCTCATTGAAACCAATAGCCTAAAACCAATCAAATAGAAAATGAGATCAAATACCCATTTGTTGACAAACCAAATTTAAAATCTATAAGAACAAAAAGATTATAAAAAGAAAAAAAAAATCTCAAAGTTTCTATCTTAATGTCGTCGGTGCGAAGGGGAGACGAAGCGTTGCCGGCGCGGAGGAAATCGAAGCGTCGCTGGCGCGGAGGAAATCGAAACGTCGCCGATGCGGAGAGATCGAAGCGTCGCCGATGCGGAGAAATCGAAGTGTCGCCGATGCGGAGGAAGGCGAAGCGTCGCCGGTGCGAAGGTTGAGTTCGTTTATCGGCAACGGTTGAGTTCGTTGGGGTTATTGGCGACGGTGAGTGGCTTATCGGCAACGGTTCATCGGCGTCGCTTTGTCAAGCTTCACTTCAGGTATTTTTTTGTTTTGGTTTCTCTTTTTTTGACCTAAAACTCTAGAAGAATGGTTTTTTTTTTTGCTGAGTGGGTTAATGGTTTTTTGTTTTGCTGAGTGGGTGAATGGTTTTATTTTGAATGGGAGTATTTATAGTGGTCTTTAGCGACGAAATGTTTTCGTCGCTATTGCCCACTTCTAGCTGTTTCATCACAAAAGGAGCCAGAATTTGTTACACTTTTAGCGACAAAATTTATTTTCGTCACTAAAGAAACCATATTTTGTTAAGATTTTTAGCGACAAAATTCAAATTTCATCGCTGTAGCATACTTTTAGTGACAAATTGTGATTTTGTCACTAAAAACATATAAGTGCAAAACTATTATTATTTTTAGTGACGAATATTTTTCGTCGCTAATTCTTCCTTATAGCGACGAAAGGATTTTCGTCACTAATACTATCACATCAATACCTACAGTGACGAAATATTTCGTCACTAAAAATTTCAACTTTTAGTGACGAAATATTTCGTCGCTATAGATTAATTAAGCTCGCGCTAAAATTTCCCTCCACTGGCACCCATTTTTCAGATCACAATAGCGACGAAATGTATTTTTCGTTGCTAAATGTTATAATTTTTTTCACTATTAGTGATGAAATTCATATTTCGTCACTAAAGCTATATTTTTAGCGACGAAAAATATTTCCTCACTAATTTTCGTTGCTAAAAATACATTTTGTTGTAGTGACACGAAAAGCTCAAAACATGAAAAATTCACATCATTATCAAGTGGAGCTTTTTTATACTGTTATAGATATGCAACTTCAGGAACTTAATAGTCGTTTTGAAAATTATGAATTATTACTTTGTGTTGCGTGTTTGAACCCAGATAACTTATTTTCAGCATTCAACAAGGAGAAATTGATTCAGCTTGCTTAGTTTTATCCAAGTGATTTTTCAACAGTTCAAGTTTCTTTCTTGGATAACCAACTTGAGACATACATCCATGACATGCGGTCCACTGAAGAGTTTTCAGCAGTTAAAGGAATTGGACAACTTGTTGAAAAGATGGTAGAAATGAAAAAGGATGTTTCATATCCATTGGTTTACTCATTAGTGACTTTGGCCTTGATCTTACCAGTTGCAACTGCTACTGTTGAAAGAGCTTTTTCAGCAATGAACATAGTTAAAAATCGATTATGCAATCGAATAGGAGATCAATGGATGAATGATTGCATAGTCACATATATTGAGAAAGATATATTTAAGACTATTAAGTGTGAAGAAATCATGCAGCAGTTTCAAAATATGAAAAATCGTCAAGGGCAATTGAGTAAAGTAAGCTAGGTGTGAAAAAATAAATTAAAATTTACACTTTATGTTAGATTTTGTATGACAATTACATTATCATATAGTTGTTTATTTATTTTGTTATTAATATTGATTAATTTTTTTAGATTAATTTTTTACTTTCAATCTTGTCTTTTAATCTTGCCCCTCTTGACCTAAATTCCTGGCTCTGCCACTGACCACAAGGACACTTAATTTGATATAATGTTCACCAAGCAAGTCTTACCATTTCCTTGTAAAAGGGTAGAATAGCGTGATAAAGTTTCTAAATATAAAAAGTAATATAATGTAAAGCATGTACCAAGTGTGAATCATTTATCTAGATGTTTAATAATCAAGCTAAGTAACATAACTAATATTTGACCACCTCTCTAATTTCACCCATATACAATGTAATGTATATGGGTCAAAAAAACATATCTACTTATCTCATGGTTTTGAAACCCGGACTGTTCATTGAACCGTAAAATGAAGAGGTTTAAGGTTTTTGAGGTCGAACCGAGGTCAAACCGTGATGACGTTATAATTAATTTAATAATTATTTTAAATATATATATTAAATTAATAAAAAATAGAAAAATTAACCTTCAGGTTATAAACTAACCTTTAGTATTTTTTATATCATAACTTTGATAAGGCTAAATTTCTCACATTAACCAAAAAAATCCATAAATCTATGCCATAAATCAAAAATGCAAAATCAAACAGCTCCTAAGAATCTCTTTTTTGCCATTACATTTTCACAGCAACCAAAAAAAAAGGAACACAACAGAGTTTCAAACCCCTAAATTTACACACAAACTATGCTATGAATCATTCACAAAATGTGTCAGAGAACAAATAACTCCCAAAATTGAAATTAGTCTATAAAACCTGAAATTCCTCACGAAATCAGTCTATAAAACCTTGCTCAATCCAACAATTCCTCACTAAAATTCAACAATTCTCCACCAAAAACCAAAACCAAAGAAAACCCTTCTCTTTTATAAAGTTTAGGCATTGTTTCACAAACAAAATTATTTTGTTTTCAACGAAACGAGGTTTACATAATAAGCACACAACATTGATAGAAACACAGACAGAAAAATAAATTAAATTAAAAAAAAAAAAATCTCATCAATTTTCTACTCAACCAAACAGAGCATTGGAGCGAATCTTCACTAACAAAAGACGATATGTATATATACAAAAGCTTGCCTGAACCCTTTGTCGATGGAGGTGCTTAAAGATTTGAGGTTGAGGTCTGTGATGGCTGACGGCGATGAGGGAGAGAGGCAGAGATGTAATGAGAGTGAGAGAGAGGCAGAGAGTGATTGAGAGAGTGAGGTGAGGGCGATCTAGGCTGAGGATATGGTGGTCGACGACGACGAGGGTGAGAGGCAGAGATGAGAGATGTGATGAGAGTGAGAGAAAGGCAAAGAGCTCAGAGTGTGAGAGAGTGAGGTGAGGGTTTGTGTTTTGTTTGAGAGAGTGATCCTTGCCAAAGCGACGCCATAGCCGTATAGGAAAAAAAAAAAACTGGACCCGTGTGAACCGCCTGAACCGATCATGGTTCACAGAATCGGGCAGTCGGACCGCGGTCCATACGGGTCACTGCTTTTTTTGCATGGAACGGTTCTTCAAGTTAAACAGACCGCAAAAATGGCCGCTTCGCGGTTTTCCCGATCGAATCATACGGTCCGGTCCAGGTTTCAAAACCATGCTTATCTACTGATCAAAAAACCATGTAGCACCTATCTAAACCATGTTCAATTTAACTTTTCAGTATTTTCACTAGGTGTATTCATAAGTAAAGACTATTTTAGTTCTTTCTCATATTCCTTTTGGAAGTAATAGGGATTCGATTTCAATGAGCCTGTCCAAGGGTGAATGTTAGAGTAACCCATTGAATTTTCCTTTTTCTCTTGGTTATAAGTTCAACTGTTTTTGTATAAAATTCCAGCCCGAATTTATACTATTTCTACTCTTAGAATCCCTCATAGTCTTTGTCATCAAATCAACTATTTCCTTTTTGATTTATACTTCAAGGTAGTTCAAATCCCTATAGAAAATCAAATGGCAAGCACTATGATTGATGTTAGACTGCTATAACATGAACACTATTTAATAATCTTTTCTCAAAACTGAATAATATCACAACTTGGAACCCAAATAGGACATAAAACATACACATACACGGAACAAAAACACACAAATTGTTTACTCATGAACTGAGATTCCAAAAGCTCAAACAAATGCATAAAATCATGTGTACATAACTTTTGGATAATCCAAATGCAGTAATTAACAATCATTGCTTTGTTTAGTTCTTGATAGATCATGAAAGCAAAAAATCTGAACTCTTATGAGTTTGACCTAAAAAGTAGCAAAAATACCACAAAGAGCAATGAGTCTCGTCACATTTTACAATCAAAATCTATTGCAAGTTGGACTACAAATTTGGGTATATAGAACAAAGTAAGTTTTCTTATACATTCACAAACGTATATGCTTCTAATTCAAGGAAAAAAAATTCAAGTAATTAAAACATAATTAAAAAATATAAACAATAAAGAAATGTTAAATCCAGATGGAAGTTTCCATACCAAAAAAAAAAAAAACTTAAGTAATCCATGAATATTAACAGAAGTTCAAAGCCCTATAAAAGCTCAAATCTCTTAAAGCAGTACACTAATATAAGAAATTTGAGCGGTTTATTCTATCTAGGCACAAAGTTAAAAGTAACCTCCAACTTTTTATAGCTTATCCCTACCTTCAAATGCTTTAATATGTCTATAAGTCTCTCATCAAGCTCTCTGATCCGTTCAACCTCACCCTTTGATATTTCAAAATTAATATATGCCTGTCATTAAACAAATAAATGTATTACTACTACCAGTTTTCTCAAAAGTAACATACTCAACATGCTTTAAAAAAATGCCAGAGCTTTATTACAATCTAGTCAAATTGTAATATTAGGAACCAAAAAAATGGTCGTTGCATCTACAAAATTTTGATATATCAAGTGAAAAAATAAATTAAACAATAAGACAGCCCCTATATGGGGCACATAAATAAATGAAAGAAGGAATATATCCTGTGCATTTTGGGTACTTTTATATATATATATATATATATATATGTATATATAGTGAAATTTGTAGGCGAGATGAGAGTAAGGTAAAAGAATATGTGTTGATGAGAAAAGGAGAATCAGAAAACTAAAATATCAAACTGTGGTCTGTAATCAATCATAGAAACAAATATTGGAGTATAAAATCTAATCTTATTAGAAGATAAGTTTAATTCACTTATGCAGATCACTGCCACCACCAAATTAGTAAAAATCTCCAATGTAAGATCACATTCACTGACCCACAATTTTTTTTACGATTATACTTTCAAAAATACCGAGCCACCTCTAAATCAATCCCAAATTCATTGAACTAACAATTCATTCTCAATGACAAATTAAAAAATCTGTAGAGAAAATCCAAACTCAAATCTCAATGCACAAAGCCACCAAGAAATAAATCATAAACAAACCAAACCTACTTATCAGTTTCCCCTAACTTTCAAATACATAATCTTAATGGCCATTGTAATTCAATTTTATAGAGAAAAATATAGAAGGGTTCCAACTTTGGAGCCCTATAAGAATTAGTGTCTAAAACCTCATTTTAAGATTAAGTTTCATATTCTTCCGAGAAGAGAGAAAATAATTATGAGGAGATAGAAATAGGGATTTACCACCAAACTTTCTATGGATTACACTTCCAAACTGTCATGGATTTCAATAATACATTTTTCTATTTTATCTACAAAGCAACTATATTGGAATTTCTGGAATTCTCATTTAACTTCATCCAGCGAAGATGTCATGGTTGAAAAACATACACAAACACAGATATTAACCCAACACACACTCAATGTTGCAACTCTGTCACCCAAAACAAATCAAGAATTGAAGTGAAATGAACCAAAATACTCATCTCATCTTCTTCATCACCAGGGTAATATAACCTTGGATTGTAAAACTTCTTTTTCTTTATTCAATTTCAATTTCAAGGAGATGGAGAGTCATCGTTGCATCAACAAAAACCTAAAGAAACAAATTTTTAGAATTAAGATACAGAAGAAAACAAATAGGGTAGAGACAGAAAGCATGAATAACCTAAAGATTACTTCCAGACAGTTCTGTTACCATAGTGAAGTCAGCAACAAAAAGCATAGAGATGTGAAGGTTTATTGGTATTTTAGAGACTTGCAGTAGCCTTTTTCTTTATGCCTAACAATATGAAGAGAAAAACATGACTTAATATAAAAAAGAAAACACAAAGAAACTATGTTTGCAAATTTTGGAGGTTCTAAAATTAGTTTAAAACTTAAAAGTGTCATTTGAATGTAGAGAAGAAACATTTGAGGATTGCTAATATAATTTGAGTGCTAAAGCCTGAGAGTTCAATCCAAAACATAGAAGAGAGTCCTAGTATTTCACTGATTCTGAATATGAAGGAAACAATGTCAAAGAAATTCAAATGAGCATCTTTCAAGACTATTTGAATTTTTCCCACACATTTATATATTCCGTATGTTCAAAGTATTCACTGAGAAATTTAAATAAACACAAGTAATAGGCACCGTTCAAGTCACTGCTACAAGCATGGTGTAATTTGGAAATTGTCTAAATTAAAACATGCAATGGTAAAACAATATAATAAAAACATGGTAGAAGTTGCAATATTGATTTTTTTTTTTTTTTTAAACAATGCAATACAGCAGCGGTACTGCATGGACATCGAAGGGGAAGAAAAAGGAAATTTAGCCACTAAAATGACGCAGACAAAGAAGATTAAAAAAGAAAATCCTAAGCACTACAACAGAAAGGGGAAAACAAAAGAAGTCAATTTTACCTGTAGCGGTTTCATTGGTTGGCGGTGGCAATAGGCTGGTGAAGACACTCCTCTGTTCTATTTCTTCAAACTTCACTATGTCTATTCTTGCAGAGGGGAAAAAGGAGAGCATAACAGTAAAGAAAATAATTGAAGAGATATTGACAATAAATAAAGAGGCAGATCCATAGAAATAGAGATTGATGGGGCTTGGGGACTTCGAAATTTCATCATCTAAGATGGAAGTGAAGAGGTTGTGTTAGGGTTTGGATAAAGAGTAACAAAATAAAGCTAGGGAAGAAGCATTTTTTGTGTGGTAAAATGCGAGGAAGCCATTTGGAGAAATTGTTTCAGAGTTGTTGACAGGAAATAAACTTCAGAGAGAGAGAGAGAGAGTGAGAGCAAAGAGTATAGAAGTGATGAGAAAGAAGTTTTTCTAATCTTTTGTAACTGCCTAGTGCCTACTAAAGACAAAAAAGCATGTCTCTAATTTATATAGGCAATTGAACACAATACGCAGTGAAAATTTCACTGAAACAGTTTTTTTTTTAGTTCAAAAATACCTCCACACCCCTATGTTTAAATAGAGACAAAACTAAAGGACAATTCGGTAAAAATATAACTCTAATTCCCCCTAAAACATTGCCTAAAAAATAGGACAACTCTCCTATTAATTTTCAATTAGGTCCAACTGATGGTCTCTTATTTTATTGCGGTGGATGCCTCATTTAGAGTTGCATACTAATTCTTTTGGGGGGAGTGAACTTTGGAAAGAATACAACGGAAGTGTTGAGTTGAAGCATTAATAAAAGCAAGTGTAGCCCACATTATACTCCAAGCATACTAACCATTACCTTTTCATTGAAGCCTTTTGAATTACATTGCTTAATGCCTTAAAATAATTGATTTAGTTTCTTTTACGGAGTCATAATCAGGATAATTTTTATTGAAGCTTTCTTGTGTAAATTGTCCACAAGGATCATTCTTCAGTTTCTTGAACGCCCTTATTGCTCATTTATATAACTGTTCTCACCTCTAATGCTTCGGCCAATTTCATCAAAATGACAAACTAATTCCTTTCAATTTACTCATTACCCACTTAAATTCTTCTTCCCAGATTTGAGCTTGCCTGTTGATCAAGCATTTCACAAGTACTGCTAGCCACAATCTCCAACACAAGGAGCAATCAAGATATAGATTCTCTCTACATTCAGTATTTATTTCTGCAAAACAAGCATAACATATCTCCAGAGTAACCCCATTAGGCTAATCTGTCCCTTGTTAGTAACCTGTTCTTAACGGTGAAGCAGCTTTTAAAAGCAAACTTTGGAATAGCTTTTGGAAATCAAACAATGTTCCACTGGTCAACAAGAAGTAGCTTTTGCCTAATAGTTTCCCAGGTTTCTGCAGTTGTGTTCCTATCTTATATGCAGCCTAGAAACACAATCTTCATTAATGAACTGACTGTGTAGCTGACTTTTTTTTTCCCAACTAGCTCAACTGATCTAACTTGTGGCTGTACCCAGGTTCTTTTTTTTTTTTTTTTTTTTTTGATTGGTAAGTTATGCATGCAACCAAACCCAGTTTTTCATTTTATATGACACCAGCTACATTTGCATTCAAGCCGCTTCCAGCATCATATGTGACCCTATAACTATATATTAGGCACAAAGGCCCAGATGCGAGTTAACCAGCCAGTGGAAAATGGTCTTACCTTTACCTACACAATGCTTCAATAAAGGTCTGATGATAGGCATCAGGCCATACTTTTCCTCCATCACACTTTCTGTTGGAACCATAGCCCCCCAAAACTCTTTGAAGCATTTTGTTCACAAATGGAGTTTCTTTGAAGCATTCACGGCCTGCTTTGGTCTGCACTAGCTGATTTGGACTTTTATAAAATCTATGTTCAGTGAACTTTAATGTCTCTCGACAACTTATAGTGCTTATTGCTCTTAGTGCTTCTTAGAATTCCATATTTAGTCCAGCAGTTTAGCTCTTTGTGAAATTTATTTAGTTGCATCAGAATCAAGTCTTTTGTAAATTTTTTGAATTACTATTAAAGGTTGAGTTGGGTCACACCTATCATAAAAAAAAAGGTTGATTTAGGTCACACGGTCTATTACTACTAAATTCTAGTCAGTTGAACTAAATATTGAATTTCTATGATATTTTTGTCTTCCTTTTTGGTAAATCAATTTTTTGTAATTTATTTGTCTTATAGCTTTCGGATCTATTGGGTTTACCGTTTGGTGATTTAATATTAATAGGTACACTGGCGGCCAAATATGAAAAGCTTGGTGGTGAAGTGAAATGGATGGGGAAGCCTGATAAGGTGATCTCATCACATATTCTCTTTGTCATCATCATTTACCAATAAAAAGAAAGCATCATGGACTTTATCACGTTGTGTGCTCATGTGCACCCAGACAGTGACACCCTTGTTCTAGGTAGCATGCAAGTATAAACAGGTGCTGTGGATAACTGAGCTTGCAATGTGTAGTTCCTTGTCTCATCCTTTGCTTATGATATAATCTATACAATATAAATAAAATGAAGTTTTTGACTTATTGGTTGACTCTTTCTTCTGTTGCCAAATAAGCTTTTAATTTATCTTGTTTAATTTCAATTTTTGTTACATGTTCGTTAAAACCAATTAGAACTCTTTTATTTGAATAAAACAACTAAACACTAAACAAATTTTGATTAAATTGCGTTAGGTCTTTTTGAAACTTTTTAAAAATTAGTAAAGTTGCATATTTTCTACAAATTTTCTTGATTTGGATTTTTATTTATTGATATATCTCTAAATATGTATTTTTAATATATTGTGTATGTGTATATGTTAATTTGATTTTTTTTCCATGTCTAATTTGGATGAGCTCACTACGATTCAAGAGGTCCCTTGGTTTATGTTTTTTTTTGCAGACGATATAGTTTTAGTGGATGAAATTAGGAGTGGAGTTAATGCCAAGTTAGAAATTTGGAGAGACACTCTAGAATTTAAAGGCTTTCAATTAGTAGGAATAAAACAGAGTACATGGAATGTAAGTGTAGTAAAAGTAATGGATGGTAAAACTTGATGGCCCAGAGATACTAAAGAGTGAGAGCTTTTGATATCTTGGATAAGTAATTCATAGAGGTGGAGAGATTGAAAAGGATGTGAATCATAAGATAAGAGCTTAAAGGGAAAATTTTATAAGATTGCTATATGACTAGTTGCTCTATGGTACTAAATGATGGGTTGTTAAGAAACAACATATTCATAAAATGAGTGTAGCTGAAATGAGAATGATAAGATGGATAAATGAATGTACACAAGATTTGAAATGAGGAAATCCACTTAAAGATAGAGGTAGCTCCTATCGATGAAAAGATGAGAGGGTCGCTTGAGATAGTTTGGTCATGTTCAAATGAGAGTGATTAATGCACTAGTAAAAAAGAGTGAATAATCCAAGTTGAGGGAATTGAAAAAAGTAGAGGATGACCCAAAACAACATTAGTAAAAGTAATTAAAAAGGACTTATCAATTAAGGAAGTAACAGAAAATATGACTTTAGATAGAATATGGAGAAAAAGAATACATGTACTTGACCCTAACTAATCTCCTCAACAACTAACCCCAAAAATTTGGGATTAAGGCTTGTTGTTGTTGTTAGTTAAAACAATTAAAAGTCACTATTTAATTATAATAAAACAACCTAACACTAAACTAAACAAATTCTAATTAAATTACATTTACTCTTATCTAAACAAATTTTAATTTAATTACATTGCATTTTTTCACAAATTCTCTGATTTGGCATTTTATTGATTGATATATATATATATATATATTTTTTTTTTTTTATATACATATGATTCATAATTATTTTCAATAAAATTTTCTGTCCATGCATGGTTTAGCAACTAGTTTAATGTGTTAGCATTACATACTCTTTCAAATAACTAAGCAAGAAATTTTCAAAATTTCAAGTTGGATCATATTGTTCATAGATATCTTTTTTTTACCAAATTTATAATTATTTTGACATATATAAGTTGATTAATGAATTGCAACTATTATTACAAACAATCAGCTATGTGTCTCATAATATAAAAAGTCAATGGAACAGTTTTTACTTTCTACTATTCGCCTATATCTGAAGAAATTTTCACACACTTTGCCAAATCATCTTTTGAAACTTCTCATCAAAACATTGGTTGAAAATCATATCCATATAAGCATTCTTACACAGCACATATCAAATAATTCTTTGAAACTTGTTATGGCCCTAAACTCATCACTATGGTACGGTGTCAGCCACATGGCGAGCACTATGGTGCACCCAGGATCATGAAGTATTCTCTTATCAATAAGCTATTCTTATATATATAAATATATATATATATATATATACATACACACATACATATATATATATATATACATACACACATACATACATACATGCATACATATAAGAATCTTGTTCTGCTATTTCTATTTATCAATTATTTGGTTGTGATATGTATAGATGTTTGATCTTCAAGCTGAGAAATTGTCACTCTGAAAGATGGGACATGATCTCTCTTTCTCTTGACTATAGTGTTTGTGATACAACCCTTGTTCGCTTCATTGTATTTATTTCAACTAGATATACATCCTTCCTGTATGCTTCCCAGAGTCTAGTTTTATACCATTTGACAACTGTTTTAGATAATCTATGAAGCAGCTATGGCCATGGCTGATGTGGATGTTTCTGATTCTATTGCTGTGGGTGACTCTCTCCATCATGACATCAAGGGTGCAAATGCTGCTGGAATCCAGTCAGCTTTTATCACTGGTGGGATCCATGCAAACGAACTTGGACTTGTTGGTTTTGGAGAAGCTGCAGACTTATCTTCTGTGCAAGCTCTTGCATCCAAATATGATGCATATCCTTCATATGTGTTACCTGCATTTACATGGTAGAAGCTGATCTTGGTAAGCACTCTAAGTTCATATAGCATTATAGCTTACAGGCAAATTATTTTTTTTGTCAATAATCTCATAGCCTTTATTTGCTTAAACCCCTCAACTTGTTTGATGATATGGCTACATGTCTTTTTCTGATAAAATAGGGCTACATATGTCAGTTGTACTCATTAGTTCAAGAGTGGTTAACTTGAAATTATTTAATTGATAATTTTTGGGTAAATTACATATTTGGTCCTTATCCTTTACATTATATTTCAATTTAGTCCCTAACTTTTCAATTGTATCAATTTGGTCCCTAACTTTTCCCTGCTGTTATCTCTTGGATGGAAAAGTTTGATGTGTCAAACGGTCTAAATATAGAAAAAAAAAAAAAAAAAAAAAACTTGCCACATCAACTGCAACTTGGACTAACGTATCATTTTTTTTTTTTTTAGAGAACACGTAAGTTTTTTTTAGAAAACCCAAATCAAATCTTTTTAGTTTGATTCAGAATTTTGCTTATTTCATTAAACAGGGACAGTCACAAACCTATGTAAAACACACTCCCTAAAATCTAAAATTCCTTCTCCTTCCTTTCATTAAACAGGGACAGTCACACACCCATGGACATGGACACACTGGGCTTTTTCCCTTGTCTGTGATTTCTTCATATGCTGTGGTCAGACTAATGAATAAAGCAGTTGATCTGTTTTATTTATCATGGTTGTTTCCTTAAAATTTATTCCATGAATATCATTGGAGAAATTCTCCTTGATGATTTGACTACAGTTCATGTAATGTAATGAGCATTGATGCTACGGAAGAAATAGCTACAGCTTGGAGAAATGGTCTTTAATTCTCTAATCTTATAAATTTCTGTTTGATTTGATAAAGTTTATTTGATGGTAGCATTAATCTACAATTATCGAGAATCATTTTATTTAAAAGTAAAAGTTGCATCTTTACACTTGAAATTGGGCTTTCACTTATTTTGGGGGAACATTCTTTGCAATCTTCCTTAACAAAATATTAATCTAAGACATGAAAAATGATTTTCATAGGATGTGACCAAAAGTTTAACAATGCTTTTCATATGGCTCTAAAGGTTATGAACTAGACACACATTGATATATACACGCACTCAAACACCCAATATATATGTACGCGGGTGATTAAGATCCCAAGACTTTTATTTTCCCCTATCCTAGCTGATTGATTTGGTTTAGGTGGCCATCTTCAGGTTGTTGGCCTTTAGTTCTAGAACTCATGTATGCTAATCTCCAGATTTCTTTTTTCTATATGATTTATTGTTTAAGAAAGATAAGATAAAGAACTCGTCTTTAAATTGCAGGGCAGAGGGTTATTGGAGAACCAGTAGTTTCTAGGTTACCCCTTGATGAATCTGTGGTTTGGGATCCTCTCTTTGTCACTGTGGCAAAGTAATTTTGCAGGTTCCTACCTCATCATTAGAGAAGATAGTGCAATCATAAAAGCTGGGACGTTAAAGACACGTGAAAAAATTGTGACTGTGACTTGGGGATTTTTGTTATTTTTTGAGCTAAAACATTGCCTAAAAAATAGGACAACTCTCCTATTAATTTTCAAATTAATTTATTCACTTATAAATTAGATTTTCAAAATAAAAATTATATATATAAAAAATAAAAAACAAAGTTTTGTTTTTACAAAATAGGACCACTAAAAAGGAAAAAAAAAAAAAAGCCTCATCGCACGCGCAAAGCACGTGGGATGAGGCTAGTTTTTGAGAAAGAGTTTGTGTAATCAGTTAATTAAATAGATACAATTTTTGATATTTTTAAATGTAATTGTGTCATTAAATTATAAAGCCATGTGGCGCAATGAGGAGCGGCCAACAAAAAGTTAAATGTTTCAACTATTAGTTATTACTAGTCGCAGACCTGCACGTTGCGAATGATAATTTTTTTAGAGTTATCTCATAAATATTTATATATATATTATTGTTTTACTACTGTCTATGTAACTTATGTAAAATTCTTATATAATAAAATTATCCAAATCATACTATGTAATAGAATAATATTATATTCTTTATAATGTAATAGGATAAAATTTAACAATCAAAGAGAACCAAAAAAAAAAAAAAAAACTTAAAACACAAAACTAAATTGCATCAACTCAAAGTAGAGTTCTTAAAAATACAAAAAATTAATAACCTAAAGCAGAGATGCAAGAAAAAAAAAATCCACCAAAAAATTGAGAGAGAGAAATAACATTTTTTGTGAGGGAAAATTATGTATAGAAATATAGGATAGAAGAGATAATGAAAAATTTATAATAGGAGGATAAGAAGAAGAAGAAACAAAATAAATGAAGATAAAGGGAAAGATGAAGAGTGATATTAAGGTAGAGGGTAGTGGGAAGATGAAATGTGAAGGGTATGAGAAATGTTGGAGAAAGTGTATATGTTAAAAAAAAAATGAGTACGATTTTATAAGGGAATGTTTATTTATTTGTACTTAATTAAAATATTATATGTTTAATTTTTAAAAATTAAAAAAAATGAGAGAAAATATTAAAATTAAAGTTACTTTAAGATATTGAGTTAACAAAACGAATTTGTGGTTACTAGAAAGCTAAGCATTTTTTATATAAAAAGAATAAACTTGAAAACTGAACATGAATTATCTTGTTTTATTGCTTGTCATTTGGGTGAGATTAAAGCCTCACATAAATTAATGGAGCCTCATTAGACCTATCAACCATTATAGCTCTAAAGAATACCAATAACAAAAACTTAGCATAAATCAGTACTTACCCTTTGCAAGTCAAGAGGCTACACATACAATCTAACGTACATCATTACTCAACAATGTTTCAACTCACCACACAGCAAAGTAATCATGCAAATGAACTTTGAAATATCCATTTGGTGTTATGATCGATGGTATGTAACTTTCAGGAAAAAATATGTAGTAGTGGTAAATTAAACAACAATACTATTCAACTACTCAGATTTATCATGATATGAGGAGAACATGAATGCATTAGGACCCCTTTCTTCCTTATGGCCCATACAAAATTTAAACTGTTGGAATTAAGAAGAAATATATTTCTAAATATATAAATAGAATAGTTTTTGTTAGAAGTCAATCACTGTACATGAGGAGAGAAAGAAAATAATAAAATGAAAGGATAACATATCAAGTCTAAAAGGAACTTCATAGAACAAATGTCATGTTGTACAAAAATAACATATATAGAACAACTAAATAGGTGAATCCAAAGCAACCCAAACTAAGAATTTAAAGAAAAACACATGTAATAAAATTAATAATTAAAGAGAGAGAAAAAAAAAAACTTAAACCACAAAACTAAATCACATTAGCTCAATATAAAGTTCTAAAGAACACAACAATTTATCAATCTAAAGCAGAGATGCAAGAAAAATAAAAAATCCACCAAAAAATTGAGAGAGAGAGAGAGAGAGAGAGAGAGAACCTTTTTTTGTAAGGGAAAAGTAAGTAAAGAATGGAAGAGAGAATAACAAATTTATAGTAAGATCGTGTGAATAAGAAAGGACAAAAAAAAGAAGATGAAGGGAAAGATGAAGAGTGATATTAAGGTAGAGGGTAGTGGAGAGATGAAAATTGATATTAAAGTAGAGGGTAGTGGGAAGATGAAAATATATGGGATAGAGAAAGGTTTGAGAAAATGTAAATACTTAAAAAAATGAGTAAATGTTATAAAAAAAAATTATAGGAAAATTGGAAAGAAAATGATAATGATGTGGATGCTAATGTGGCTCAATTGAAGCTTAACAACAATAAATGCTACGCTTCAGCTTTTAGATATATATAGATATAGACGCGTCGTTTTCCAAAATAAATTTTCTTGAAAAATGTCTCATTTTCTTGTATTTGGTAGTCAACTTGAAAATGAGTTGAATTTTTTTTTTTTTTTTGGTATCTAGTACACATAGAAAATTAAGAACATTAATTGTATAATTCAAAACATGAAAGGGAAACTATGAGAGTGAAAATGTTTTTCATAATATAAACACAAAAAACAAACTCTTAAGAATAAGCCAAATTTTCGTTAAGGATTTTCATTTACCAAATTTTAGTTTTCCTTTGACCTACATTAGAAAATTTGGAAACTTGGAAAACTATCTATGAAAAAGTATAACAGTCAAAACAAACGATTATACTCTACCAAACATAAGAAGTAATCTGCCATGATATAGCGTTCAAAAAAGATACATTTGCAAAGTATTTAATTAGACTTATACATCCAAGAGAGCATACCAACGAATTAATGTTGAGCAAAATCTACAATATTATATTATGCCTATTTTGAAAAACTTATTAATCCCTCATCAATTATCGATGTGAATTCCAAAATTATTCCAAAATTATTCCAAAATTAGTGTTGCTCACTCTCTCTCTCTCTCTCTCTTTGGTGTCCCCCTCTTCCGGTGGAAAATATCCCAAATGAAAGAAGCACTATCACAACCACCGATCCTCCGATAGAAGAAGAACCATCTCCCAGATGACATCGTGTTGGACATCCTAGCAAGGCTACTCGTGAAATCACTCCTAAGATTCAGGTGTGTTCGCAAATCTTGGTACTTTCACATTACCAACCCCAATTTCATTTCCACCCACTTTAATATGTTTTTGTGCCACAATCAAGGTTATGTCATACACATGCCAACAATTAATCTTGACAATCAATACTTGAAGGTCGCTAGTGACCGCACGTTTGATGGTATATTTGAGTTTAAAATTCCCTTTAGTTTTCAATTCGGGCTTGCCTTTTTAGTTGGTTCATGCAATGGACTATTGTGTTTCAGTGATTTTAGGCTACAAAACTCCCTAATTAATAATGTATTCTTTGGGTTTAATGATGTATACTTATGGAACCCTAGCATTAGAAAATTTAAGAAGCTGCCTGATACTTGCTTGAGCCAATTACATCTTGCTAAACTTGGATTTGCTCACCATTCTCAAAATAATGATTACAAGGTTGTGAGGATCTCAAGGCCTTTTTCCGAACCTATGCCTCCCCTTGAGGCTGAGGTGTATACATTAAGTTTGGATTCATGGAAAAGAGTTGGAATCTCATGGTGACCCAATGTCATTTTCTACAAATTTAGTTGTGTTAAGCCATTCCCATTTGTTAGTGGACATTTGCATTGGATGTTAGATATGATAGAAGAGGGAGGAGGACAAGAGAAGCGCTATATTGAAATGATATTGTCATTTGATGTCAATAGTGAGAAATTCAAAGAGTTACCTCTGCCTAATGATCACTCTTTCAAAGATGGGAAATGTCTTACGTCAGTCAAGGAAAAACTAGCTTTAGCAAAATTTGAACAACAATCACATGGCATGCTGTGTTGCGTATGGGTGATGAGGGAGTACGTTGTGTGTGAATTGTGGAATAAACTTTGTGTTGTATCAGTTCAAACTCATACTTGTTTCACTGGTTTCACCAAGTATGGATCACTTTTAATCCAAAAGAAGTCCCAAGAAATCTGCAGTTTGGAAGATAAGTATGTTTTCCCCAAAACTCTATATGAGAAGGAGACAAGTATTCAAGCTATACATCCTTTAGTTATAGCTACTTACATGGAGAACCTTGCTTTACTTGATGGTGCAAATGTGATATCTTACTGAGAAGTCATTAATGGTATGAATGAATTGAAACTCTTGTTATGCTTTTAATTGTAGTGGGCATGTTAGTATTGTTAAAAGCATAATTTTTGTTTCGAATTTATATTATCCTTTTATGGCATTTGATATTTCCATTTGACATTTATATTATCATTTTTCTGTTAAAATATAAACAACAGATTGAGGAAATGGCAGAAGAGATTGAAAGATAATAGTTCATCAAAAAAGATTGAAAGATAATAAAAAGAAGCTCTAAAACTTTGGAGGTTGAAAAAGGAGTAGCCAATTACTTATTTAGTGCGTGTATTAAAATTCTAGGGTCATCTTCTTAATTCCTCAGTTCAAGCTATATGGGTCTTTATTGGCTTCTGCAATACATCTAATTATAATGTTAACTACAAGAACCTTATTTTTATGATAGATAAATTGTTCGAATATATTTGATCTTGCGATATCCCCTATCTTTGTCTTCTGCGAGGCATATTTAAATATGGAATACTAATATGACTCAAATCACGTGTATTGTCAGTTTATGTGAATCAACAACTATATTCAGTTGCTTAAAATTATGTTTCTATTTGTACTTTGTGCTTTTTTATCTTGAAGAAACATGCTATAGTTTATAGTACAATGAAATGTGTATATAGAACCTTTTGAGTGGTTGAAGAGGAAGAATTTAAGACATACATATTTGTTAGGCTTTCATGTTCATTGGATTTTCTCCTGGGCATCCATATGATTTTATTCAACCAATTTCTTCATGAGCATATTTGATTGTTGATGCCTTTATTTACCATTTTAATTGTATGTTGATCTAAGAATAATTTTGTACTATATTTGACTTCTTATATGGACATGAAATATTTGCTACTAATTTACGAATCTCAATCTTGGCTAGAAAACCAACTACAATTAAAATTCAATTAATTAGAAAAAAAATGATCTCATTCAACTTTTCTCCCCCAATTTTTGATAACAGCTTTATTTAGATTGGACCATATTGTACATCATCTAACAAACTGCATAAATTTGAAGTTAACAAATATGATCCATAATTTGCTTGATTGTGAATAATACCAAAATTGAAAATGATCCGGAAATAGTATTGCAACAAAAAGTCTAGCCAGTTTAGATAAGAATAAACTCTTGAATTTTACCTCTGAACATCTTCACTTCAAGCACATATCTATTTCTTCTGGCACCAAAAGAAAGTCTCCATTTATAAGAATAAACACTCAAGTCTCCATATATAGGACCGGCCTTAGGTTTAGGCCTAGGCCATTTAGGACATGGCCTAAAGCCACCAAAATATTAGAGTTATGGCAGTATAGTATATGTTTTATTACATAAATCCTACAAATTAATATGTCACCAATCATAAGAAGTAATTAAATACTCATTTATTCTTTTATTGAAGTGCTACCTTATTGTCACATTAGTTTGTAAGTTTTTTGTACCAAAATTTGTAGTAAGTTTAGCATTTACTCCAAAAAGAGAAAAAGAATTAATAGAAATACAACCCGGTTGCCATTAAGTTTATGAAAAATGCTAAAGCTAATACAAATTTTACGACAAAAAATTTATACACTGATGTGACAGAAATTTGATCGGTGTTACTTAAATAATATAATGAATGAATATTTGAATAATCTTTTTTTATTGGTGATATGCCAGTTTGTAAAACCTATATAGTAATTATTATTAGCTCACTTTAGGTGAATTAGTCATATTAATAAGTAAGAATTAATAATAGATTTGAAAAAAAAAAAAAACTAATATTATTTAAGTGATATTTAGATGAAAAAAAGGCCCCTGTGAGGTTTAGGATTTTTATTCTCTCTAAATATGCTTTTTGGTAAATATCAATTTATGTAGTAGCACTAATCAAGCACATTCCTTTGAATACACGGAGTCTATACTATTAATAACATGATTACCTGTTTGGGTTTTATCATTTTGTATACTAAAATATTCTCACACAAATTCTTAAACTCTTTTAAATACCCCTATCTTTTATTTAAATAATTTTTAATTTAAAAACACAAATGGTTTAAAAGAGTAATTTACTATTTTTTTTTTAAGTTCCTAAGTTTTAGGCTTTTTGCTTTCCCTTCTCTAATTTGAATTACCACTTTTTATTTCAAATTAAAATTTTCAAGCTTTTAGTCTTTTATCAACTTTCACGTAGTGAAAGATCTTAAAAATTAGGACACTATATCTATCTCACTATTAAATATTATAACACTAAACTTAAAATAAAAAATAAAAAAGAGTCTCATCGCACATGCTTTGATGAGTCTAGTATCTATACTAGTATTTAAGGAGTTTCCCCTGTTCGGAAAAGACATTTTTTTTTTCAAAAATACCCTTGCACCATAAGTTTAAGTAGAGACAAAACTTGAGGATAAAATAGTAAAAGTACATCACATCTCTAACTCTCACATATAACATTGCCTACAAAATAGGAACACTCTTCGGTTAGTTTTCAAACTGAGCATCCGTGTTCCTTCAATCACTCCACGTATTCATTTTTATTTTATTTTTCTTTTTTCCCCTTTATCAAACTTAACTTCTTTTTCTTTTGATTACCCGGTTTCCCTTGCTCCTTAATCTAATCTCACCTTTGGTTTTTTTCTTTTCCTCAAATCTCTTTGTTTTGAATTTGGAAAAAAAAAAAACCTATTAAAAAGTAGAGATATTAAATCTTGAGGATAACATGTTAAAAATAATCTCTAACTCCCACATAAAATACTGTCTGCAAAATAGGACAACTGTCACGTTGGTTTTAAAACTCAACTTCTTAAATTTATTTCTTCCTTAATTCTTTTCATTTCTATGTTCTTTTTCTCTACATCATCATCATCATCTTTTCTAAATTCAAAATCCAAAAAAGAAAAAAACTTTACTTACAAAAGCAAAAGTGCAGTTCTAATTGTTTAGATTCAACAGGTACGTCAATGTACATTGCTTTTTTCTATTTTGTTTTTATAGAGTGATGTGCATGAAATATATACAATAAAGTACTCACATATCTACATATTTAGCCTTACTTTTATGTTATTTTGTGACTGATTATATAATATCTTTGTGTTGCAGGTAACAAGGGCTTTACATGCAAAGTGGGGCTAGGCCAATTGAATCAAGCCAACTTACATCCAGCCAGGCATGAATTCAAGAAAAGACCAACCCAATTAAATTTAAGTCCAATTGGAGTAAGGAATCAAAGGAAATTTGTACCAAATCCAAGTCCAATTCGGATTAGGATTCCTGCCTGCACATCAGTTAGTATTTTTGGCATAACTTTCGGCTCAGAAGTCCAATTGAGATGATTCAAGTTGGGCTGGAAAGTTAACTTAGAGGGCTACAACTTTTTAGTTTACTAAAAGTCCAAATTCGGACGGTAAATGGGCCAAAATCGTCGGTTAATTGAAGCCTAAAAATTTGGGATTTTCTCCAAACGGAAATTCAACTTGTAATAGAATTCCTTGACATATTTAAAGGCTCTTTAGGGCAAAATTCAGGGGGGCTAGTGCTAGGGCTGAGATGCAAAACAGAAAATTGGAGCAAGAGGCAGTGCCGCATGTGGCTTCTCTGTAGCTTTTCTCCATGATAGCATTGTGACTATTTCTTTCTCTATTTTATTTGTATAATTTAATGTTTAGTATTTTATTTTTGTGTTTTCTTTCAATTATTATGAGTAGCTAAATTTATAATTAGGATTGAGGATGAAACCTTGTTAAGGATTATCAGTAATATTTATGTGATTTGATTTTTCCCACAATAGTTGTTCTTTAATGATTTAAATTGTTCTTGCTTCATATTAATTGACTAAGATGGGATTCTAGATATGAGTTCAATCATGTTTTTCTCATGATTTAGGATTTGTCTTAATTAATTGAATGCTTGGATTATTAATTCTTGATTATAAAATTGGATATCGCTTGTGATTTGTCTGTCAATGGATACAATTTATGATTTGATTTTTAGAATTGGATATATCTTGTGATTTGTTTGGCTACGGATACAATTGATGATTTGATTTTATACTTAAGAAGCGAAGAAGAACATGCTTTAGATTTTTAAACATAAGTTTTAATGATGATATTTTCCATGATAGCAAGATTGATTTCTAGATTATCATGCAGTGCTTGGGAAAAATTAATGATCATAAATATATGCTGATATGACTTACAAGGCGGATTCCAAAGCCTTAATTCCTTTCTCTTGATTGTTTACCTCTTTTTATTGCTTTATATCTTTTGCTTAGTTTAATTATTTGCTTAATTTTATTATTTGCTTAGTTTATTTAATCTTAGAAAAACCAATTTCTATTAAACTAGATTAGGATTAATTTGGTTAAGGTTTAATTAATTTTCCTACGTTCATTCAAGTCCCTATGGGTTCAACCTCGTTCTTGTCAAACTATACTTCGGTACGGTTCGTACACTTGCGAGTACTTTAAAATTTCACAACATAGAGAAATCAACCGCCTTCTAATTATTTGGACTCTGGCTCTTCTTCATTTCCTTATGATTATCCTCTCTTTATTTATTTTTTTAAATATGTGTTTGTGGGTTAAAGTTTACTCATTGCTTTCTTTGTTTACAATATTACAGTAGAACACAATCTGTGCAATTTGGATAAGTATCAAATTGTGTAAAAGAAACACAAATTGTGCAATTTGGATAAGTATCAAACTATGTTACTCTACTATTAATCTGTAAAACTATGAACGTATTAATTAATTATATTGTACTTTAAGGTTGTGTGTTGTTTTAGGTGAGAATGGAATTGGGAAAATATTTTACACCTTGATGTGTGTTTGGGTGCACATGGAAAACTTGGTCAAACTGAAAGCCATTTTCTTTGACTTTAAAATTTTTCCCATTCACCTGTAAAATCATTTACACATTCCATTTACCTCCAAACCCAGTTTTAAGGACTGAAAACTTGAAAAGAGAGAGAGAGAGAGAGAGAAAGCTATAAGGGAAAGTCACAATCTCTTACCACCCAAACCCGAATTCGGCCAGACATAGTCGAATTGTACTGACTGCCTTCATATTGAGTTCTTCCCATTCGTCACCCGTCATCGTCTCTGGTTTCATTGCTTTCCCATACAAAGCCTTCACCAAACCTTGTTGTACTAACAGATCTTTCACCCTTCTTTGCCATAATACAAAGTTACCAATTTCGTCGAACTTAATTACATCTACCTTTGGCAATAGAAGCGTTGATCTCCATTGAATAAATCAACCTAAAGCTCTGATACCAATTATTGTAATAATTGTGAAATAATCTGTTTACACAAGGTTAAAGGAGAGAAAGAAGAGAAAATATGACTAAAGAAATTTACGTGGTTTGACAATATGCCTACATCCACGGGAGGCGACAGAATAAATTTTCACTATAACTTTGTGTTAGGTTCTAAGTACTTAGGAACTAATATATTAGAAATCTAATGTGTATTGTTGGCAAACCATGATTAAAACAGGTTGTTTAGTCTTGTTTAGACTTGCTCAAGGTTGTGTCTTTTATGTAAAGTTGGAATCGAGCTGTTGCAGAAGTATTGTTTTGTTTTATCTTTTATGGATTCATTTTAGTTTTTTTTTTTTTTTTTTGTGATTTGAAATGGGATATTTTTGACACAAAGATTGTGAATTTGTTTGTATTTGTGTGTTTTCTTTTGTTTCTTTTTCATTTTATGGAATAATTGGGTTTTTGAATGATTATGATGGGGTTTGGGTTGTTAACTGCGATGTGTTTGATTCCTAAAAAAAAAATGGAGAAATTAACCAAACTAACCGCACCGAACTGATATGGTGCACTGCACCTTGTGTAGACCGGTGCCATACTCTTCATAGGTGAGGTGTGGTCCAACATGTGAGAAAACCGCACCCTATAGGTGTGGTGCAAAAACCCCTTCAATAACCGACCGCACCGCACCGTGTACAGGCCTAATTGAAATACCATTAGAACCTCTTAAAAGACAAAATTATCCCTAAAAACATATAAAATGAACAAAATACCATTGAAACCTCCATAATGGTGAAAATATCCCTAAAATACCCAAAATGATAAAAATGACCAAAATAACTTTGAACTTAAAAATAAATAATAACAAAAATAACACTGATACATTCTAAATCACAAAATTTCCTTCAAAGCCACCAATATATCCAAATAACTTGTAAAACCAACAAAATGACAACATCACACCCAAAACCATTGAAATGGCGAATATGCCCCCATGAAACATAGAAAATAATAATGATATATGCCTCAAAACTTCATGAATTGTCATTGAACTTTCAAGTGTTGTTTTGGAGTTCCTAAATAAAATATATACCTTCAAAGTCACCAATATAATCGAATAACTTATAAAACCACTAAAATGACAAAATTACACTCCAAAACCATCAAAATTATGAAAATGTACCCGAAACATCCAAAATAACAATGATATGCTTCAAAACTTCAAGAATCACCCTTAAACTTGTTAGGACGTATGTGTTTCACATGTTAAGAACATATGTCATGATTTTATGTAATTGACTAATCTTTTGACAAAACGCACTTTACTTGTAATTGGGTAGATCTAGGATGTGTTTAATACTTCAAGAAACATGTTGTTCAAGTCTAGTATTCAAGCCATGAAGATTGGACCAAGAAACAAGTGAAGAAAAGTTGTTCACTAAAACTGGACAGATAGCTCAACAGCTGCTCGACAGCTAGCTATCGAGGTTTAATGAGGCTAGATAGCTTCTCGACAGATAGCTATTGAGGTATCTATCGAGGTTACGGGAATTCAGATTTTCAGATCTGATTTTCGGCTCATGCTGACATGTATGTGTAGGGTTTCTTTTCTCACAACCCTAGACATATATAAGGCTTATTTTAGAGGTTGTCACATGAGAGAATACAAGGAGAACATATGCAAAAGGTGATCGATGCCTTATTCTCTCTGAAAGAAGCTACTGCGTCTTTTGCGCCTTAGGGTTTTGTAACCAAGTGCTTCTTGATCTTCATTGTTGATGAAGTGAAGAACTTTGCAGCCAACATCTTCTTTTAGTTGGTGATTGAAGTCGCGTACTGGGATCTGCGCAATTGGTTAGTCACGTACTGGGATTCGTGCATAAAAAAGGGTGGCGTTCATATATTGAAGAGTTCAGAGGTTCTGAAGCGGTAGAAGGTTTCTGCTGTGAGTTCATCTACGGGATTGTAGAGTCTAGGGACAAAGGTTTTGTACTAGATCTGAAACTTCTCTTTACTATAGTGAATTACTTTTCGGGAAGGTTTCCCCTCAGGTTTTTTACTGTGAAACTAGTTTGTTTCATTGGTTTTCCTGGGTCATCATATCTTGTCTTATTTATTTTTCCGCTGCATGATTTTGACATGATATTAATGTTTGTTTGTTTTAACAAGGCTTATTCATAATTAATCTAATTAATAACTTGGGTTTAAAACTTGTTAATTTTATCAACCGGGGTTTAAATTTCCCAACAAAACTTTTAAAATCATATAAAATAACATTCAAGTGTCCATTTGGAGGTTTTAGGTATTTGAAATTGAGAATGTAAGTGTGCAATAAGGCAAATTGACGAGTTATGTCTGACCAAGAATTAATAGGTTGGGTAGTTAATATGTAGGGTAAATTCCATTAACCTTCCTTGAAGTTTGGGCAAATACCACTCAGGTCCAAAACATTTCAAAATTAACCAATTAGGTCCCTAAAAGACAACTTAATCCCTAACACCCATAACACCATAACCCCTCCGTCATTTTTCTTTCCCTCACTCAGACTTGTCTCTTCTCTCTCGTCCTACTCTATATTTAGGGTTTTGTACCCAAAAGCTCTCTAAGGACTTGGTTGCTTATATTGCGGTTTGTGTAAATCTCTTGTGAGATTTGTGAGGAGCTTTCCTTTACACAAACTTAGGATTATCAAGAGGAGATTCGTTCAAGAACTTGATGATCATTCAGTTGCTGCCATAAGAACTTAAAGAAACACAAGCGGGTGTGCTTGTACTTGCTGGAGAATCCAAGAAAGAAGAAGTTCGTGGTCTCGGAGCTTGCACGTGGTCGTGTCAGTAAGTTTCTACTAGTGGGTAGCAATAGGATGTTAGTGGTTTAAGTCGTTATTGTTAAACTTCGATTCTTTCATAGTGGATTCAAGTTTACCTTGAGGATAGCTAGGTTAAATCCTCCCTAGGATTTTACCGGTGTGGTTTCCTGGGTTATCATATCATTGTGTTATTTATATTTCCGCTGCTATGCATGATATGATTGTTTGATTGTGATAACCTAGATCTGGAATTTGGACTAAGTAATAACTTGGCTAATTAACTAGGTTAATCCAATTGTGTTTTAAGGGGTCTAAAAACAAACACTTTGGAGATTACAACAATAGCTTGAAGACACTCTCACAAACCTAAACCCCAAATACACCTGCGATCCTCTCACAAATAAATAGAGAACACCCTATTGTATATAGACAAAAGTTGCAGGACACTCTAGCTTCCTATCTCTGGTGCACACACACAGAAGAAGCTCTCTTCTATCGCACTCTCTCTCGGAGGAAATATTTCTTACTCCACCTCTATTCATAGCTAAATGTTCAGCTGAAATATTAATAGTTTCAGCACGTGAAACTTATCATGCCAAAAGAAGATGGCCAGCATTTATTGCCAATGGAGTCATCCATTTCGGCTACAAGAAGAAATTCAATTTGAAGATAATATGTTAGCTCTTGTTCAAGAAAGCATTTAATGCTTGCTTGTAATGTATGTCAATCCACCGACATTACAATTTAAGCCATTACAACTTCTTCTCTCCCTGACCAACGTCAGCTCCCTCGTCTTGCTCAAACCCATCTCCAATTAGCAAGCCCAAATCAAGCACTACATGTACCCGATGTACCCAGCTAAACCCACCCCGATTTCAGCATTCCAACCCACAATTTGTCCCTCTCTTGACATTGTGACCTCAAACCCACCACTCAAACCAGAAGGTATATCCTCTTTGCTATAAATATATATATATATATATAAATATATATAAATTTTTTTTTTCCTAGAAAAACTCTTTTACACACACGACCAAACACTAAAACTACTTTTCCGGTGTATTTTCTAGAACCCAAATAAACATATGGAAATATTTTCCTTTTCGTAAAATATTTTCACACTCGGAAAATATTTTACATGTTATCTAACACATCCTAACTCTTTTTTTTTGGGGGGGGGGAATTTAACTCTATTTCAAAACACAATATATACAACAAGGAGGGTGAATGACCATTAATATATACATCCATATTGCTAATATATTTGTGAAAATTTTTGAATAAAAAAAATAGCATTTGAGCACGTACACTCATCACACCCAAATTATAATGGATGCAAATTATTAACTTTTACCTAAAAAAATAGAAGAGCCTCTGAGCACATGCGTCAGCTCTTAGAGGCTAGTATATAATATAACATATATTTTTTACTATATGTTGATTTCTTGAGAGTATGCCACCTTTTGCAGTTTCCATCATTTTACACATTGTTTTAATTTTTATAATTATTTAATTTGTTGGATATAAACCACACGATTCACCTTTGAAAATCCGACTGCATGATTTCGTGACTACACCAAACTGAAAATGACCCAACGCATAAAACGTGAATACCAACCTTACTCACAAGCCATGTCTCCCACTATGTGTGCGTTTAGATACCGCTTATTTTGTTGGAAACTGAAAACTGAAAAAAATAAAAAATAAAATAAAAAAAGTTACTGTTCACGCATGGTTTACTGTTCATGTCCCATGAACAGTTCAAGAGGCGCTGCTTAAAAAAAAAAAAAAAAAAAAAAAAAAAAAAAAAAAAAAAAAAAAAAAAAGTTTCCAGCAGAAGGAAGGCGTTGACTACACAGAGATATTTTCTCCAATTGTGAAGATATCAACAATTAGACTGGTACTGGGAATGGTGGCTGCAGAAAATTTACATCTTGAGTAGTTGAATGTGAAGACAGCATTCCTTCATGGTGATTTGGAGGAAGACCTTTACATGATTCAGCCAGAATGGTTCATTGTTCAAGGACAAGAGAATCTAGTTTGCAAACTGAGAAAAAGCTTGTATGGCCTAAAACAAGCTCCTAGACAGTGGTACAAAAAATTCGACAGTTTTATGCATAGAATTGGGTTCAAGAGATGTGAAGCTGATCATTGTTGCTATGTTAAGTTTTTTGACAATTCTTACATCATATTACTGTTGTATGTGGATGATATGCTTATTGCAGGGTCTAGCATTGAAAAGATTAATAATCTGAAGAATCAATTGTCCATACAGTTTGCAATGAAGGATTTGGGAGCTGCAAAGCAAATCCTTGGTATGAAAATCATTAGAGACAAGGCTAATGGTACATTGAAGCTTTCACAGTCAGAGTATGTGAAGAAAGTTCTCAGCAGATTCAACATGAATGAAGCTAAACCCGTGAGCACACCTTTGGGTAGTCATTTCAAACTAAGCAAAGAACAGTCACTAAAGACAAAAGAAGAAAGGGACTATATGAGCAAGGTGCCCTATGCCTCAGCTATTGGCAGCTTGATGTATGCTATGGTGTGTACAAGGCTAGACATTGCACATGCAATGGGAGTTGTGAGCAGATTCATGAGTAGGCCTGGAAAGCAGCATTGGGAGGCAGTCCAGTGGATTCTGAGATATCTAAAAGGTTCATTAAATATATGTCTTTGCTTCACAGGTGCAAGTTTGAAACTGCAGGGTTATGTAGATGTCGATTTTGCTGGTGATATAAATAATAGAAAGAGTACTACTAGGTTTGTTTTTACTTTGGGTGGTACAACTATATCATGGGCTTCAAATCTACAAAAGATTGTCACTTTGTCTACTACAGAAGCTGAGTATGTTGCAGCAACTGAAGCTGGAAAGGAGATGATTTGGCTACATGGTTTCTTAGATGAATTGGGTAAGAAGCAGGAGATGGGCATTCTACACAGTGACAGTCAGAGTGCAATCTTTCTTGCCAAAAATTTGACTTTTCATTCAAAGTCGAAGCATATATAGATAAAATACCACTTTATCCGTTACCTTGTTAAAGATAAGCTGGTAATACTTGAGAAGATTTGTGGATCTAAGAACCTGGCAGACATGTTGACTAAGGGTGTCACTATTGAGAAACTGAAGCTGTGTGCAGCTTCAGTTGGCCTTCTAGCTTAAGGACAGGAGGATGAGTTGCAGGGATGAGGGATTGTTTTTAGAGGATTGCGGTTTGATGTTGGTGATTGAACTAGTCTCCAAGTGGGAGATTTGTTGGGTTTTGTGGAGTCTAGTTGTGTTTGATCCGGTTGACGACCCGACCCGACTCGAATAATGTTGCGTGATTTTTTTAATGGGAGATTTATTGAGGCTTAGTCCATGGAGCGGAGGCTTGGGCCGATAGGCCCATTGTGAATCCTATGCGCAGGATATAAAACCTTTTTTTTGGTGATTAGGGTTTATGTTGATGTTGTCGTTTTTGAGAGACTGAAACACTGTAGTCACACTTTGTATTTTCCCTGATAATAGTGAAATTCCTGCAACTCCATGGACGTAGGCAAATTGCCGAACCACGTAAATATTGTCTTGTGTGTGTGATTGTTTTTCTTTGACGTGTTTTTTTTTTTTTTTTTTTTTTTTTTTTTTTTTTTTTTTTTTTTTTTTCTCACAGGTTGGGATTTCGGTTAAATTCCCTACAAGCTTAACGCACTACAGATAGATAACGCAAGCAGCAGCCAAAAAGAATATAAAGCTGCGAGAGAAAAGATTTTTGCCGGAGTAGCACAAAAAACTGTATGTTTCTTTATTACTCTCGTGTTTTTTTTTTTCTCAAAAAAAAAAAAAAAAAACTCCCTCCTTTTTAAACTTTGGTCATTGCTACATAAAAGACATAATTTAATGTAAAAATGAATATAATTAGTGGATTTTAACCATTTAATAAATAAATGTTTGAATTTTTCATAGTTTGTAACACAAAAATTTGTAATATCTTTAAGATTATTCTACTATTTTGGTTTTTTTTTTTTTTTAAGATTTTGTTAACGAATACCCTAAGGGCAGTAGGTAAGATGCGTTTAATGCTTTATTCTATAATGTTTCTATACATTTTTTAAAAAATAAAGTTAAACTGTACATATATATCCAAAAAAACGCATACAACCACAATGAATTTGTGTTTGTAAGCCAATGAATCATTAACATGTGTATTTTATTTTTTGAAAAGTGTGCATTACAACTCATAATTGAACATTTATTAATCTTTAACTTGACGTGACATTAAAGTTTATGGTTTATTTTATTTTTTCTAAAATTACTATAATCTAAAATTATAAAATATATCACATCATATTAATCTCATTACCTTCCTAAACAATGTAATGTTGTATTCTTGTATTAAGATTATACTAGCTTGTAACCCCATGCATATGCATGGATACACTAAAAGATATACGATAAGATACATAATATAATTCTTATATATATAATTTAAATATTATTGATAGTCATTTTTATATTTTGTTAACTCTTTAAAAAAATTTGTAAGGATAGTATTAGATATAAAATGTAAATTGTCCATTTTTTTTAAATTATTGTGAAACACTTTTTTTTTACGATTCATTTATTTTAGACTATTTGGGTTTTGTACTTAATAACTCACTTGAATGAATATTTATGATGTGGTCTCACATTTAATTCTAAAATTAAGAAATAAAATTCTTTAAGAATAAATAATTTAGGACACATGTTGCAAAATTAGAAATCTAATTTGGAATTATAGTTTGAGTTTCTCTCAGCTTCACCTATTATTATATATATAGATTAATGTAAGATTACAATAATATAATATTACGGTGTAATGTAACAACACGGCAAACCAAACGCCCCCTTAAACTGGTGAAGGTATCTTATGCGTTAGGCATATGAGACATATCTCTCACTGATAAGTGGATCCTACATTTTAATAAAAAAGATGTCTCATACGCTTGACCCATATGAAAATTTCTCCTTAGCTTGAAGTCTTTCCAAGAATAATCCTAAATTGATTCCACCTACATAAATAAATAAATAAAAGAATAATCCTGAAGGGAACACAGCATGTGCGTGGGTTACAATTAGCTTAATTATTAAAATTTTAATCATCAAATAAGAATTTTAGAAGTAAAGTCAAATACTCCTTAGGCAAAATTATAAAATACATCTTTAACTTTGACCAAAATTCAATTCAAATATCTAACTTCATTTTCATTTAATTAAATCCTTTTACGTATCAAGTTTTTATTTAATTAAAGCCTTCGTGTTATACTTCATTAAATGTTACGGTCAAGTGTCCCAATTTTGTTTTTGGTTTTGGGTTTCAAATTTTTTGAATTAAAAAAGGTTCAGTTAATTATCAAAAAATAGTTTTCAATAAAAAAAAAACACACACACACAAACACATAGAGAAGGGAAGCGAATCATATAGTGGTGATGTTTGTAGGGTCGCTGTCAAGAGAAGAAAAGCGTCGAAGTTTTGGAATCAAGAGAGAAGCGAATCATACAAGCTGCAACCAGTCGAAGTTTTAATTTTTTCGGCGATAATGGCTCACCGATTCACCAGTGGTAGGGTCGGCACTACTTCAGATGGTGATGGTGGTGATGTTTGTAGACCCAGTGCACCATTTCAGAAGATGGGTTATTTAAAAAAAAAAATGGTATAAAGAACAATCACCCAACAAGACATGCATCACATGCCAACAGACGAGGCAATGCGTTGCTTAACTCTCAGATAAGAACGTAAGGCAATTAACAAGAATTGTCAAATGAAATATATATTACTAGCATATTAGTTTTATTTTGAGTATGAAATAATGGGTTTCTTTGAGGTAATTGTTAATAAACTATATTAGGCAAGTTTTAACATAACTTTTATGAAAAATATAATAAGCTATCAAAAAAATTAATTGTTTATCACTTTCTCATAAAATGTTTCTAAAAATTGTTCCTAAACCAATGTTTCCTTAATATTTCCGTTTTTTTTTTTTTTTTTTTAATAATGAGATAGGCCTTTTAATAAAGGGTAAATTTTAAAAAAAATGGGGGCCTTGGGCCTAGGCCTAAATTGCCTAGGACTTGGGCCACCCCTGGTTGTACCCAACACAATTTAATTATACCTGTGCATAATTTGATAATTTAGTGTATATTTGGCAAAAATTTAAAAAATCAACTTATTTTACTATACAACTTATTTTTGCTATTCATAGATTTCACTTTACTATTTCAATTAACTTTTACCTTTATTTACAGTATTTTTAGCAAAAAATTTTCAGTTTCAACAAAATAATCGGATCCCAAACAGACCCTAAGGGTAATAAATTAAAATTAACTTGGGGTCAATCTTTCAACCCAACACCTATATAAACACAAAATAAAAATGAAGGTTTTAAAATAATCCAACCTCCTATGGGATAAAATAATAATAATAAAAAATTTCAAAATAATTTTGGTTGTAGTCCGACATCATTCAATCTTTCTTTCTTTTTTTATGGGGGGGGGGGGGGGTGTTGAGGTCTGAATATACCATTCAAAAAAGGCACTGTGCACAAAGGCCTACCACTATTATATGTCTTAAACAGAAAATGTAACTAAACAACTTTTATTCTACCAAAATTCAGCAGTATAAAAGGAAAAGCAAACAAAAATGAAAATTTACAACTTTTTACATTTCACATTGCTATGAGGGAAGGCAGCCCAAATGCAGGCATACCTTGTGTGGCTACAAATTTCAGGAGGCTTCTTTAGAATGAATCTCAGGTGTTGCGCTAGCCATAAACTTACAACTATGTTGTAGAATCTGATCTCTGATCAGAATCAGCAGTGGCTTGGATTTGAGCTGCATATTGTAAGTTCCAAAGGACATCTTCAAAAGAGGGACGAGATAACAATTCAGGAGCTATACATTTGTTTGTGATGGATACCACTATTGATAACGACTCTTGCGAGCAAGTGGTCAACACTATTGGATCCACAATTCGTCTTCGACCATCTTGACTGCCAAAGGATGCCTGTGGTTCATGACTCCAGGTCTTAGAAACATACCATCTCAAACAAAATCAATAAAGATGGTATCTAAAACAAATATTGAGGAAAAGAAAAGGAAAATATTCAGAATGTTTAGGCAATTCATTTTGATCTTATGACATTTTAAAAACATGACCAGTTTCAATCGTCATGTTTTCTAGACCAAAATTTATAGCAGCTCAACTAAAGCTTTGTTAACAAAGAATTTGAGATCTCATTTCATTATCAATGAAGACAAAATTGATGTTGAGACCAATATATATAACCTAAATATAAATTTATATGGAAAAATAAAGTACTCATCTAGAAAATTATAGATTTTATGTTTATTTATTTTTCAGACTGAAACAAATGTACAAATCAAAAGATTTGGAAATTTTATATAGTTGTTTCAAAATTATCATTCATCTGAATTTGTGGAATTCACCTCCACTAAAGCTTTGGCATACCATTTCATTTAGGAGAAATACTTCTCCTTTTCCAGTCACTATAGGCCCAACGAGTGATTCGAGCAATATGAATCCAAAGTTGTAAACATCATCCTCTAAGTTTGTTCGATGGCTGCAAAAAAGGAAGTAATAGAGTCAGCTATTTCTAAATAACTATTAAAGTGCATTAAAGAGGATATTAGTGGGCACTAGGTAGCTGCAGTAACAGTATGACAGTGGTGGTCAATGCATAAGTGAAGCAATAATTGTAGCAATAGTGGCAGTATTACTGCTGCTGAGGCAGACAGCATGTTAATTATGGCAGTGTTCATGGTGGTAGCAGCTTTGACAATAGTAGAGGTGAGAAGACCAAATAACAGCAAGGGGGATGATAAGGAAACTAATGGTACAGAAGAAAAGGTGTTTCTGATAGTGGCATGCACTGTAAATGGCACCAATGATGGTGATGTTGCATGTGGCAGAGTAATACCAGCATGAAGGTAGTGCTGAGATCAGGATGGAAGTACTGCTGTATATACCAAGAATTGGATACTCAACCTCAGTGTCATTTAAGCAGTGAAAAGGGGGCTCATCATTAATGATTCATTCTCTTTTTGGATCCAAAATAATACATATATAATGCATATACCAAGATTGCATCCTCATGCTCTTTAATTGAAGAAAATCTTCATCAGAAATGCACCATCAGTTATAATGCAATTATTATTTTTTAAATCCAACATAACAATATTTAAGATGCGACTCCAGTAGATAAAATCAAGCATCAAATTGAAAGGTATTCTATTTTAATAAATCAGGCAATTGGTTGTATCATACCATGATTTCGGGTCTTCTCTCTTCCCCTACAGAACAAACAGAATGAGTTAGAAAAGACTGCTTGGTGAACCAAGATAACATTGCACACTCAACCAGAAAAAGCCAGGCATTATACCTCAAACTTTTCAATTTCCTCTGTGATGATTGACATCCCATAGTCACTTAGCTTTGCAATCCGATGCTCATCAAGCAATATGTTGTTTGTTTTTAGTCGGTTATTCAAGCAACCAGGAATTACACCAGTATGTAGAAAATGCACAGCCTTGGCAACTCCAATTAAAATTGCCAGTCTATCTGACCATTTAAAAACCTTTTCTGGACAACTTTCTGCAAATTGTATATGTAGCTAGATTACATGTTGACAGCCTCCAATACGTAAAGCTATGATACATAAAATATATAGAAAAGCACCAACCCCCCCACCCCGGTGCAGACAAGGAGGGGCCCATCTTAATTCAAGAAAAAGAGTATGGTACACACACTAAACCATCAAAGACAGATGCGCAGGTGCACACATATTTTCATATATGAAGACAGATTAAAGTTAACTGTGATGCTATACTAACCTGACAGATGGCTGCGATAATTCCCATTAGGTACATATTCATATACAAGAAAAACTTTGCTGCTACTGGAATCATCTTGTCCACTACCATCAATGCCATGACCCAAGAAGCCTACCAAATGTGGATGGTGAAGCTTTGAAAGCAGATCAAGCCGAGCTTTAAGGTTTGGAATCGAACATTTCTTCACCAAAGATAGAGAGCGTATGGCTACGTAGGTCCCATTCTCCAATCGACCTTTATAAATCTAAAAATTTATAAATAAATAAAACAGAAGTTAAAAGAGCTAGCTGGAAATGGACATATATAATGTGCTCCACCAATTGAATGCCACATATACATTTTTCTCATTGATTTCACAACAGTTTCAAGATTTTTTTTTTTTTTTTTGAGAAACACAATTTCAAGATTTTGATAATAATTGTAATAATAATAATAACCAAAATACTAGGTAGAAGTTAGAATAGCTTAGGTGCTTTGACAAATTTCTAGCTCCCCCTTCATCTTACAAATAAAATTCCTACTTTGTATAATATGCCCCTAAAAAATATGTATGTTATGCTCAAAATTAGTAGGTTGATCCAAATGAATCCCCCTTTTTTGAAGAATCCGTGAATCATCTATATTTTCGTTGCATATTCGACTTTTGACAGATACCTTCCCCATAGAGCCTTCACCAAGAAACCTTGATGAATCAAAGTTGTTTGTGGCGTCCTTCAACTCCTCAAAAGAAAACAATCGAGAGACGGGTGCTCTTTGTGTCCCTAGCTTTGCTGCTTGAGAAATGAACCCTAAAAAAAATAGAGGCAAGGTTATCACTTTAGGCTCTCATGTGCACCACAGACTATGGTTTACACAATCATGATTTAGTCTCTATTCATATATTCTAAACTACAAAATTGACAGAGTGAGTTGGACAAGCATGTCTTGGATTTTGAACAAATGATAAGAAAATAAACTGATCAATGTGGAACTTACTGGCATTTGCAAGGAGCTCAGAGGAAATCCCAGTTGGTGTGTTATCTTGCACATTCTTTAACAATACATGCTGCTCCTGTGTCCTTCTCGAACGGCATCTTTTACACAAGAGTAGAACTCCCAACCCCAAAAGCACCATAACAAGAACAGCTCCACTAATGACAGCAACTACTACTGCTATATCTCTTCCTCTGGATTGTTTACTGCTTATAAGACAGTGCGATCCTTCATGCTGATCTTGGGAATCATGGGATAAACAATTTCCACCAAATTTAACATATCTATTATCTGAAGTACTGTTCAAGCAAGAAGGAAGTTGGCCTATCAACTTGTTACTAGATAAATCAACATACCCTAGTTTGTCACCACAACTTAACTCATCTGGAAGTGACCCACTGAGCATATTAGACCCTAAATTCAAATAACTGATGTTTGGTAAAGAGAACAAGGCAGAGGGAGGAGTTCCACTCAGATGGTTGAAAGATAGATCAAGGTGTTGAAGTTTATGCAACTCACCAAATTGCTCAGGAATCTCTCCTGAGAGCGAGTTATTGCTCAGTAGCACTGTAACCAACTCTTTGGGCATGACTGGTAGTTCAGAATCCAAATGATTTTCTATTATATCCAATAAACGTAGATTGGTTAAAGTACTCAAATCAGGTAATTTGCCAGAAAGCTCATTGTGGGACAGGACAAGATCAGTGAGTGTCTTGATTTTGCTTGCAGAAAAAGGAATCTGACCCTTGAATCCATTACTCTTCAAACTCAAAATGGTGAGGTTTGAAAATGAGTCCAACCAATCAGGGACAGTGTCATTGAAATAATTGGAATCCAGTGTCAAAGTATGAAGCTTAACTAGTCTAGATATCTTAGGTGGAATTGAACCATACATAAAATTTGAGCTCAAATCCAAAAGTTCAAGCGAATATAGCCTATGAATCTTATCAGGAAGTGGTCCCCAAATCCCCAAAGACACTAAGCTAAGAACTTTTAAACTGGTTAACCTCGTCAATGTAGTAACAAAGGAATCAATAGAGAAACTTTCAGATAGTGTCATATTGGGAATTGCAAATCCATGGAACTCACTGACCTTGACAAGCTTATCCCCCATAATTTTGAGCTCAGTGACAAAACTGTCCTGGCATGTGATACTCACATGTGCTGATTTAGGCAAGTTGCAGAGGTCTCCATAGTAATTTTCCCAAGTTTGCAATGAGGAAGGGTACTCCAAAAGCTTCCTTATCTGCAATAAAACTTGGGTCTGGGAGGGATGTAACTCATAAGAGCTTGGAATGAAGAAAACCCATAAAAGAACCACTAGAAGCAGCAAATTCAAATATCCCATTCCACAAGTGTTTGAAGCTGTAGACACTGAAATCAGAGTTTTTAAGGCAAACAGAATCAGACCCACCAAAGATTGTTAAGAAGAATCATGAAAAAGAGAGCTCCACTAGAGAATTCACCTGAAAAAGAACGTACTTTACAGTGACTTGGAAGGAAAATCAAGAAACTAAAACCCCAAATTTAGCCTCAGATGCTCTCCAACGATTCTTGGTTAACCAAATTCGAGAAAACCCACGAAGCAGAAGGAGCTGAAATCCAAGACACTGACAGAAAAACAGAGAAAGAAAATATCTTCCTGAGGAAAAATCAAAAGGGCAAGTTTGCTTTCACGGAAAATAGTAATACTCAAACTAGTTGGTCAAAAACCCATGTAGCAGCAAAACAAGGAAGCATGGAGAACAAAGCAAAGTTCATGAAAGAATATCTCTTTTATGTAAGTAATAAGTTCCAGATAGTTAACAGGAAAAACTTAAAAGATAAACATTGGGAAGATGAATGCAATAAGAAAAGTCGTAGCAATAATGGGTTTTCTTGTTCACCAATGAATGTTTGCGGCAATGAAAGAAAATTGAGGCTATAAATGGAAAGGTAGTTGGAGAAAAGCCGTACAAGACAGTGTCAAGGCATTTATTATTAGTGTCTCTCAGAGGGAAAATAATACCCGTTGCATGATATAACTTCTCCTCTCAGAGAGGTCTCTGTGTGTGTGAGTGACAATTAATGGGGTCGGTTTTTGCCTTGGAGATGACCATTCAGAATTCAAGACTCAAGTGGAAGAGTGAGGAATGATACAAGAATGGAAGGGAAGGCACTTTGTCTTTGTCTCTGTGTGTGTGTGTGTGTGTGTGAGAGAGAGAGAGAGTGTGAGTGGACTTCAGAATTCAAGACTCAAGTGGAAGAGTGAGGAATGATACAAGAATGGAAGGGAAGGCACTTTGTCTTTGTCTCTGTGTGTGTGCGTGTGTGTGTGTGTGAGAGTGTGAGTGGACAGCGTGTGTAACTAAGATACTGGCAATTTTTTTTTGTTCTTGTTTCTTTTTGGCATTGTTTGTTTATCATTGGCTTATTCTCGTGGATGACCCTAGGATTCTTCTCTATTAGCAGGGGTGCCATCACATGTTTTGACCTTTTCAGTTTTTTTTTTTTTTTTTTTCCTCTCCGTTAGATTATTTGATTAGTTTGATATGACTAAAATGACCCTGCTTCTATCATCTTACAGTTAATACCATTTTCCATTATTTTTTTAATCTATCTATCTACCTTACTAATTACAGGATTCCTGTTTGAATTTCATCATTTTACGTACTAAAATATCGTTACACAAAATTTTATTCTCTCTAAAATATTTCTATCTTTTAGTTAAATAATTTTAAATTTAAAAACACAAACAGTTTATAAAAGTAATTTACTATTTTTTAAAAAGTTCTTAAATTTTAGACTTTTCCTTTTCTTTTCCAATCTCACAATATCTATCTCACTTTATATATTTTATAAGACAGATGAGAGTTGAAAAAAAAAATCAAAAGCCAAAATAAAGAATTAGGACACAATCTCTATTTAAACATCATGCACACTAAACCCAAGATAAAAAAATAAAAAAGATATAGAAAAACTTGACTTCATGACTCTCCAAAAGCTACTACTTTTTTATATAACAGGTTTGGGGGATTCAAAATTAGGTTCTTAAAAAAATCTAGAGGTTTTGGAGAATAGAACTAGTTACAAAGCTTGAAATTATCAAATTATGTGTGGGCTCAAATTACTCTTATACGATAAGAAATTATCAATTGTTTCAAAAAATTTCAAGTAGTTAAAAAATGATAAATTTAGTCATTTAACCATTGTTTTAACAATAACGAAACATAACTTATTGTAAAATAAATATTAGTAGTATAATTAAAAATACATAATTTATAGTTTAAGAAAAAAGAGAACAACATTCTTTTAGGTCAATAATGGTAAGAGTAATCTTACATCCATATGGTACGTGTTTTTTTTAATGAAACCATATAGTATGTTTATGAATGTGATTGCAAGCTGCCTAGATAAATGAAGAATGTCGATAAGCATGCAAAGATGTTTGATGTTTTTCAGAAGCAATAAAGACAAGCAGTAGTTTTCGCAATTAATGGAGCTTGAGTACAAAAATGTGGAAGTAGCATCATTTTAGTTTCAACGTTGTATTTTGCAAAACTTTAAAGAGAGAATGAGGAATATGTAACGGGTCCAATTAGAGCATACATTAATTATTCATTTTGGGAAAATTTTTATAGAGAATTGAAAAATCTGTCAAAACAATTAATATTTTTTCATTTTTTCATAAAAAGTTTTCAAAAATAGTTTATTAATGTATGCCTTAAGGGCACATATTAGTAAAACTCATATTTAATTCGCTATAGTAGGTTGTCCAACAATAGCACTCTCATCGTTTAGTTTTTATTTATTTATTTATAAATATGATAGTGTATTGTTGAACATAAGGTCAAGACACTAATTGAATTTTGTTATAGGTGGGTTCGAATTCTAGATTTTTTATTTAACAACAAAAATTTTTACCAATTAAACTAATTGTTCTTATCAAAAAAAATTAAACTAATTGTAACCACTCATCGAATTACATATAAACTTGCAACTTTGATATAAAATATATTAGTCTCTTCATAACTACTATGAGTAAGAAACTCTCATTCTTAGATCTTGACTATTTTATGGATTAAATATTTATTGAATTCCTTTAAATTAGGCAGTAGGGTTATTTTTTAAAATTAAAAGTGGACAAAAAAGATCCTATCTTTGAGGTGATTTTAAAATTATTCATTTATTCAATATACTTTTATATCCTCCATATTTTGACTTTTTATTGAATCACAATTTTTTTTTTTTTTTTAATAATTTGATAGTAAAGAGAGAGGGGATTTGAACCATAAAATTTTCCATGTTAGACACCAAGAAGTACCTACCAACATAGTTATAAGGCTCTTGGCGAATCAATTTCAAATATTTTAAGAAAATTGTTACAAAAAAAAAAATTCATTTTTTTTACTACTTTTTATTATTTCACATAAAAACTATATAAAGACTTTTCTAAAATGATTGATTAACAAAAATTCTATAGGCACCTGTTAACTAGACTTATATAATAATAATTGGTGGGTTCCTCAACTGATTGAATAAAAGATTTAGGGTTCAATCCTTGCTTACATCAAAAATTGATAGTATCTTAGTGTGATGATAAATAGAAAAATCACTAAAAGTAGAAGCCATAAATTAAAACTCTCTCTCTCTCTCTCTCTCTCTATATATATATATAATATAATTGTGTCTTTTCCATTTGATTAATAAAAGGAAAAAAAAATGTTTTTTTTTTTTTGAGAAACAAACATACACACACAAGAGAGAGGAAAATTAGTTCTTACACAAAGGCACATCACAACTCCACTCAAAAGCCTTGGTAACTTTTAAGCGAGGATAGGGCAAGTTATACTACACACAACATACTCTCTTCAGCATATATATAAATATATATATATTTATATATATCATTGGAAGCAGGGGATTTACTGAATGAGGGCTTTAAAGTCCAAAATTCTAATTAATTGGGGGGCCCAGCTGCTCGTTACCGTTAGCCAGCCTGTGTTTGAATGTGAAACCACGTTGTACGAAAGCACCTAGAGTCTAACTTTAGAATCCCATGAAAGTCTGAAAAACTACCATAAAAATTAGAAAAAGTTTAAAACCAAAGGATTAAAAAATAAAGCATCCCATTCCCATGGTGAAATAAGAGAAAAACCATAACCACGCGCACCATTCACAAAGCCAGCAATATGCATCAGATCAGAACAGCCCTTTGTTGCTTGCCTCCAAGTTCAAGTTGTGTATGCATTATTGTGAGTGAGGTGGGTTTTTTACTTCACGCTAAGGCACATATATAATAGAAGTGGGGAAGATCATGACTCATGAGGCTGTTTCCCAGAAAAAGAGGCATGTTGGTTTTGGGAGAGAGGGGGGGGGGGGGGGTACCCTACTATAGCTGGGTGACCTTCGAATTTTCCTTTTCTTTCTGAGTAGATTTGGCATATCTGACTCAGTCAATCCAATCTTTATAATGAAACATTACCAAATATCTTCCATGCACCTTTTGATTTTATATGATTTGCCAGGGTCCACAATGTTTCTAATGTGCCTAGTCTTTTTGGGTGATCATTTTGTTTCATTAAAGCAAGATTGGGTAAGAATTAGGAAGGGAAAAAATAGTTTAGTTATTTTTCATTTAGTGAGTGCAGATTTTTTTTTCCTTTAATTTCTTTATATAATATTCTAACTCCACTCAACACTACTTACAGAGAAATACTATGTCCGTATAAAATAGTTTAGTTATTTTTCATTTCGTGAGTGCAGATTTTTTTTTTCCTTTAATTTCTTTATACAATATTCTAACTCCACTCATCGCTACTTACAAAGAAATAGTATGTCCATAACATTTTTTTTTTATCAACAAACACACAAATATTTGGTTTTGCTCGCACATACGCACCTTATTATATCTGAATCACCCGATAAATTACTATAAGCATTTCTCTTATAATAAAAGAGTTTTATTAACGTAAGTTAATACGTTAGTAAACCATTTGAGTAAACTTTTTATGGAAAAATATAATAGTAGCTAACTTTTTTGATAATTTTTTTAATTTTTCATAAAAAGTTTTTTAAAATCGGATCCTAAAATACTGACTGCATGCACAAATTTTTTTATAATATTTTTTCATTTGTTGTAAATTGCAATGATTTACTGTGAGTAAACCAGTTAATATTTAAAAAAATATATATGGTTAAAAAAAAAAAAAAAATCGTGTATGTAACATTATTTCTCTTGTATGGCCTCTGTTAGTCTTAAAGGGCAAACCAATATAACCCAGTAACGGCTCCTCCTAGAAAATAGAATATAAATTCATAAATATTTGACATGATTTATATTCCTTTTTATTTGTTTGTTTATGAGCATAATTGCCATGTTGATTAACACCCCTTTTGACAAATGATTAACATTAATCTGAATGGCTAATCATATGCTAGTCAAGTAACCGAGATCTGTCCTATCATGTGCACAGCACAAACAAGGACAGACATAATGATGAAAGTAAAGTAGTAAACTCTTATTTTCAGGCAAGATATTGCTGCTTTCACTGAAAATTCAACACCTAATACGTATATAAGAAAACAATAACTTTATAGGGAAAAGCAAAAACGAAAACTAATGAGGAGATGAAGAATAGCTAAAAGTACAAAAGAAAAAGACAATGGATGTTGTTTTGAGCAGCACGGACCACGGTTTGAGTGCCATTAATGAACAATCACTATAGGCCAATATACTTGCATTTATCAAACCCAGGCATCAACTGGAGACCCATTTTACATCAACTTATATGACAAATTAGTCTGTAAAATCATCTAAATCCCAATTGTTACCAAATTAAACTGCTATGTTATTCTTCCTGAGGCTATGAACTTTGATGGGCACCAAGTGAATTCACTGGAGGGATCCAGGTTATAGCCAATAGCTCATTGATCATTCCTTCAATTAAAGAATACATGCTCAAGTGAATTGGGCCAGTGAGTGCATCCCCTTCCACTATGTCTTATGCACTCCTGCTCAAACCGAAGCAGCTGCAATTTTGTGGGCTTTAAACTTGGCTAGGTCTAAAAATTAGTGCAATTTCATAATAGAAGGGAATGAACCATTTGACTGGTCTATTTCTATTGTCATTAGTAATGTTTTTGATTTAAATTTGTGTTTTGCTAGTTGTGAGTTTTGCTAAGTTAGAAGATCTCTTTAGCAACTTGTTCTGCTGCTAAATTTTTTGTTGTTTTTAAAGCTAGTTTCTCTTGTAATAATTGCAATCTGCCTCTTGCGGTTCTAAAAACTTGCAGGTGCAATTGTCGTACTACTTTTTACTTATTAATGAAATTGTAGTTTATCAAAAAAAAAAAAAAAATTGCTTGGTGCTAGGGTCATCGGTTAGAATGGTGCCAATTTGTGATTAGCATTCATTTAAATGAAGAACCTATTAAGTTTAAAGTAATTTCGACACATTAATTTGATAAATGACATATAACGCAGTGGAATAACCATAAGTAAAATACATCTATCTCAAAAATAGCATAAGCATGCCTAAGTAAACCCTCAATCCAAAGGCAAAGAAAGAGAAAAACTCTTTGAAGTTTTTATTGATAATAACAAACTTAATACTCGACGTTGTTACAACCTCCAACTTATAAGAAAAATATACACAAACCCTAAACACAAAATTACGCTAGAAAAGGGGAAATTTCCAAAATATAAAAACTTTAAAAAATTACAAAAATTGATGCACTAATAACCCTAGGAAACATCCTTCTCATTTTTTAAAATAGAAAATATCACAAAAAGAAGGGTGAAGCTTGTGTCCAATGCTATTTTGCACTTAACACGATACAATTTGGACAAATGTCAAGTTTTGAATACATGTCAACATCGCAGTTTGTCCAATGCAAAAAAGCACTGGACACAAGCCATATCCCAAAAGAAAATATTACATAAATAACAAAATCACTTAAACATAGACCTAAACAAAGAAATTTGGATGAAAATTGACATAGTCACAAACGGAGGTGATGTGTTTTACTTCCTAAATCGTTTACCTTGCATACCAAATTTCATGCAACTTTGATTTACCTTGCATACCAAACTTCATGCAATTTCGCACTAGTGCTTGGAAATTTCTACTTCTACCATTTTACTATTTGCTCATTTTACATTGGGACTTAGGGCCAGTTTGGGAGTAGAGTAGAGGGTAGTCTCTTGGTTCAAGGAAGGGTATTCCTTCTATATTAGTTCCCTCCGCCTGAATGGAATTCAACCTTTCTTTTTTCTTAGGACCATCAGATGCCGCAAACTTTAGTTTGCATAATCACAAATTTGGGGGTGGGGGTTTCTTTGGACCATTAGATGCTGCAAGATTTAGTTCTATATATATATATATATATATATATGTTTGTGTGCGAGCGCGTTTCTCAATGTACTAGTTTACAAGTACAAGAGGACAAGGTTTCCAATGAAGACGACAGAGACAGCATATAATCTTTGCAGTTTAAGTTCCCTAGCAATCTCACTTAACGGAGACAAGCTGAAATTAAGATATACAAGAATGAGATGTTTAACTAGTGGAGAAAGAAAACAGGGTAATGTGCAAAAAAAAAAATTCATTACAGATCCCTCATGGAGCAAATAATCAATGTGTTTGAGAATACACCATATATACATTTTTAGGCTATTACTCAGTGTTGGTTCCCCATCAAACAATTTTTGCATGAAGTACTTGTACATAAATAACTATATACATATTATACTGCAGCACAGTCCACCATTTATAAACAAATGATACATAAATAAGCCACACAATCATCTAAACACTATCCTGGAGCTGGGGGGAAAAAGCTGATGCCTGAAAGAAAAAATAGTACAAAGGAAACTATATATACAATATAACGGATAAATCATCAGCTCCTTCAAAAGCAATCAAGAAAGTCATACTCCTCAACTATGAAAAGCCTAACATGTATTGTCATTCTCCTCCTCTAACCATACACACTAATATTAGCTTTCTTCAAAATGTATCACCATCACTTCAGTCACCAAGTCACAAATCTCATTTCATGGCAACCTAAACCACTCTGGTCTCCCCATATTGTTCAGATCCAAAATAGAAAACACAAGGAGACTGTGATTCCACTCCAACTTGCTTAACCACTATATTGTGAGCTCACACCAGTTGCCAGCATATTTACAAAGTTCAAGTCTTCTTCCCTCAGATTCAAGCCTCACAATCAATCACTGAATCCCTGAAATCCTATCTTACCCTGGTATGCCTCAATCACTGCAGGGACTTCTTCCATAAATGGAGTCAGAAACTTCTTCTCAAAGTCCTCCTTCCTGTGATTCAATTGCCAAACTAAATCTATATCTTTGCTAACCAGACCTTTAGACATCAAAACTTGCAGAACAGCACATCTGGGAATCATTCTCTTCTCCACACTTATCAGAAATAAATTTGGGCATCTAGCAACATCCAATGACATCAGACCCCCCTTAGTTGTCAAGAAATCAAGCACATCCCGAATCTTCTTCTCTGAACAAATCATTAGCATTGGCTGTACTGTAAATGCCGTAAGAAAGTCATTTTCAGACCAACCAAAGCTCCTAAGAACCTCCTTTTTCTTTTCCCAATTCACTTTGCTTATTAGTGACATTGAACGGACACCCAAAATAAACGAGCGCCTCATTGGGTCAAACCCCATTTCTTTAATTGCACATACAACCTCTTTGAACAAATCGATCCTCAACATAAGCGACTTAGGTTGCATCATCAAGAGCCCTGCAACATGTTTTTCTGGTACTCCATGAGCCCTCAGAGTGGATATATTTGGCACCAAAACCTTCTTAATGTTGCATCGAATCACATGGGACGATTGCTTCAATGCATAGATAAGATTCTCATTGGTATGAATAATCCCCCTAAGAAAATTAATGGTGGGTATTATCTGTTTCTTCAAACTAGACAATAAAATGAATTTGTTTGAACAGATAGTCCTAGGTAAGTCAGGTCCTCTAAGACCCAAGGACTCAAAATAGTCAATCTTGGGTCTTATAGTTTTCTCTGGATGAGCTAAAATCAGAGGTGGGTGTTTAGAAATCAAGCTTGCAATGTCAGCTTTTGTAAACCCATAAGTGTTCAAAAGGTTTAGAAGTAAGTCTGGTTTATCAGTGTACTTAATATTAACAACCTTAGAAGCTGAAGTAGCTTTTTCTAAGGACAACCCACATGAGTTCATGAGGTAAGAGACTGTCAAAGATTGTTTCTCTGTGGAGTTTGAGACAGAACTGAGAAATGGCATTGTCTGGATATAACGAACATAACTGGTTTTTGAATTAAAGACTCTATTTTGCATCAGTGTTTTGCATGTGAAATGAAACATTTTTCTAAGGAAAGATTGGTGGGTTTATAAATTGAAATAGAAAGAAACTACTTACCTGTGGTTTGAGAGGCTGAATTGGAGTTGAAGCTCTGAAAGAAAAACCCTAGAGAAGGAAAACGATTTGTTGGCTCACTGAGTCAATGTTGTGAGCGAGCAAAGATGGAGGAGTGATGACCACTGGCCCAGCTGGGTTGGATTTGGGACAATATCTGGTCCAACCCATTTAGTCAGGCCCATCTCATGGACCTATGCACATTTGTTTGGAAGAGTTTTTGGTCCAATTATTTTGTTTATTATTTAAAAAAATAATAGTACTTAAAAAAATATGAAGCTTTTTAGGTTCGAGTGCTCTTAGGGTATTTATTAATTCCACTAAAAAAAAAGTATTTATTAATGGATTATTTTAAGAAAATTTTAATATCAATTTTAAGGAAAATATAAAAAGCTATCAAAAAATCAATTTTTTTTCTATAAAATATTTCTTAAATCAATAATTTTAGAGCATCTATTAACTTTTCCCAACTTTTTTTTTTTGTCTCACGTTTAGCAAAAAAAATATAATAAAAAAACTACCGAAAAGTACTAAATACCAAATAGACAATGAATATATCGCTTTAACAAGTACTGAAAAAATATAATGAGAATTTCATACGTATTGTGAAAACAATTTGCTAAATCTACCTCGGTTGAGTGTTTAGGGTTTCATTTAGGGTTACCTTTTTCGTTTAAAACATACCATTAGCCTTGACAAATTCTAGGTAATCCCTCTTCACAATGTGTTATGAAGACAATTTGTTTAGACGCCTAATTTGTTATGTCAAATTATTGAATTAACAAAACCTTTGGTAACCATACTTACTACATTACAAAAAGCTTCCATAAACAAGAGTCATGATATACATTAAAAAACCACATTTTGCCGGATATTATTCATTTTAGGAGATTTATTTTTTCTTATTATTAATCTTCTGAGGCACTAAAGACGTGTCCGTGCGCCAATTTTACGGTAGAATTGTGTGATATGTGTTGGAGATCATGTCCCAAAAAAAAAAAAAAAAAGAGCAAAATTTTTTATTATAAGTTTAATTTTATAATTTCAACCATAAGGTTTTGGAGGAAATTATAAACTGTAGTGTACATTTCAAAGACAGTACAAAAGGCTGTCACAGTACAAAGAATTGAAAGAAATATCTTGTTAATAGTTTAATATAGTTTTAGGGTCTGATTGTGATTCGCTTATTTTACTGAAACTGAAAATTTTTTGCTAAAAATATTATAGCAAAATAAGCTAAAAGCTAGCTGATTGTTTTTTTACTGAAAATACTGTAGAAAAAAAGCTAAAAGTGTTGAAAGCATTGTAGAAAAAAATTTATGTGTAATTTTAACCCTATTTTAATGCTTGAATATGCAAAGTGACTTCCAAATATGAAAGACAAATATTTAACAACAACAACAATAATAATAACTAATTTTTTTTATCTTAACTATAATTTACTATCAAGTTTGTTATATCATAATTATGATATATATTTCATGAAAGCCATCGATTAGAGTTACCAAAAAAATACCATAATGTTAATGGTAATTATAATAACAAGTTTTTAGATTTGGACAAAAAAAAAATACCATAATATGAATGGTAATTATAACATTAGTAACAAAGGAAGTCCTACGATGGAAGAATCTCACATATCGATGCTGATATTGTTCCGAACCACTTTCATCTCAGGTTCATCTAAAGAAGAGATCACATGTGTCATTTCATTGTAATAACTTTCCTCGCTACTTTCACATTTGTCTCGTCTAGAAAGCTCTTGTCCAATATCATTGTCTTCACGTGCTTTAATAAAATTACGAAGAACCATTGTAGCAACAATAATGCGTTCTTGAATGCGCAAATCATAGCTGAGCATATCTTTCAAAATTCTCCATCTATTCTTCCAAACACCAAAAGTTCGCTCTATGACAAAACGAAGTGATGAATGGATATAATTAAATTTCTTCTCAGAATTTTGTGCTGTTCAACCTTGTTGAAAATCGGGGAGGCGGTACTTCTTCCCCTTAAATGGTGCAAGGAACCCTTTCTTCATATGGTACACTGAATCAACAAGATAATATTTTCCTACAAATGAGAATGTTTATTACATTAGCATTTTTAGTACATAACACATACTTTAATACATTAATTAAAACTCAACAATACAAATCAAGTTGAGGTTTTGGGAAGTTATCACTCTTATTATTGAGGCAACTTAAAAATATTCTTGTGTCATGTGCTGACCCTTCCCATCCAACACATGTAAAAGTGAATTTCATGTCAAAATCACAAGCACAAATGCAATTGATTGTTGGCTCCCCTTTCCTTCCTATGTATGTATGTTGCTTATGAACTGGTAAGATCATAGGGACATGAACCCTATCAATCAAACCAATGCAATCCTAATCATTGCCATAAAAATACCATGTGAAATTTGCAACGTGTTTTCATCATAAAGATAAATTGAATAAAATTAAATCAAGATACCAAAATAACAAAGTACTTGAAATGTGGCCAATATCTATTAGAACTGAGAATATGTTGTGGCACATTAAGAAATGCAGGATTAGCATGCTTGATAATGTCTTGTGACATAACATTGCCTAACAATGTAACTACCATTTTTATGTGTCGACTTATTGTCTCACCCCAAATGCTGAAATTTATCCTAAAACATTCTATTACACATGCCATGACCAAATACCACCAATGTAGTTGCCACAGACTCTTTCAAGTGAATTCCTTTGCTACCCTCATATCCATATTGAGTGCTCAATGTATTACACAATTCTCCAAAAACATGGTGTGATACTCTAAATACATTGCGACATTTCCGCTCATTCTCATGTAAAATATGTTGTACCCATTCATACCTTGTTTATACATTTGTATGCATTGGTACTTTGTTCATATATGTCTTGATGTAAACTATGACACTTGCATACCCAGCTAAATATATTGCGTGTACAAGCTCATTACTTATTTCAAAACTCATTTCCCTGCATATATGTAGTAACATAAACCAAACTGTACATATAAAAATTACTCAAGCAACAAAAGTTCATATTATTGTTAAAAATCAGTAACACAGAACAGACTCAAAATATTGTCTACACTGTTTTCTACACCAAACTATATTGTTTATTCAATACAAGTCAGCTCATATTTTCTACATATTATTATCAAATATTTTCTACACTGTTTATTCAAATCTGTCCCAAAACAGCATCTAGCTACCATCCTACTTGTTCTGCCGTAGCATAAGCATATATGTTAATTAGAGACCCGAATATTTCAATACCACATGCATATATGTGATTCCAATTTTGAATTCCTATAATCATATATGTGATTCCAAATATCTGATTCCATAAGCATCAAGTAACAATCATCAAGTAACAATAAGCAATTTTGAATATCTGATTCCAATAAGCATATATGTGATTCCAATTTTGAATTCCTATAATCATCAAGTAAAAATCAGCTAAAACACAAGAAAAATCCAAATATCTAACAATCGGGCTGTTCACATAAAACATAAAACATAAGTAAGACTAAAACATAAGTTCTTAACCCATTCCAGAATTAAATAAAATATAAGTTCTTAACCCCACAACATGTTTTTAAGCAATACTAATAAAAGACAAACGCCCCAGTTACATAACACAAACATGACCATTCCAATCAACCCCTTCAATACAAGTACAGTTCACCAAAGATCAAGCCTTTTTTTCGTACTGTTTCTCTAGCCAAAGCAATTGGAACATTTTATCATACTTATTTGCTGCAAACATGTACATCGCACTTTGATTTTCCATGAAAAATAAGGAATTGAATATATGGTGGCGATGACGCGATTGCACCCCAGGAAGACTCAACACCATTTCCATAACTTCTTGAACCTCAATAGCTGCTGCGGAAGTAAATGGTGCACGACTACTTACACTTTTACTTTCAATGATGACATCTGTCATGCTCTTCAAAGTGTCAGACATTTCTTGCACAACTGAATGCTTTTTATCACGCCTCTTGTGAATTCCTTTGAAGAGTTGGACATTTCTTGCCAAGCCTTTCCCCTTATTGATTTCCGGTCCTGCTCTCAACACTAGTGGGCAGTCAACATCCATTGGGTCAACGACCACAGGGGACTGACATTAGGGGTTAACAAATTCTTTGCTATCAAAAGAGTCCCCAGAACAGTTGGTGCTTTCCTTTGGTATTTGACTATTTGGGGTCCATGCATGTTTTCCTGTTGCAACAGTGCCTTCAAACATGATTTCCATAACCCGTGCATTCGGCAACCCTTTTGTACGAAACATTTTTGCTTTTGGACATTCCTACATGTTTACAAACAATAGTTATGGTACTATTTCTTAGTTGCAAAAAATTAAGGTTGTCAACATTCTCTAAAGTAAACTAACCTTGAGCTTTCCTTCCCACCATTCATCACTTGCATCAATTTTTCCAGTGTCAGGATCATAACCCAACCCAATCTCAAAAAGCTGCTTCCATACCTTCCATACACCTCTTAGATGATCCCATTTGTTTTTAACTTGCAGCTGACTCACTACTTTGTTAATCAGCTTCAATTGCTTTATCACTCCGTCATACCCTTCATTTTTCAAAAATCCTCCGCTCCTATTGCCTGCTAGGACTTGAGCTACACACAAATCACAAAAGGCTTTTTAGTTCTATTGGATCTTTCCACTCTGTTCGATCATCTTTTTGTTCAGCATTCTTCGATTTCCCCTTAACCATTTTGGCTACAAATAAATTCTATGCTCATAAGCATCATTTCATATAGTTCATATGCTAAAAAAATTACTGGTATAAAACACATACACCTTGTTTTATACCTTCCAAGCCATGTTCCATTAAACCTTCCTAATTAGAATCTTATCGTTGTGTGTAAATTTTCATTATTGCACATTCATTTAAATAACAGCCCAAGTTTTAAACATTGTGTACATAAGTCTCTCAAGAAAAAAATAAACATTGTGTACATAAAGACATGCAACAAACAAAAGTAACAATTTAACAAAGTTATAATTGTGTAATTGTTAAGATCATCATCAAAGAGTTACCTACTATGGAGCTGTTCCTGCTGATGTGTGAACTGTTACTGCTGTTGTGAGGACTGTGGAGCTGTTTCTGCTACTGTGGAGATGTTACTGTTGTAGTATGAACTGTAGAGCTAAACTGTGGAACTGTTACTGGTTTAGTGTGTACTATGGTCTTATAGACTGAGTTTAAGGGATGAAAAATCTATGGGCCCTTCACAAGACCAGCAAAACTGCATAGAAAGAACAGGGCACATTCAACTTTTTTTTTTCCTAGGGAAGTAAATGTATTAAAGAAGAAAACACAGACTGCACATACAGAAAATACACACACACACAGACTGCACCTCATAATTTTCTCCAAAGTATCAAAATCACAGACTACACCTCATAATTTGATCCTCCATATTTCTCTAAATCCAACTACAATTCTCCATTTGCAAAAAGCCCCTTCCTACCTATTATCTGTTGGAGAATCTTTCCTTCCTGTGATGACTGATGATTAAGCCTTTAGCTGCACGCTGCAAAATGAATCTTCAAATCCCCAAATTATCAATATCTGTCAATCCAAATGCAATTTTTGCAGAGCCTATAGTAAATGTAGATACCAAACTCAAATTCTTCAAGCTAGACAAAGCCATGAATAGATTTCATTTTAACCAGCAACCAAAACTCAAATCATTTGAACATAGCTATGTTGCAGATGTGCTTATAATATGATCTTTCATAAAGAGATGGTACTCATACCCAACTAAATGCAATTGAGTCCTGCATTGTAGCAAAAGAATTTGATTGACATATTGAGAAACATCTCTAACCGCCTCAAATTCGAGCGAATCAACTAACCAAACAATAACAGAGCTTGATATATTTCTAGCATCTATCATGTTAGCACCCCACAACCACCCATCAAAGCCAATATCTGCCTTTGGCTTCTCAAATTAATGAGCCAAAATATATAGAAGCAAGAAACCATGTATAAAACTGAAGGCATCTAGAGGACACAAATTAATGAAAAAAGAATGAACAAATTTTCATTGAATTTTTCATTTGCAGGTGTAACAACTAACAAATCAAAGAATATTGTTGGTCTTCTCTGTCAAGAATAAGCAAGAATCTATTTAAAACAAAAGATTCTAAAGGAAAATAAAGTCAATATTTGAGATTCATAATCTTTAACAAACTAATAAATCACAATATTTGACATTCATAATTGTCAAAGTATACCCATCATAATCATCAAAGAATACCCAAAAAATTGATCTCTAATCTTTAAACATCAAAGTATGCTCATCATAATTATCAAAGTATACCCATCATAATCATCAAACAAACCCTAAAAATTCAGCCACACCCAACAAAAGGGAAAACACATTAATAAATATAAAAAATTTAAATACAACTCACTGACACATCGGCTGATCTCCCTCACAGTGGCAGCATCGATTTCTTTGTCTTTCTCGATCTCTCACAGCCTCTAATATCACTAGTAGGGGTTTGTCCAAATAAAGGAAGAAAAGAGTGGCAGACAGATGTGAAGCAGATATTTGGATTGTTGGTGGATAGATGTAAAATTGAAGAGCATTGAAGATGAAGAAGTTGTGGCATTGATGAGGAGAGAGTCGGGCTGTGGAAATTGAAGAGCTGAGATCTTGCAAGATACGCATTGCTGGGCTGAAGAGAAAGGGAAAAATTTAAAATATTACTGTTGCTAAACGGTTCATATTGGGCAAAATAAGGTGGCTTTTTTTTACACAGTGAATGGGCCCCATGGTGAAAAGGGACCCACTTGATGCTAAAAAATAAGTTAAACGCAGAATATGCTAGAGAAATCAGTAATGCCAAATGCACGCTTAATATCCGCTTTCTTTTTGGATAAGATGGCAAGCAGAAACTATATATAATAAAAGTATAACGCTGTTGCAACTTAAAAATTACCCCTTTTTTTGTGTATGCGCGTCTATGTAGGACACATTTTTTTTATTGGTAAGTTCCACACTTCCACACACACCCGATGGCTGATGGGTTTTGAATCCATGACCTCACTCTCCGCCTATCTCCTATAAATGGAGAAGCCTAGAAGGTGCCAATTGAGCTAGAGCTCATTAATGTCTATGTACTACACAATTGTGTTTCACTCCCAAGAAAACAACTGAAAAACCAAGATATAAAGGCAGCACAAAAAGATCTCAAACTTTATTAGTATTTACTTGCTCCTTACATAATAAAAGGAAAAAATATTATCAGAAATGAGAGGCTACATGAACAGAGAGTGAGTTAAAAGAAATCCATCCAAGAAATGAGGCAACTAATTATCAATAGTACCAGTTAAACCAAAAATCATATGCTGAACACATGTAAGTTCCAAAATCTAGCATAAAGATCAATAGATTATGCATCATGTCCGTAAAGAACAAAAATTTTGGTTCTCCAAGTCAAAGTCAGTAATGGAAACACCATTGTAACTAGTAATTATGATATAATCTAAACACTACAGTGTATCTGTAAGCTCTTATTATTATATCTTTTTTTTTTTTTTTTAATGATAAGTAAGCTCTTATATCAAATTAAGTAATTAACCAATTATTTTTCTGTCCTTTTTTTGGGGTGGTGGGTGGGCGTTTCCCCAAGGGGGGTGATCTTTGGACCATCAGATGCTCAAGCTTTAGTTTTAATAATTTAAATATATATATATATATATGTTTGTAAATGTATTAGTTTATAAGTACAAGAGTAGAAACACAACAGGGCAAGGTTTCCCACGAAGATGACAGAGACAGCATATAATCTTTGCAGATTAAGTTCCTTGCAATCTCAGTTAATTGAGACAAGCTGAAATTAAGATATACGAGGAAGAAATGTTTAACCAATGGAGTGATTGTTCTGAAGAAAAAACTATATACATATTATACCGTAGCATGGTCCACAATTCCTAAACAAATGTTGAATAAAAAAGCCACACCATCATCTAAAGACTCTAAACACTATCCTGAAGCTTGATAAAAAAAACGCTAATGCAAAGAAAAATAGTACAAAGGAAACTATACCATATAACTGGTAAATCATAAGCTCATTCAAAAGCAATCAAGAAAGTTATAGTCCTCACCTATGAAAGGCCTAGCATGTATTGTCTTTCTCTGCCACTAACCATACGCTAACATTAGCTATCTTCAAAATTTATCACCATCATCACTGTCACCATGTGACAAGCCTTATTTCATGGCAAGCTAAACCAATCTGGTCTCACCATATTGTTGAAATCCAAAATAGAAAACACAAGGAGACTGTGGTTCCAATCCAACCTGCTTAACCACTATATTGTGAATTTGTGAGCCCACACCTGTTGCCAGCATGTTTACATAGTTCAGGGCTTCTTCCCTCAGATTCAAGCCTCACAATCAATCACTGAATCCCTGAAATCCCATCTTACCCTGGTATGCCTCAATCACTGCAGGGACTTCTTCCATAAATGGAGTCAGAAACTTCTTCTCAAAGTAATCCTTCCCATAATTCAAATTCCGAACTAAATCTATATCTTTGCTGACCAGACCTTTAGACATCAAAACTTGCAGAACTGCACATCTGGGACTCATTCTCTTCTCCACACTCATCAGAAATAAATATGGGCATCTAGTAACATCCGATGGCATCAGACCTGCCTTAGTTGTCAAGAAAACCAGCACATTCCGAATTTTCTTCTCTGAACAAATCATTAGCCTTGGCTGTAATCTAAATGCCAAAAGAAAGTCATTTTCAGACCAACCAAAGCTCCTAAGAACCTCCTTTTTCTTTTCCCAAGTAACTTTGCTTGTTACTGACATTGAACGGACAGCCAAAACAAACGAGTTTCTCATTGGGTCAAAACCCATTTCTCTAATTGCACAAACAACCTCTTTGAACAAATCAGCCCTCAACTTAAGTGACCTAGGATGCATCATCAAGAGATTTGCAACATGTTTTTCTGGCACTCCATGAGCCCTCAGAGTGGATACATTTGGCTCCATAACATTCTTAATATTGGCTTGAAACGCATAATATTGCTTCAATGCAAAAATAAGGTTCTCATTGGTATGAATAACCCCCCTAAGAAAATTAACGGAGGGTATTATATGTTCCTTTAGACTACACAATAAAATGTATTTGTTTGAAGAGAGAATCATAGGTAGGTCAGTTCCTGTAATACCCAAGGACTCAAAATACTCAATCTTGGGTCTTATAGTTTTCTCTGGATGAGCTAAAATCAGAGGTGGGTGTTTAGAAATCAAGCTTGCAATGTGACCTTTTTTAAAGCCATGAGTGCTCAAAAGCTTAAGAAGTAAGTCTGGCTGGTCTGTGCATTTAATGTTGACAACTTTAGAAGCTGAAATAGCTTGTTCTAAGGACAACCCACATGAGTTGATGAGGTAAGAGACTGTCAAAGGTTGTTTCTCTGTGGGGTTTGAAACAGAACTGAGAAATGGCATGGTATGGATATAACAAACATAACTGGTTTTTGAATTTACAATTCTGTTTTGTATCAGCGTTTTGCATATGAAATGAAACATTTTTTTTTTCTTTCTGAGAAAAGATTTGCGGGTTTGTAAATTGTATTAAAAGAAACTTACCTGTGGTTTGAGAGGCTGAATTGGTGTTGATTGAAGCCCTGAGAGAAAAACCCTAGAGAGAGGAAAACTATTTGTTGGCTCACTCACTGACACTGAGTCATTGTTGCGAGCGAGCTATGGCAGAGAGGAGTGATGGTCAAGACAATTTGTAAGGGCAAATTTTGTTGCCTTCGTAAGTTTGAAAGTCAAATCCTTAAAAGCCCATACCTTTCCTCAAATTATCCACTTTAGAAGAAAATTTTTTTTTTTTATATTATTATCTTATATAATTTTTATAGTTCTTGAGATCCTATTTTGACAATGTAAAATAATTTTATGATAAAATTGTGTGATATGTAGAACCTGTTTGGATACCGTTTATTTGCTAAAAACTGAAAATTTATTGTTAAAAACACTGTAACAAAATATTTTTTAAACAATCAAGCGTTTTGTGCAACTTGGTTGGTCCATGAACAATGTCATGAGATTAGCCAAACGCAAACGCGGAAACCATAGTACGCAAACGCACACGTAAAGTAGATGATAATAATTTGATAGTTAAGTAAAGGAAAATTGAATCTTAAACGTATTTATTATTGAAAATATCAAAAATTGCAAGTCGAACTATAAAGCTCTTGGCCCAAAAAAAAATTTTCCTACGTAATGGTTCGTGTAAGTTTAATTCCAGCCATAAGGTTTTTTTGTTTTTTTTGACGGGGGGGGGGGGGGGGGGGTGTGTGTGGAGGGTGGGTGTGGAAGTAATAAATTATACTAGTACATTCTAAAAGGCAATGTCACAGCGCAATGAATTATATTATCTTTTTAGTATGACATAGTTTTAAAATTTAAATACAACTTAGTAGATACTCACTTCTATAGTTTCTCCACACAAAAAAAAAAAAAAAAAAAAAAAACTCATATATGTTGATGCAATTAATCATATGGTGAGGCAATCCATTAAACACGTACAAACAAAGGGAAAAGTTGGAGTGGTACTAGTGTGATGCTAACCTTTTTTTTGAGAAAGAAGTGTGATGCTAACCTAAATCACTATGTTGCTTTACTTAGAAAAGGATTATGAGGATCATAACCAAACTGATTATGATTCTCGCTATACTTATGCTTGGTGGAAGTGGAACTTCCCTTACACAGAATGATTATTATTATTTTTTGACCAAAAAAAAAAGAGTAAAGAAAAAAAGAAGCTTTATTCGGGGTCTATTAATACTGGGCGTTCCCTTGTTTTCTGCCGTTTTCATCATTGCAATAATGCTGCTTGAATAGAAAGGATCATCATGAATACCGCAGATTATTCTCAACGAGTGCTGTTGCAAAGTTTTGAAGTTTTAGGGTGTACATTGCAAGTACCTAGGGTGGATAAATGCGATCAACCTCACTGGTTTTTATTGTTTTTTAACTTCAAAAACTCAGCCAAACACACTTTTTTTTTTTTTTTTTGCGGGCCACTGAGTTTGAAAACTGAGTTTTGAGTTAAAATTATGCTCAAACCAAACACCCTCTAATTAAGTTTTCGTTCTTTTTGTTGCTATTGGATTAAGCTAATTATTGACTCTCATTTGCCGAAATGTCGACCACAAACAAAGGATGGCTTGGCCTGGTTCCCAAGGTTAGAGCATTCTCTATTATAAGCCTATTCTAATCAAAACTGAACTAGTGGATCCTCTTTCGCCTATCGGCCGGCTTTAAGCAATTTAAAAAAAAAATTAGAACCATCAAATTGTAATCTTGGAAGAACTATTTATCCCACAAAATGGAAAAAGGGGGGGAAAATCTTGGGACTTATTAATAAACAAAAATGTCACAATAAGGTAACTCTATCATGCACAAAGAGATAATGTTCATTGCTTACCCTTCAAAAGAGGGGAATGGTATACATTCTGCAAGAGATAACCCATCCTTATATTCTTCAAAGAAGAAAGGTTAGAAAACATTTTAAGTACCAAGGATACACTTCCTATTTCTATAACGTTGGTCCTTCCTTGAGCAATTTGTCATCGGAAGAAGACTCCAAATAGGAGATCACAAGATCAGCTGCTTTGCACCCAGAGGCTATTGCTTTGCCAACAGACAGTCCACCCTTATGGTTACCTAGTCCATACCAGAAAAGAAAAATTAAAATTATTGATGGCATTAGCTGAGCATAACATAATACGGTGGACAGAAGCAGTTCTTGTTTGTCTCTGTCCATATATGTAGTACACAAATAAATATCAAGAATTCAAGATAAAAATCCACTCGGAGGATTCCTTAGCAGCAGCATAACATTTCTCAGTCAAAATCATTATTTTCCATAATTTTATCATTTTCACAAATGTAGGATAAGAAGCTTCATTATATTCAGAGGCATTTACCCAAAATCTACAATGTTTTGAAAATAGTATTTCTGTACCCAACACCATCTAATTCAGTTGGATAAGGCCACGAGGAGATAAGTTCGGTTCTACTTCAGGGCTGTATGTAATCCTATCATTTCATGGACAAACCTTAGGACAAGGAATTCAAGGAAAAGAGTAAGAAGAACGGTAACAATACAGATCCTCCAGTTTTTGTTGCAATGTCATTAACTAGCATGCTAAGACAGCATAAATGGTGATATTCACAACTTATAGTGATATAATGGTATGATGTGCTGTTATTTTCTTACATGAATGTCTTAAAAAGCCTAATAGAAACCTGATCATGTTTAACAACTCTTGAAGCTAAGGCATATTAAGATCTTACAAGTTTATTAAATTTGAAAAGTTGGCCATCGACTCCCTAGAAACTTCAGTTGGTTTGGCCCAATCCATGGGCGTCCACAGGGATTGCTAGTTTATTAAGATCTTAAAAGTTTATTATCTAAATTTGATTGCAATTTCCCATAAAAGTGACCGCCCTTGAAGTTAGGCACTATTCCTAGAAAAATAATCGTTCTTTCTTTGTCAATAAATGTTCAACGTTAAGTACATGTTGGATGATTCTGTTCACTCTCTCCTTCACAGATGATTGCTCTCTAGGGATCTATCTTACACCCTAGTTATTAAAGTGTGGAAATATACCAAGTGTTCTAATAACAGTGTAGTCATTGATGTGTATTAAGGAGAATAAGACAAGCCGTATTTATCCACTTTCACATTCATATATAAGTTCAATTCAATAAGGTAATTATTTTTCATATACCTTTTTTTTTTTTGGATAAGTATTTTCATATACTTTTCATTGAATTCCTTCACTTATAATAAGTTGATTTTTGCATTGGTCTAAATTTGAACTTCTAGTTATTTAATAATAATAATATAACTTTAGGAAACGGCAGGATCAGCCAGCCCTTCATCCAGCTGGAGATTGAAAATGATTGCTTATCCAAATTACAAGTTATTACATGCAAGCTTCAAGTTGATAAGTGATTACCTGCATAGAAGAATCCAGGAAGATTTTTCTCTATCGTTTCAATTGCTTCTAGAACTGAACCATAGTTACGACCATACAAGGGAAATGCTTTACTCCAGTAGAAATGACTGCCATTAAGTACACTTCACAATATAAGAACAAACTTAAATAAAGAAATATGGTAATTTACAGGATTTAACATATTCATTTCCAAAATTTACCACCTGAAGAAAAAGGAAAAATGAAAAAGAAGAAATATTGGTTTTTATACTTTACAAATGTGGGCTCTCCCTCTGCTCCCAACAATTGCTTGATGTCAGAAGAAACAATCTTCTTCAACTCATCCCTAGCAATATAGGTAACAGGAGAAAAATGTTAGTTGACGGGAATATATAATTAGAACAGAAATAAGTAGAATGACTAGAACTTGATGTAAAAGATATAACAGTAAAGGATATGATACATAATTTATTTGCTAAATCAAAAGCATGGAAGCTTCCCATACGTAGAAGCTTTAGCTAGATCACTGTTTCGACTTCCCCCAACAAAGGTTGTATAAAGATATAGGTCATTAGGTGCACGATCTGGAAACATCATTGAAGAAAAGAGTGTTCCTGTACAGCAAATTACATACAGTTGAAACATTAGAAGAATAATTTAGATTGTTCACGTATAGTGAGCCAGAGCCAAGCATTACCAAGGGTTTTTAGACCATTTTGTTGCTCCTTAGAAGGAACAAGAACTCCAAATCCCTCAAGTGGTCTCTTGACATTCTCCTTCTTAAAGGTTGTGATTAAGACAGATACTGGCATGTAAGTCACCTGCAATATGACCAGCAGAGACAGTGTAAGTCACCTGCAATATCATTAAGATTGAAAAGAACTTTTTTTCAGGTACCAAAAGTATTTGTTGAAGACTATAACTTGTTTAGTTATACCATTTACAGGTATAAAGATTAATTGAACGTCAATTTAGAGGAATGTTATCTCTGTTTAGATACTCAACCTGAAAGGAAAGCACCTACTACCTGATGCGTCATAATTCAAGTCAAACTTAAGGAATAGATACCTCAGGAAGAATGTCAAGTGGAAAGAGCGTTCCTGTTTTGGTGATCTTCATTTCTTTGACATTACTTAATGGAGCCTATAATAATTTAAGCTCCTTGTCAGTCAACAATGTTTCTTTCTTGGCAATATATATATGTGTGTGTGTGTGTGTGTGTGTATATATATAATGCAGCAAGTGTGAGCAGGTGAAACTACATTCCAGAATACAGAAGCATCTTCCATGCAAGTCATGTGGCTAAAGTGTAAGTATACATAATTTAGAAGCATTAAAGTGCTCTGTGGCACGGGTTCTTCCTTGAGAAACAACTTTCTTTAATCAAATTTTGTCATGGCAGTTGGCAGGAATCCAACAACTGCCATGTGAAATGGATATATTTTCTTTCTTGCTCTATTTCATTTATTCTTGTTTTATTTCTTTCAAATCAACTCGCATCAAGCTGCATAAGCTTCAGCAGCAGCAACATCAGACAAATAAATCATACATTTTTTTTGAGAATGTTAAAAATACATATTCCATGGTCTTGCAAATAAATGAGAAAAAAATGTTTCTGAGAAAATATGTATACTGACCGTCATGATTACAGCATCAACAGATAAACGTTGTAAATGCTTGTCATGGTCAGAAGCATAAGAAACTGACCAATTTTCTAATGCAGACTTCCCATCACAGCTGTAAGATAGTGACAAGACCTTTGAGTTCAGTTTAACATCATCTTTGCCAAGCTCTTTACACAACATATCAGTTAGTGTCTGCAAAAGACCAAGATCAGAATACAAGAACCAAGTATTTATTCTAAAAACTAGCAATGTGCAAAATAAGATCACATTAAGCATTACATTCCTACATCTACAAGAAGCATGCTACACCTGAGTGATGTCAGGTACAACATGCAAAACTACATAAATTCTTAAGAGGTATCAGTACCTGCATTCCACCATGAAAGGAAAATGAACCACGCTGAGGTTTCTTTTTTTCTAAAGTACCCTTTGTTTCACCACTTTTTACCCTTTTGGCAGATATCTTAGATTGAAGCAGCCCAGCTATAATGGAGCCAAACCTGACAGAGTAGAAAATAGGCCAATTATAGACATTGATCATGAAACAAGCATCAATAAATAGAATATCAATATGTATATGTTATTAATAATTATAGATCACAATAGTTCATCCTGCCAATTCAATTACAGAAAGTTGTACCAAATTAGGTCCTAAAGAATGGTTGCAAGAAGTCAGTGAGGAATGAAGCTATAGAAGTACAATGTTATTTGCAGATAAAGAAGACATCAAGTACCAAGAGAAATAGACCAAATTTTAAAGTGCTCATGTAACTGTTAAATAATAAAATATACTCTTTGTAGCCAGATGTATCACAAATTCTTCTATAAAGAGACAAATCTCTTAAGGTCAACTGAATCATGAGCCATGACTCAAGTATAAATTCTCTTCTAACAATAGGATAGGCAAAGGCAGGGTTTGTACAGAATGACACAACTGACAGCGAATCCAGATTCAAACAAACAGTTAAGTCAAAAAAAAATCTTTGGCAATAATCAATTGTAAAATGTAGAAATCGCATAAAGTACACAGTACCTTTGTTCTAGATTCCACAGATCTGGGAAAGAATGCCGGATCTATTTGAAACATTAAGAAAGCAATAAAAAGAGGTTATTGAACAAATGAAAATGAATAAGCATCAACAGTTGAAGTCATAACATAAAGAAGTCATGGCTCATAAAAGCAGCTCTCTAAAACTAAAAGTTTCTGATTGCCCAAAAAACAAAGATTAATGCAGGATAAATACACCACACTTATGCACAGGCATCTTCTTTAGTTAGTGACATAATTGATCAATTGAAAAAAAAAAAAAAAATCCTATGCTTGTGCTTCTTAGCAATGATAAGTATGTAGGTAGTCCAAAGATCTTAGACATTACTCACAGAAAGAGATTCGGGATCTCCAGCACTTGTGCCCGCAACAAAAGGGTCAATGAGATAATCAACAACCTTACAAGTGAAAAGCACTAATTAGAAATGCATTAAATATTTCCATCTATCAATTTCAGGAAGAACAAAAGATTTGTGCTACATAAACATCATTTCATGTATAGAAATGTATGTATTACGGATTAATGGTGTTACAATACAATGAATACCTCTTTCCCAAAATGACGCTCAAAGAACCCACCCACACTACAAGAGAACAAATAGCAAATAAGAAAACAAAGGGACTACTGTAAATAGTAACAAACAAAGAAGAGAAAAAGTATGAGCAGAAAACTTAAAATTACATATTTTTAGGGTTATCACCTTTCCTGTGTATAGTCATCAGAAACTTTTGAGGAGTTAATTTTCTTCCACAAAAATGGCTCAAGAATGATTTGAAACTGCACACACAGAAATGCACATTTCGCTATACTCAAAAGGAGAGAGAGAAAGAGTTGTACTATGCTCCTTGAACTTGAAGAATGCTCACAGAAAAGATGTGCAGTGTAAAAGAAAAAAAAAAATCTAATTGGGTTCCACTTTATGCAATTTAAAATTACCTTGGCAATTCAGATGCAATTTGTATACTTGTGTATTAATTCCCCAATTGTAAATAACTTTAGAAATATATGCTTTGTCAGATACGATTCTTCTAGTTTTGAATTGGCTGTCCACTTGAAAGATTTTCAAGCAAAAAGATACAGATCAACTAAGCCAAGTTTTGTACTAAGCCTTCCAAAGTGAGTTTTGTACTTTTAAATTGTATAAAATGTGTCAAGAGTTGTAGAGAGTAATGATACAAGGCAAACACTAGCAAAATAGAAACTATCAAGGTGTGCCCTCCTATTTTCCAAATTCTTACAACAATTACAGGCCATGTACAATATTTAATATAAGTGACCTTAATATTTCCTTTTTTTTTAATAAAAAAAATTGTGGGTAAAAAAAACCTTAATATTTCTCCACAAGTATACTTTTGTGGGAAGTCTTATGCTCTAGCATGTCAAGTGTCAAGAGCTATATATATAGAATTTCATGAGTTTTTTATTATTATTATTATTATTTTTTAAGTTAATATAAGTGTCCAAGGGGGTGTAACCCAAGTACACAGAGTATACAAAAAAGCACACTGCATACCCTTGAAAAAATAAAATAAAGTCAATTCCAGAAATTGAAGATAACAACCTAATGACCTTAAGTGTGCAATGAAACAGCACAGAGAACTTGTAGCTTCTTATTTGCACACTTTGTGTAGGGCCATTATTATCATTTAACTGTAGTGAACTCTTGGTGCCCTTAGATCATGAATCTCACATCTCATGTGCATAGTTGCCAGTTGCCATATTCTACCCAAACTTGCCAGTTTCAAAATCTAAGGAATTCATTTGATTAGATGCATATGAATGCACATATGATACATCAGGAAGCCTAGATCTTTGTTATGAATACATTATTTCTTGCAACAACCTTTGTCAACACACAAACAAAACATGTAATGATTATTGTCAATGGACCCAAAAACATTGCAAATTAATATATATATATATTTTTTTTTTTTAAATAATGGAAATTTTCTAAGGTTGAAGTGGTTTCCGAACATGTTTTGGAAACAAACCTTTGATTTGGCAGAAAGAAAGTTGCTCTTGATCAGTGCAATGGGATTTGCGGGTATCTGACATTAAAAAATGAAAGGTTGTCATCACAGTTAATGCAGCTGCATATAAACAACAGTAACAAAATTAAAATTTATAATTAAAAAAAAAAAATGTGATACCATCAAAAGTAGCAAACTCAATTAGCACAATGTAAAAGGCGGGACATACCAGTACTGGCATCCCATTTCTTACAATATACCGCTTGTTCTGTGATATTGGCTGTAACAGAAGACAACAATTTATTTAGTCATAAAAGTTCCATAACAAATGAAGAGAATAACTACCACAAACTTCAAAAAATTTATTTCCAAAGCAATGAGGTATCTCTTCAAAACTCCAAGAATCAAAGTTTAGCAGTCAAAAGTCTTAAACATAGTTTGTGATAGAAGACAAATCAAAGAAAAAGATTCCCACTATAGCATGACAATGCACAAGTTACAGGTTACTCAGTTAAATGTTTGAAACAACAAAGAAAACCCTTACAAATTGTTGCTTTTCTCTAAGTCCAAGGTCATCAAGCAAACTTCTGACCTCCGGTTCACTCTCAGTCTGCACAGCAACAAAACCTCCATTACTATTGGTTTCAAGTAAGAACTCATTGTCATCCCAATCTGCAAACAAAAAATTTTTACCATTGTATTCGCTCCCTCATCCCAAATTAGACCATCATGTGAAACACTTCTTAACTTTCCTCCAGCTCTTCCTTCAGCTTCAAATACTGCGACGTTCAAACCATGTGATTTCAATTTGTATGCTGCAGCAAGCCCACTTGACCATCAAAAGATAAAGTAAAAGTCAACTTATGGAAAACAAAAGACAAATTATATTGCAAAATGTGTGAGTATCATAATATAATTTGTCAAATTGGATAATAAACTCATCACTGAAGCATAAATTAAGTTCTGGACTGATGGGCTTATTTCAAGAGAGTTTTTTTAAATAATTGGTTAAGTTACTCATGCGATGCACCTGGTGAGTCTTGAACCCAAAACCTTACATTCCATCCAATCATTGAGGGAGGACTGATGGGCTTACTTCAGCAGAGTTTAAATACTCCAGACATTCTTAAGGGACCATAATTATATTTTTGAAGCTTGGATGTCTCCATTGGAAACATCAGAAGGTGCCAGTTGATTTTGCAATGTCAATAGTTTACACTACGAGTTGTCTAGAAAGAGGCAGACAGCTGAAGAAGCTCTATTGCCTGGTTCTAGATCGCTGAGGTAAGAGTGAGTATGGTTACCTTTTATCCTAATGGCTAAAAGAGGCCACTTACCAGTCAGCTTGAGCATTGTGTGCAGGCACAATTTACAACCATTTCACACAAATCAAATTAAACAAACTAAACATTTCCAATATATAATCAAAACATTAATAGCTAATTCCATCCTAGCATTAGTCCTGCCTTTTCATGATTTCACAATTAAACCCCACATTATACATTCACATAGTTCACAATACTAATCAAAGAAGTTGATTACCACATTGATGAAAGACCCACTCAGCCTCTCTCTAAGAAAACACAGTGAATAATTTACCAACAACAATAAAAAGCCTTAACACATAAATATTAATGAATGAGGAGAGTACCTAACACCAGCACCAATAACAGCTACTCTTTTAGCAGAACCTGCAAAATTTCAAGAACCCATTATATCATTACATCATTAATCAAAGAAAAATCCTACCTTAAAACCAACCACACTTTGAACATCAAATTTCGAACAGCATCAGACAATTGAAAAGGGTACTTGGGAAACATAAGAACTTCTAACTCAAAAACGAATTACAAACTTTTTCTCTTGTACTTTGTTACTTAGAGAGAGAAACTTACTGTTCTTCTTATTTTCTTTGGTAGCTGAGCCCATTTCTGTTGTGTGTGTGATTAGAAGACAAAGGCAATGTTGCTGCTGCTAAATTCAAAAGACATGAGAGAAGAGGAGATATTGATATTTGATAGACAGAGTACAGCAACTCTTTGCTTTTTTTTGCTTTGTTTAAATGGTTGGTTTGACTTTGAGGATAGATTTTCCAACGTGGGCTGTTTTTAAGTAGGCCCATAAAAACAGGCCTGGAATAGTCCATATAAGCAATGGGTTTCCTTCCATCTTTATATTATTCTACAATTGGATTTCCTTCCAAATAAGCTTTGGGCCAAAGGCCCACCCAGCATTGGATTTCCCTCCATCTTTCCTTCAAGAACTCATATGAGTTATGAAAAAACAACTACTTTCTTCATTGAATATCCTCACAATCTTTTCTCGCAATTTTCAATTTTTTTACAAAAATACCACTAAACTCATTTTGCTGAAACTGAAAAATGTTAAAGAGTTGTTTTCGTATTCTATTTTTATTCTCACTTTTTTTTTTTTTTTTGATATTGAAAATGAAAATAAAATGAGAACAAAAAAACAAACCCAAACATGCTTTTCATAAGTGAGTCCCACAAAAAATAGGAAAAGAAAACATAAATACACTATTTTTTCAAAAGGAACCAAAAATCTCAATTCATTTTAAGAAGTGGTTTTTTATTTTTCCTCATAAACCCTATTCTAACACGCCCCCTTTTGCTTTTGGGCAGCTTCACCCCACCACCACGACGTCGTAACATTTTCCACAAATGCAACTTCTTATTACCACCACGTGGCCCATTTCCCAGCCGGTTGATCCCACCTTTAGAACCCTTTGATTTCTTTGAATGTTGCACATGCTTCAATAGCCCTTCCATCAAACCATGAAAATGTCCATCCTGATGCTTCCGTGGCACACTACTCACCGTTGATTTCTTCACCTTCTGAACCGCTCTACTATCATGCACATCCCTATGGTGTAACATTTTCTGACCATTCTCATCATCATCATGGTGATGATGGTGATGGTGATGGTGATGATGAAATATAAGTCCTAATTTGTTCTTGAAATTCCTCAACCGTCCAATTGCTTTTTTTGGGCTTCTCCTACGGCCTAATTTGAATCTTCTAGTAGGACCCGCATATGGACCGTTTTTAGTCTCTTCTGAGCTACTTTCACTTGTAATTACAACCCTTCTCAATGTGGGACCAATATAACCGTAGCTTTCATTACTAGTCCAGCTACTTTCACTCGTGGGACCAATGTTACGATAGGCCCGAGTTTGATTTGGCAATGAGTAACCATAGCTTTCAATACTGCTCCCACTACCTTGATTTTTCTCACTAGCCCAACTAGTTTCACTTGTGGGACCAATTTGATGGTGGGTCCGAGTCTGACTTGGCGATGAGTAATCAAAGCTTTCACTGCTGCTCACACTACTACCTTGTTTATTAATAGTGGAGAAGTAAGAATCTGAAGAAGAGCTAGGACCCTCTAATTCATCAAGCACCTGACGTGGCAAGATCTTGTTGTGTGGGCCCATATGGCTGATTTTGTGGGTCCCTTTTCTTTGATCTAGTCCTAGTAGAGTTGGTTTGATTACCATCTGAGGTGGCAATTTTCTCTCACTAGGACCAAGAGAAGAAGTGGATTCCACTAACTGAGGTGGCATGGATGGTCTAGATCTAACCCCCTTCCTAGTTGTCTTTATCTCAACCGTAGGATCTTTTTGTTTTTCACTCTCTTTGGAAGGCTGACTCATAGGAAACCTCAACCCGTGAACATAATCACCGCTCTGACTCGTTAAATCGTCATTCTGACTCACTGCTCGACTCAGTGACCCAATTCTACTCCTCACACTTGGCCAGCCACGTGCTCTTGAAAATGATTCACTGTCCCCAACACCACCGATCTGACTCGCTAGCTGACTCAGAGAATAAATGGGCTTGCGTGCTGGGCTCAAACGACTATCATGTTTCCTGCTGAGTTGACTCACCTGCTGACTCGGCAGATCATTTTGACCCAGACCCAAAGCTACAGGCTCACCAAGATAGCCCAGCTCGCTTTTTTTAACAAACCCATCTCTTGTTTGTGTCAAAGGAGTAACTGGCTTAGACATCACAGCCAAACTTGCACTAGTCATTTTAAAATCCACAATACCAGAACAAGGTTTTAAAGCTGAAATGTGGGATTCGACTTGTTTGAGTGTACTAGCAACATCCTTTGAAAAATCACTGGCCTGGTCCGGTTTTTTATTCCCAAGTCCTGGTTCAATAAGCCCAGTTGCCAAATAGCTCGAGGAACTAGCAATGCTTGGACTATGTTGGAGTTCATGCATTCTTTTCTGTATTGGGTTCTCTTTCACTTGTGGTATTTCTTTTGCTTGCACATTGACCACATTAGAAGGGCCTAACTGGTTGTGCAGTTGATGTTGACGAGTACTATTTAAGTTTGAACTTGTGGCTCTAGCGTTAGCTATGCTGTTTGTGTCCTCAACTGAGTTCTGCCTCTTCATACTGCTTTGCTCATAAATCCAACATTGTTGCCTTCTGCCCTCAGGTTTGTTTGAAGAAATGCTGGGTTTAGAGAGCATGGAAGTTGCTTTCTTTAGTGTTGGTTTCCTGGGTGGCAGCTCATCTTTCTGTGAAGTAATTGATTGGAATTTGGACCCTTTACTTGAGGCTTGAGTAATGATGGGAACAGATGTTGGAACAGGAGGGTTTAACTTTAGCATAGCCTTTGGTGTGTTAGAGACACCAGATTGTGCTGCTATAATCTGTGATACCAGCATGAGAAAATAAATTAGGCAATAATCCTTTGCCTATTAAGATAATAGGATCCAATATCATACTTTGTTTTCTTAAGTACAGTCTGCTCTAGAAACAAAACCAACAAGAACTTCATTCACAGTACTGAATGACAAAACGTACCTTTGAATGGGTCTCAAAAACTCTTTCTGTTGCATTGTCAAGCAAAGTTTTCAAAAAGAGTTGTGCTTTCTCATCCAACTGTTTAAGAAGAAGAAGATCATGTTAAGATTAAGTCATAACAAAAGAGCACTAAATGTTTTTTATGTTGCTATATACTATAAGACGTCCATTCCTTGGGAGTAAAAGTAGGGAAAAAAAAGACAGAAAATGCTAAAACTACTACCAATTTTCTTATAAAATAAAAAAATAAAAATAAAAACTTGCAAAATGAAGTGACAATGAATGTAATTTGTGTCAGCACAATAACATAATAAATATTTTTTTTGGTTAAATTTTTTTCTCATGTCTAAAAATTGACACATTGGTTTGTAGAGCTTATGTAGTAAATTTTGTAGTATTGAAAGCACCACTCAAAAAAAATATCAACAAGAAAGAAAAAACAACTATACTCAACAAATGATTTCTTCATTAAGGATAAGTCACAGACTGCAGAGAAGAAATCAAAAACAGTGAATGGCAAGAAGAGTTCCGAAGATATTACTCACCACCAAAAGATTCTTTATAACTTATTATGTTGTCTGATCTTTTATTTGATTTTTGAATGGTTTGTTATAGAAACAGAACCCCTCACCTGTTGTACTAATAATAAAAGACATGAGATGTAAAACTAAACGATTATATCGGTGAATACAACACCAGGTAGTTGTTTTTCTAGAATTTATCTTCTATCTCAGAAACTATATTCTTCGCACATTTTCGATTCTTCAAAGTATCTATAAAGACTATAATCAAATCATGCAATGAACAAAGAGGTACAATTCAAGATTCTTCAAAAGGATAGAGTATATTACCACCACAATGCCTGGGGCGAAAAATTAAAATTAAGAAACAAATAAAAGAAAAGGTTTATTAATTGCTTCTTGTTTATTTTTCCCATAGCCAAAATAATGAGTGTGGTACTGAAGTAATACAATTGAAAGTCAAGACTTCATGACATGGTAAGTCAAAGGAAAACAGATTGTTTCGAGATAAGAGAGCTTACATTTTCTGAACTTTTGCTTTGCAGGCCTTGACCAATATTTTGAAGGAGCCCATATAATTGTCTTAAGGCAAGGAGATCAGATTCTACTTTCTCAAGTTCCATCTTTTCTCATTGGAAAATCTGTAAAAGTTATTGAAATCAAGTTTAGCCACAACCATAAAACTTCATTAAAGGAAGGAGGCACAGGTGTTTCCTAGTTTAGGAGTTGGAAGTTGGAACCATATATAATTGATTGTTTGGTAAAACAATCCAATTCCAACCTCTATAGAGGAGAGGCAAAAAGAATCAAAATAAAGTAAATTGAATATCACATGAAACAGTGGAAGTGTGTCATCTATATGGGACATAATTTCATCCCAAAGGTCCCAAACATGACCACTACACCAAAATCATCATTCTGCAGGTAATGTTAGCATACAAAAAAAGGACCATTTAAGAAAACAAGTTTTTGGTACAACATACACACGCATGAACCATGCCCCTGGTTGTATTTACAGATACAATGGAAATTAACCAAGATAATATAATTATAATAAACAAAAACAAAAAACAAATCACACATAAAAATCTAGAACACACTTATTCAAAAAACAGCAAAAAAAAAAAAAAAAAAAAAACAGAACTTGAACAAAACACATATAAAATCTAGAAAAATGGAGTTAATTCAGACTCAAAAAATTAAAATTCTCACATACATTGATACACCCAATTTTAACAATCCAAATCATCAACCCAGACGTTTAATACAAACCAACCCAAAAAAGACAGAAACCTAAATATCAAATCATTCACAATACATTAATTCAATTATGAAGAAGAATGAGTCAGTTTAATCAGAGTAAGAACTCACAAGCAACTGCTCTACATATGGAAGCTATGAAAGCAAATGGTTAATGATGAATCAGAAAAACAAAAAAGTGCCATCTTCTCCATTTCCTGCCCTGTTTTGGTCTGGTTTTGGGTAACACAAACAGAGAAGGGCTTTTGGAAACACTAACACTTGTTTTGTGAGGAAATTTTTGGCGGTTGGGAACGTTGAGAATAGGTGTCTGTTGATGAATGAGAGTGACTACACGTGTCCTATGAGTAATGATTGTGTTTGTTTGTTTGTAAATGGTTTGAATTTAAGGATAGATTTCAATTATCCAAAAAAAAAAGTATAGATTTTTCAACGTGGGCCGTTATTAAGTAAGCCCAACAGGTCTGGAATTGTCCATATTGGAATAAATAAACAGTGGTTTCCATGTTTTTATTCTTCTACAATTGCTAACCCACACTCACAAAAGTCTCACTACTTTCTTGTCTCTTTAATTTGAATGCTTGAATTGTAAAGATAATAGATTTATGCTGTTTTTTTTCAATATATTTATAGCATACCAATGCCTTATTTTAATGCTTTGCAGACAGCCTATGTATTGCTTGATATATTAATTGATTCAGACCCTGATGATGGCTTCCAATATATTTAGAAGAATTCAAAACTACCCTTTGTTGCTGTACCAGACTGCATTGTTTAGAAGAAAGAATGGTGCTTTACTATATTGCACTATGAAAACCACAGAAGCCCAAACAGCCGCTCAAGAAAAACAAAAGCCTCGAATCAAAGTTTTACCTCGTACCCAGATTGATAAAATATTAAAAGACTATGAAGCAATCATCGGTATAGAAACTCATGTCCAGCTCAACACTCACCAAAGCCTTTTGTGGTTGTCCATACAATTATGGGTCTCCACCAAATACTAGTGTTTGCCCCATTTGCATGGGTTTGCCTGGTGCTTTGCCAGTTTTGAACTCAAAGGTCATTGAATTAGCGGTGAAACTGGGTCTTGCACTGAATTGCAAGTTTTCTCTAAACTCAAAGTTTGATAGGAAACAGTACTTTTACCCGGACCTTCCAAAAGGGTACCAACTATCTCAATTTGATGTTCCAATTGCAAGTGGTGGTTACATTGATTTGGATATTCCTGTGGAGTTCGGTGGTGGGCATAGGAGGTTTGGCATTACAAGGGTTCACATGGAGGAAGATGCAGGCAAGCTGCTTCGTTCAGAATATGGAAGTTATTCACAGGTAATTACTTCTTTCCCTTTGCCTACGTACCGTACCAATTTTTACTATATTTTATATTTTAACCATGAGAAATTATCGATTCTCTAAAAAAGTACTAAAAATAATAGATTTAATTATTTCTAAAGTATTAAAAAAATAATAAATTTAATTATTTTCTCATTATTCTAACACTCTTTTTGCGTGCCCCTTTAATAGGTGGGGCTCAATACATAGATTTTTAATTTTTTAAATAGGACGTAAACTAGAAACACATATAAAACTCCCTATGTTATGATAAATTATTGGTTCTCCCAAATATTTAAGCAATTAGAAAATAATGAATTTAATCACTTTATTATTATTATTATTATTATTATTATTATTATAACAAACTATATTCTCCTTTTATTTTCAAGAATATTTATTGTTGACTGTTTTCATGTTTAATCAGGTTCCAAGTGTTAGTCATGTGATTTGTGGGTTAAGTAACTTAAGTTGATTCTATAAGCATGCTAATTTTGCAATTTATTGCCTTATTATCTAGCAGTATGAATGAGTTGGTATGCATTGCAAAAAAAAAATTTGTTTGTGACACGTATCTTATATATAGATTTAGAAGAGCTGCAATTGGTTATTATTATTATTCTTATTTTGATGATTCAATAATTGGGAGAGGGGAGATTTGAACCCTCGATGTCTCCTTTGGAAACACCAGGAAGTGCCAACCAGTTGAGCTACAAGGCTCTTGGCGAAATTGCTGATTACTATGTATGTTATAGACTTGTTGATATGGTTGATTTTGTTGCAGGTTGATTTAAATAGAGCAGAGAGATTGTTTCAGAACCTGATATGAGAACTGGTGTTGAAGCTGCAGAATATGCAGCAGAAATACAGAGGTTAGCTCATTATTTGGGAGTGAGTAATGGCAATATGCAAGAAGGTTCACTTCGTTGTGATGTGAATGTCTCAGTTCGACCAATTGGGCAATCACAGCTTGGGACAAAGGTAGTTTAATTCTTGCTTCTTACTGTTATAGGAGGAAAAAAGTCTTATTTGAGCTAGAGCTCAATGCATTTGATGTGCATAGTAATTGGCAGTGCGCTGGTGCCTTAACTAAGCCCCTCTTGTATTGTCAGGTTGAGATAAAAAAATCTGAACTCTTTTTCGTCAGTTAGCAGGGCTATTGATTTTGAAATTTCAAGGCAGGTGCTTCTTCATAGCCCAAGGCCAGAGTGATCAAATTACACAGGAAACTCGTCTCTGGGAAGAAGGCGCTCAGGTTGTTGCTACATCTTGCTTTTATTCTAGTGATGTAGTGGAAACAAGTACTAGATTTATGGTTCACTTGGTCATTTTGTGTCTACTTTATGCTCCATTAACCTGTGTTATACTTTTTAGAAAACAGTTACAATGAGGAAAAAGGAAGGGCTTTCTGATTATCTATATTTCCCAGAACTTCCAGAAGTGAAGCGTAGAAGGTATGAGAAGATGGGCCTAAGCATGCGGATGTTCTTTTCCTAACAAATGACATTAATGTGAGTCCTCTTCATTACTTTGAATGTTTTTACTATCTGGGGACTGTTCAATTGGCATTTACAAGCTTTTGCTTTACACATTCAGGATTTTGAAGGTAAAGGCCAACCAAATAAAATAGAAAAAAACCTCTATGATTAAAAACAGTCTCTTATTACTTATCAAAAAAGAAAGAAGAAGAAAAGGAGAAGAGTAGGAAAAACCCAATTCATATTCATTACATAAAATTAAAGGAATGGCTAATAAAAATAAGAAAAGCTAAAATTTTGGTTAGTCTAGAGAGATATTGGCACTGGCAGTGAGAAACAATATTATTTTGATTTTATTTTATTTATTTTTAATTGTTGCATAATTTGTAATTTTTAGCTTCCAAGGAGTAGGTTTAGGAATTAGTCAGATGTAATGCTTTCTATTCAATGGGGAACATAAATAAGTTTTCTATATTTCCGAAGCTTTGAAGTTTGTATGAGATTTTTTGCGATACAACCTTCTCTGAGGTATGATGCCAAGGTGTAATGCCTAGAAGTTTATTCTTTTTTCCTTTTTGTTCATAGATTCTCAGCAACTTAAAATCTTGCGAATACAGTCTTTTTTCACCTATTAAATCTTAAAATCTAAACTTCAAAACACGGAACTACCCATCCATCAAATAACCCCAAATACCCCATAAAAAGATAAAACCTAGTTCACAGGTTATGTTCACAGTCCAGGAACAGCAACCCAGACCTTGGTTTTTTCCTTTTGTTTCATTCCCAAATCCTATTATTCATTTTCAGCAGAAACCCTGTAGTTCTTAATATTTTCCACCTTTTTTCCAAAAACCAAGCTGTCCAAGAACTGCCACACCTGACCCAGGAATTTAAAATCTTATTTGGCTTGTTCCCTTTGTCCTAAATCATATATGATTCAGTAATTCTCAATGTAGAATTGTGCCTAAGGTCCTTAATCTACATGCATTTATTCAAAATGAGATGTAAGTAAAAAAGTGTAGAGAGAGAGAGAGTTAGCTCTTAATCCCGTAATAGAACTCCAAAATTTGTTTATTCATGTATTTCAGTCATATATCACAAGCTTCAAGCATATTCCATGTGCCTCTTGAATGTCTCAGGATTTGAAAGGTGGCCAAGGTCATTTAAGCCTCTAATGCTGTACCTTGAGGCATTTGCCTTAGTCTGTCTTAGAGGCAAGCCTGAAAGATATTTCTTGCATGCCTTTATGACCATGTATCTGTTGCTTTAAAGTATTTGTTTTGGACATATGTCATGCTAGAATGATTTGAGATATGGCTCTTTTGCTGAATGAATGTCTCAGGTTGCAAAATTTTTTGATGCAACTAGTGCAAAGGGATCTGATGTGAAGCTGGCTGCCAATTGGATAAAGAGTGATATTGCTGCCTACATGAAAAATGAAAAGTTGACCATAAATGAGATTAAGTTAATCCCCCAGGAGCTAGCTAAGTTGATTGCTTCAATAAAAGGTGGTATCATTAGTGGAAAGATAGGGAAAGAGGTAAGAGTTTGTCGCTGTACTAGTGATTACTACATACTACATTTCAAATTTCATTTGAACTCTGATGTCCTAGTTGATCATCATATGCGCATCTGTCATTGGATCACGCTTGTAAATGTTTGTCCTAGTTTTTTTGTTTTTTGTTTTTTGGGTCTTGTCAATTCACTTTATTTGTAAATATCTCATCAGTATAAAAGATTTTCTTCTTTTTTCTTCTTCTACTCCCCCTTCCTCCCTTTTATAATGTTATTGGATCATAAGAGCCTCTCTAATCTAACATATAAGTAGGTAAAATATCAAATAACACTAGCCTAGATTAGGCTTGTAATAGCACGTGGCTTGAGGGAATTGTAAGGATCACAAAGGAGCAAGATTTTAAGATTTTTTTTATTGGTAAGCTATACAAGCATTGAACCATGACCTCATCCTCCTACTTTTTTCTTACAAGGGGAGGAGGTGTCATTTGAGCTAGAGTTCCTTGTTGGCAATGTTTTAAGATATGGTAGCTGCAAAATATGGGGGATAAGTTTTAAAACTATAATATCATTGGGACCTTATGATAGTTTAGCAATGAGACAGCTCAATTGGTGTCTGGGGGACTGAGGTTTCTGCAGGTACAGATTTTGTGGTTGTGCTTTGTGGGGGCATGGGGCTGTGTTAGCCTGTCTAAGTGAATGAAAAAGGAAGCAAGACCTTATTATAGTTTTGCTATAATCCTATCCTAGTCTTGTTTGGACACGTTTTACCATTCTGTTTTCTTTATGAATAAGTATTAGTACTTATCAAAAAAAAATATATTCTTACCATATAATTTATAATTTGCAGATATTGTTTGAACTACTAGCCTAAGGTGGAACCATTAAGGGACTAATAAAAGAAAAGGAATTGGTTCAGGTAAGTTACTTATAGTAACTTGTACAGATATTTCTGCTGTTTTACTTCAAAAAAAAAGTATAGATACAATCCTTCTCAAATGATAAAAAGAAAACTTTTATTTCTCATACCCTTGCCATGAAATGCTCACACAAGATGTCTAAATTTGAAATACCTAGGATTGGCTGCTCAATTTCAAGGGTTACATGGTCTTGGACTACTGTAAGAGTGAGTATGCAGGAAGCAAGAACAACTAGTTTTAGTGGATGTCCTTGTATCTGAGGACTTTAATGAAACAAAACCTTTTGAAGTAGGATTTGTCTATGGTATTGCTCATATTATGATGCAAGGAGCACCAAAATCTTTAAGATTTTATTTTTTTGAATTTGAAATTATTTTTGTTTTTGAATTTGGTTTTACTGTTGAGAGTTTAATAAGCATTTCAATGTCTTGGAGATATGGTATGAGCAAGAGAAGCTGAATGGTTTTTAAGCTTGTGTATAATTGAACTTTGAGTATGCTAGTTGACCTGATTTCAGCCTATTCAGGTTATGTTAATGTGATATGAGCTAAAACTTGAACTTCTTTACGGGTCTAACTGAGGTTGGTTAGTGGCCTTATTTGATCATCACTTTTATGTTAATTCAATATTAATTCTAGTAAACTCCCCTCCGTCCTCCCCCAAAAAAAAGCACCAAAAAAGAAAAAGAAACTTGCTTTTGAAGCTATTGTGTCCTATAGTATTGTTGATTGACTGTATGAATTTTCATCATTTCTTACTGACTCCTGGGCAAAAGATCTTGAGGAGTTGTTATTGCAACTTCATTGGATCATCAACTGATGTTAAAGCGTACAGCTGTCAAGTTTTGTCTTGTTAGGCAATCAACCTGATATATGAAAGTGAGTCGCATGTTGGTGAAAAAGCCCGAGCAAGTGTTTCCCTAATTTGGGACTAGTTTCATTAAGTGATGTTCTATGAGAGAGATGGTTTACACTGCCAATCAAATGGTTGCAATTATTTGAATGATAATGACGATATAGTAACATGGTGTAGTAGACATTGTGCAAAGAATCCTCTCATTGTTTTGAAAATAACAGATAGCAGATCCAGTGGAGATTGAGAAAATGGTAGATAAAGTGCTTTGAGAGAACCCAAAGCAGCTGGAGCAATATCGTGGGGGCAAAACTAAGTTACAAGGTTATTTTGCTGGTCAGGTAAAAAATTTGCTGGTCTTAATATGAAACTTGTTATCTATTTTTATCCTGGTTAATTTGTTAATATTTTTCCTATATACCAAGATTATTCTGCATTTTTGGGGATGTGCAGGTAATGAAATTGTCAAAAGGTAAAGCAAATCCTGGGCTTCTAAACAAGATACCTTTGGAGAAATTAAATGCCAAAAGCTGATGCTTTTGTTGGTGGGTATCTGTCTCCATATATATCCTATCACAAGAAAATGAAAAATGCATGCAACTTTGTTACTCATGGCATAACTCTTGCCAGCTTCCATCATTGAAAGTTGTCTCGCCTTGGGTTGGTCTAGCCTACATAGTGCACTTACTTGAGGCAAATTGGTGTTGTCCCAGTGATGTGATTTTGCTGACGATGGCACCCCAATGAACTTTACTGATGAATTTTATATCCTCTTTACTGATGGTAGAAGCATATTTTAACTCTAACCAGCTTGTTCGAGCTTTACTTCTGAACTCATAATACTTCCCAGCAACTTGCAGTTTTTACCTGTTCTGCAAGAAACATGGAGCGGAATTGCATGGAAGAGACTGGGGGCATGCTTCTCACTTATACATTATTTTGTCACTTGATTGGCTTTCCATAGTAGGATAGATTCATAGTGAATTGTAAGCGCATTTTGTGTTAGTATTTATATGTATCTTGTAGTAAGTCAAGCACACTGTTTTTAAACCAAAAACATTTCTTTCTCTTGATGATTATAATTTAGTGGAAAGGGTTACCATGTTATTGTTACTCTGTCCATTTGCAATCTTTCAACATATTTTCTTGATTGTTTCAGTTTTCATTTTGAATTATAATTGGCTGGCTGTGGCCAAGTAAATACTAATTGAGGTTTATTGATAATCTTGCCAGTTGCCAGGTTATGGTTCCGCTTGTTGTTCACTGAGTTTTTTTCTTAGCTTGTCTGTCCAATTCATTTCTGGATTATCAATTGCTTAACAAGTTAATTCAGGAGAAAAAGTGATCTATAGTAATATAATAATAGTATTAATGAAAGAAGAGAAGAAGCTCTTTTGGTTTATCTAAAACTTCATGTTAGATATTGGTAGTCCTAAATAATGATTTCCTCATAATGCAATGGAGACTAATTATGATAACAGTATGGAGCAATCTAATTCTAATTCAATTGCAAGGATAAGAAATTCTAATTCAAAAAATTTAATTAAAAAAAGTTCCTACTAGTACAGTGTCAACGGGTTCCTAAATTACCCGGCATTTTACTGGTACTAAAGCCAATGATATAAATCTTGAATTAATTATAAATTTTTTTCACTGTACTTTGTTGCTGAGTAACTATTATAGTGTGTCCTTATATTCTTTGGGAGCTGAGGCTGGTGCTCTATGTGGGAGGACAATGTTCCTGCAAAATTCAAAAGTCGAGGACAGGAAGTAAGGATAGTACTACCCTAATAATACAACTATGCTGTATAAATGGTTAGAGGATGGATATTTCTATTTGGGCCATTGTTAAATAGGCCCAAAAATCCTGGAATTGTCCAAGTTGGAATAAGTAATGCTGTAATGGGTTTCAAAACTTAAAAATAAATAGGGTAAAATATTATTTTAGTCCCTCAATTTTACCAAAAGTTTGTTTTTTATCCCTAAATTTTAAGAAGTTCATTTTTAGTCCTTAAACTATTGAAAAGTTCATCTTTTGTCCTTAAACAATTGAAAGTGTTTTATTTATGTCCTTAAACTTTACTAAAAGTTTATTTTTCATCCCTAAACTATTGAAAAAAATTTCTTTTTTCATCCCCATTTTTGTTTCTAGAAAAACTCTTTACAAAGTTTAGGAATGAAAAAAAAATTATTTAAAATTTAGAGACCAAAATAGTATTTTACCCAAATAAATAAGACAATGTTTCTAAGATATCATGATTCAAATCTTCCTATCTTCAACTATTGAATTATAAAAAAATATTAATAATAATTATTTGTTGTCCTTACAAATTTGGGGGGTGATTTCATTTTGGTACTCACAAATTCAATTGCGTCAATTTTCATCTTGATTTTTTTTCTACATTGTCAATGTTGTCTTTATAAATTAGGCGTAAATACACTTTTAGTCTTTACATTTTGACTTTTTTCTACTTTAGTCCCTACATTTTAATTTTATCACTTTTAGTCCCTAAATCAATTAACGCGTTTCATTTTTGTCATTTCCGTTAACCAACCAACGGAAATTGCTTAGGTGGCAAACTGATGCTGACGTGGCCAATTAAAAAATAAAAAAAAAAATTATTAGCATTAAAAAAATGTCATGTCAGCTTCTAAATATAAAAAAATTTATTAATCAATTTTAACGAAATTAAAAATGAAAAAACAAAATTAAAAATAATAAAATACATCAATTCAGATCTAATTCATTTTGAACAAGAACACAATCACATATTTAAGCATCAACACAAGAACATAAAACACAAACCCAGAACCAAACACAAAAAACACAAACTCAAATTTAAACATTAACACATGATCACAAATACAAAGAACACAATAATATACATAAATCTCCCAGCCAACCCATAGCAAATAAACCCAAATACTCCAATAGAACCCAAATCTCAAAACTCCAAAAAACTCAATAAAACACAATAACAAACACAAATCGGGAAGATATTTGGGCACTTTCATCACCGAACTATTGTGGGCAGTTTTGCTTTGACCGGTGTTGATCAAGAGCACCTAAAGTCGGTTTTCCAGCATATACTGTGGCCGTTTTTGTCAAAATTTTTGTCGGTGCTCCGATCTTTGATAGGAAAAAGAGAAAACCAGTTGCAAAAATTGAAACAAACAAAGATCTTAGCATTATGAACCAAATCGAAGCCAACACAAACCAAATCTAGGTTCAAAATCATTAGATCTGAGTTCGAATTGAAGCCAACTTGAAGCAGATCTGGGCAAATCTAGGTTCGAAGGCTTTAGATCTGGGTTCAACTTGTAACCCGAAACCCTCTCCCTTTTCTTTGTTTCTTTCCTCTGATAGTATCTCTTTGTCTCACATACACACATACATTCTATGATTCTCTGCTTCACACACACATACTTACATGTTTTACAAAGCCTCACAACACTGAGCACACAAACACATAAATCAAGCTCTTACCCTCAGTTATGCACACACTTGTTCACACGCCACCACGTGTAGGTCCACGTGCCACCATTGTCTCAGTTCTTGGCAGATCCGTGAGACCTTTCACCTTTACATCCACCTTTTGTGGTTCATGCGCCGTTCAAGGCGCTTTTAGCTTGTTGATCGGAGAGTGGTTTCTGTGGTTTGAGAGTAGAGAGACTCGGTGAGACATGGCTCGGGTTTAGAAGAGAGCTGGGCTTTGGTCACAGTTTCAGAGTGTGATAACAGGTAGAGAGATCGAGAAGCTACTTTCGTGGTGAATTAGATCTGGGTTCAATCAATAAGGTGGTGGGTTTTCTATTGAGTTTTTTGGAGTTTTTAGATTTGGGTTCTATTGGAGTATTTGGGTTTATTTGCTATGGGTTGGCTGGGAGATTTATGTATGTTATTGTGTTATTTGTGTTTGTGATCATGTGTTAACGTTTAAATTTGAGTTTGTGTTTGGTTCTGGGTTTGTGTTTTATGTTTTTGTGGTGATGTTTAAATATGTGATTGTGTTCTTGTGTGTTCTTGTTCAAAATGAATTAGATCTGAATTGATGTATTTTATTGTTTTTAATTTTGTTTTTTAATTTTTAATTTCATTGAAATTGATTAATAAAATTTTTTATATTTAAAAGCTGACATGGCATTTTTTTAATGCTAATTAAAAAATTTTATTATTTTTTAATTGGCCACGTCAGCATCAGTTTGTCACCTAAGCAATTTCCATTGGTGGGCTAACGGAAAGAACCAAAATGGAACGTGTTAATTGATTTAGGGACTAAAAGTAGTAAAATTAAAATGTAGAGACTAAAATAGAAAAAAGCTAAAATGTAGGGACTAAAAGTGCATTTACGCCTATAAATTATTGTCATTTCATTATCGAAAAATGCTAATATGTCTAACGGATTGTTTACATTTTACAAGTTATGCGCATGCTAAAACTCAGCCTTCAAGAAGATTAAGGGTACAATTAATTTGTAATATGGATTAAAAACAATCTATAAGGGGAGATTTGAACAAGAACAAAAGTTTATGTAAAAAGCCACGTAAAAGGGCTATCTTTCTATATTTCTTAATAAAGATTACAAGTCTTTCTCTAGAACAAACTGTAAATTATGCCTATCCAGATAATCTCTATTTCTTTCTCTCTTTTTCTCTCTCCAAAATCTATCCTCCTCACTTTCTGCCCTCCTCCTCCCTTATATTTGTTCTGCCTCCTTCTCCGGTATGTGTTGTCCCTATATAGCTGGACTACTTTATGTCCCATCAGGCTCTCATTTCATTATTTTCATGACGCAGGAGACTCTTTTGGGGCTTTTTGCATTGTTCAGGCCTGTCATTCAGCAATAAATGCTACTGTATCAGGCAGGTAAGCTTCATTAATGTAAAGGTGACTGTAGAACCACCAGGAAGTTTCAGAAAGCTTCCTCGGACAATTTTACATGTTCCAGAATTTCTTATTTACTCCTCAGACGATGTTTCATCTTGTCCTGCTCAGTAGAAACTTACCCTCAGATGTGATCTCAGATGAGACTATGGGTGACATGTCAGTTGAACTGAGAACTAAGCTGTGACTTCAACTTTATCATTGGGGCTTGCTCTTTGGGCTTGTGTTGGGCTTTGTTTTCATATAAAGCCCACGTTGACCAGGGCTATTCGGGCCTTAAATGAAACCGTCCCCCTACAAGTTACATTATTATAATAAAAAATAACTAGTATAAGATGGTCATTTCAGCTACATAGGGAATTTATGTCATATAATATGTTGCCATTTCTATTCTTTTCTTTTCCTTTTTCCTCTCTTTTCTTTACTTTACAATCTAAGGGTTTTTTTTTTTTTTTTTTTGGGTAGCCAAGAAGAAAATAAAAACAAAAGCTTCATCAAATAACAATCATTCACTTCATTCTATAATGATAATAATAATAATAACAATCATTCACTTTATGGTTTTTGTAAGCGCTCTAAAAATAAAGACCCAAGTCTACTTAGAACAACATTGCCTAGTTCCTCAAATTCGAGCCCAACAATAGAATTTCTCTAGAGAGTGGGCAAACAATTCAAGTGCAACTCTAATCTGAATTCAAATCAAAGACTGAAGAGTCTGGAATGACAGAAAGGATTAATACAAGTATATGATAAGAAAAATAACTCTCCTTGAGCAGATCTAAGGATTAGTCTCTTGTAAATAAGGTCTGAGTTTTACACCCAATAATGCACTGTATACTTTCTCTTTTTTCTAGTTTCTCCACAAGAAAAAGGTCCCCCCCCCCCTTTCTAGGAGACTCCTCTCCTTTTATACCCCTCTTCTTCATATCCTAGTCCTCCATCTATATGCCTCCAAGCGTTTCTAAGGACACTTGTCCCATCAACACTCTGATGAAGGTGGTGGAAAGGGTTACTAGTTGTGAAGATTTTGTTCAGGAGTCATTTCCTCATTAAATGCAGCTGTTAAGGTTGTTCCAGAACATTTAATGCGAAGGGGGAAGGTAAACTTCTCCAGGAAGCTTCCTCCCACTGTCACTGCCCCCCTCATGGTCCTTTCTCTTCCGCACGGGTTTACATGAAGCGCTACTCCGTATCCCCTCCCATGCTTGGGTCAGTGAAGTCCTCGAGACTGATACACTTCTACAAGCGTGTTTGTGCGAAACATTTCATGTTTTAGTCCTCTTCGGTCCCCAAACTCCACACAGTTTTATTTGACACTTTCTTTGAAACTTATATATTTTACTACATCCCTAAACTATATTATAAGATTTAAAATATAGTTTCCCAAAAATCCTTTCATGAACGCTACATAAATTACTTATCACCAAAAGTAAACGCTTTTTTGAATTCTATAAATAAGTTAAAGAGTCTTGTAACTCAACTGGCTGACACCTCATGATAGTTTTAATGGAAACATCCTAGATTCAAATTCCTTCATCACCAACTATTGAATTATAAAAAATAAAATAAAAATAATCATTTGTTGTCCTTACAAATATGGAAAGTGATTTCATTTTGGTACTCACGAATTCAATTGCATCAATTTCATCATGATTTTTTTTTACACTGACAAAGTTGTCTTTTTAGTTTACTGTCGTTTCATAACTTTCATTGACCAAAAATGCTAATATCTCTTCTTCTTCTTCTTCTTCTTCTTCTTTTTTTTTTTTTTTTTTTTTTTTTTTTTTTTTTTTTGGTGAGAAGATGCTAATATCTCTAATTGATTAAATCACATTATTAGAATAAAAAATAACTAGTATAAAATGGTTATTTCAGTTACATATGGGCACGAAATTGACATGTCATATAATATGTTGCCTTTTCTCTTTGTTTTTTTATTTGTTTCCCCACTCTTTTCTTTTACTTTACAATCTAATTTCTTGGTAGCCAAACAGAAAAAAATAATAATAATAAAAATTTAGTCAATCAAATAACAACCATTCACTTTATGATTTTCTTTGTTACTTTCTTTGAAACCATGTATATTAATTTATTATGTCAAATGCCTTGTAACTGAATTAGCACCTTTCCATGCACAAAGTGCTCGGGAGTCAATAGGGAAAAATGGTTCAAGTTACGAGGTTAACAGCATGTTGTAATTATTTCTCAAAAAAAAAAAGTATATTAATTTATTACACCCTTAAATTATAATTGGGAAATGCTAACGAATACCCTTAGGGCATTGGTTAATAATCCATTTAAAGAAAACTTTTATGGGAAAATGAAATAAAGCAATTAATATTTTGACAGTTTTTTTCATCTCCCATAAAAGTGGTGTCAAAACTTTCTTAAAATGGATTGTTAACGAATGCCCTAAGGACATTCGTTAGCATGACCTATTGTTAAGTACCACTTATTTAATTTCAAACACACACATTCTATCCTATTTAAAGCCCAAGAATACTTATGCTTAGCAATATTTGAAAAGCCCATGATTCAAATCCATGACAAAACAATTTTATGGAATTCAAATCCATGATCAAAGCCCATGATTTAAACCCATGGCAATTTATTCAAAGCCCAATTTCTCATTGGCAACATCAAAACCCAATTCTTATTGGCAATATCAAAGCCCAATTCTCATTGGCAACATCAAAGTCCAATTCTCATTGGCAATATCGAAGCCCAGTTCTCGCTGGAAATATTTAAAACCCAATTCTCATTGGCAACATCAAAGCCCAATTCTTATTGGCAATATTTAAAGCCCAATCCTCATTGGCAACATCAAAACCCAATTCTCATTGGCAATATCAAAGCCCAATTTTTATTGGCACTATTTTATCAAAAAAGAGCCCAAAATTATCAATACTTGGCAAAGAAAAAATATCATGGTAAAATATCACCATGGCAATTGTCTTATAAACCAAAAAAAAAAAAAACTCATTGGGAGTTATCTTGAAAATTATGTTCTTATATTATAAACCCATGAAATACATGGACATCATTTGCATTGTGACATCCATAATATACGCCTTCGACACTCGTGGTAAACATTCAAACCCACAAGCTCATCATTTAAGTTATGATGCGATTATTAGAAACCATGAACATTATTGCAAACATGGAATTCATCAAAGTAATATTATTTACAAAAGTATTTTGAAACTTGTCCTATTGTTTCAAATATTACAACTAATTGCTCAAAGGCCCATTGCAAGTATCTATGAAAAACACAAAAAAAAGAAGTATATTTACTAATAAAAGTCCATGAGGAATGAAAGCCCATGGCAACATGTGCACACAACCCAGCCCATGTGAGCAAGCCAAAGCAAAAAACACCAGTAGGAGGCAAAGGAGAACAGCCCTTGTTCATTCCTAACCAAAAAAAGAGTAACTAGGGACTCATACAAGGGAACCAAGCCTTTGAGAATGGACTAAGGGCTGGTCCATCAGTTTTCTGCCACTCTCTGCCTGATGTGAACAGTGCCCAAGGCTTGTCATATCAACTGAAGTCAAAAAGATGAAGGGGCTCCATCATCTTCCTCAAAGCTGCACCTCCAGCAGAAGGGAAGCTGAAACAAAATTATCCAAACTTCAACAAAATGATGCTATAAATGTTAAAAATGCTCTAAACATAATTCATGTACCAAGCCCATGAATCCTAAAGGGGAAAAATTGGGAACATGTGGTTTGGAAGGCATAAAAGGATCTCCAGCGGAACCCCTAGAAGTAGACTAGAACTTGACACCTGGCTTGGGGTGTTAAATTTTACTTCTCAAGGGTCCGAATCTCAGTTGCAGCATTAGGATTCGCTCTTGATACACACCCCAATCACAATAATTAAGCTCAGCCCCAAATCCTAGCATTTAAAGCAAAACGCTCTAAAATCCCATCATTACCTAAAAAGGCAAGGCAGCCCCTGAAATGGATTTTCCTACTTCTGAGCAAAAATCACTGGGAAGCTTGATTCTGATTCATCACCCCTGAGTGGTCATACGTTTTTTGGATTTTTGTCAATAAATGCTTCTCTAAAAAAACTCCATTATAAAAAGCACAAGCATGCTAACCAAAAACCAACCTGGCTACCCTTCTCAGAGACTTTGAAATTCATTGGTCATTCTTTTTGCTGGTGGTTCAGTTCTCTTTTAGCTCACCACCCATCATCTTAAAGCCCAGACTCATCTAATCTCAGACCTTCTTCTCCTCCCTTTACACTATCACGGCTCATAAGTGTCCTCCAGCTAGCCACAAACAGCCCATTACCCATAAAAGGCTTCGGTCTCAGCATCAATCCCATCTCCCTCACTCAGAAGTAGCCCACGTTCATCTTATTCATGCCTTGTAAATTTACACTCACTAAAATCTTAGCCCATTAAAATCTTAGCTTGATACTTGCTGCACTGAGCTGGGGATCTCTCTCTCCTTTCACACCATGCCAATTAATCCTCCATTTTTTCTTCCAAGGGAACCTTTAATTTTTACTTTTTACTTTACCATTGAAGGATATGATGTATTTGTAACAATTGAACTCTTCCCTCACTTTGATGTAATGACGGCTGAAAGCACAATAAATCCCTCTTGAATGAGACACATAAGGACCTAAAATTTGCTTAAATTTATCTCATTATTAATGGCTAGACCGTGTAATTCCATCTTTATCATTGGACAATTCATCTTTTGGACTTAAGTGTAACTTCACCCTTATCGCTGGAGAACTTATTTCCCTTGAACTATCAAAACAAAACCACTAATGTATTAACTAAGTATTGTAAAGTATTTTTCATTGGGCTTTTGTTGCTGTTTTGTTAAGTGCAGCCTTTGTTTTTCTTGCTTGGATAGGCTTGTCATCACACCAAAAGCCTTTGGGTGTCATCTCAAGAGCCCAAAGTCAAGTTTCGACTTGGTTTCCCAACATCTTATTCAGAGGCACAAATTTCTCCCTCAACACCCATTATAATTTTACGAAATCTTTTCATTAACGCTACATAAATTACTTGTCACCAAAATTAAATGCCTTTTCAAACTCTTTAAAAAAGGATGAATTTGAAAGTAGGGGTGTCAATTCGGGTTAGCGTGTCGGTTTGTGTCGTGTCGAGGTAGGGGTATTCGACTAAATGGCTCAACCCTAACCCGACCCATTTAATAATCGTGTCATGATCCTTCAATCCTAACCTGACCTGTTAATAAGGCGAGTTGACCTGACCCAACCCATTTAACACGCTTAATAAACGAGTCGTGTTGGGTTGACATGAATGTAACACAACCCATTTCAACCTGCATAATATTAAATATAGCATCTATCTAGAAATAATTTTTTTTACATCGATCCCAAAAAGCAGTGCATACACTTCAAGTCTTCAACCCACGTTCAAAATAATATAGTTCAACAAAAATATAACATTCATCTAGAGTTTGAGAATTGGCATGAGAAGTGTAGTATGGCTGAAATTAAAAAGAAAAAGAAAAAAAAAAGAAAAAAAAAAGATATTTATAAGAAGGTTTAGAGGTTTAGGGTTTGTAGGGTTTAGAGATCTAGGGTTTGTAAAGTTTCAATTTCCAATTATATCCCTTGTAAATTTTTGGATTTACTCACTTTTCTTTTTAAATTTAAAATATATGTTGGATATAAAAGTTATTTGACAAATCTAAAATAAAATAAAAATTTATTTGTTATACGAGTTAAACGGGTTGTGTTCATTGGGTCATTTCGGGTTAACACAAATAAATTGGTGTGTCAAACGTGTCTATTGCGGGTTACGCGGGTTGACCCGCTTATGACACGTTTCTTATCGTGTCGTTTTCGGGTCGACCCGTTTATGACCCAAACCCATTAAGGTCCAACCCTAACCCGAAAAAACCTGTGTCGGGTTCGCGGGTTGGGTCGAACATTGACATCCCTATTTGAAAGTGGTATGAGCGTTTCTGCTCTCATGTTGCTGTTTTTTAGTTAAATGAATTCTCCTGTTTACCAAAAAAAAAAATGGTACACGCGTGTTTGACAGCGAAAACTCATATAATAGTTTGTTGTTGTGACAACAAAAGCATTGATGCTAGTTTGTTGCGTGAAAGGGCACTCTCATACAAAAGGCAATAAAAGAACTATTTTTGTTGGTTGGTAAATAGAATAAAAGAACCTTTATATATCTATTTACATATGACCTACCTTAACATTGAAATGAATCGTTAAATTATCTTCGACTTTTCAAAGTGGGTCAAACTTTTAACTAGAGATATAATTAATTGATTATAACTTAAAAGGATCATGAAAATGAGTAACACAACTAATTTTTTCCAAAGGCCTGACTTGGTCCACTCTAAAGTGAGATTATCAAAAATCAAAATACTACATTTTTTTTTTTAGAATCAAAATACTACATATTTAAATCTTTCTAATTGCAAAATATATCTATAACTTGTCAAAAACAACACCTTATATATTAGTATATGTTTCCTAAAAAAATTATTGGTTGATTAAACTTTTATTTTATTTATTAAAGAATGAAAAATAAATTATTAATTAGCCAAATGCATTAGTTTCAATTTAAAATTCAAGGGAGTGAGGAAAAACGTAATTAAATAAGAAAAGAAATACATGTCTTTTCAAAAAAAAAAAAAAAAAAAAAATGAAAGAAAAAAAAAATACATGTCAAATAGGAGAGTTTTAGAGCTGAGAGCTGCTTCTAGAAATATTTAATACTTTAAAGTAAAAGGCCATTTCATTTCCATTGTACATGATTGAAACTTGAAAGACATGCATACGATTTGCCTTTTCATACATTAAGTTGCCCACAAGAGCTTGTTTTTGGGTATCATCATTTGAACAATAAAGAATTTAGGCTCCCTCAATCATTTCCTGATAAAACCGTGAGGCAAGAAATCTGTTGAATGACTTTGATCATTGTCTTTTTTATTTTTTCACTTAAAGAGGAGGCAATGGCTTAAAAAAGTTTGGTTACCATTTTATAAAAAAAGGAAAAAATTAAAGATATCCCCCTCTCCACCGGTCCACCCATATTAGATTTAAGCCCAAATAAGACAAAATCATCATATTTGCTTAAGTTTTAGAACTTTGAAACATAAGCAACTTGTTTATATTGGTGTTAGTTGGTGTCTTAAAGATCAATCTATCTATCTATGTCCAAAACAACTTTCACTTTGCATGGCTAATTAGCTGAGCAACCGGTGAACCAAGTGGCCCCCATCATATATTTGACTATTTGAATTGTGTGGCGCCCTTATGATATTAATCATAGTTTAATCTTGCTGATTAATTTAAGCCAATGAGATCAGCAATGGTACAAAAAGCTTTTAGAAGGTCATATTGACAAAGAAAATTTATTAAATTTTGATTATAAGAATCAGAATCTATCAAGAAAAAAAGTACATGGTGGCGCCAATTCCATTTAAATTATAATAATTGGTTTTGATTTGGTAGAATTGAATGTTTGAGAATGATTAGCTTAGGCACTTCCAACTTCCAATTGTTCTAAGGTTATTTATGAGGGAAGGAGCCAAGAGTGTTAGAAAAGGAAGATTTGTAATTATCATAAAGGCTTCCATTGCCCAACTTTGGAAAACAATTGGAACCAACATCAAGGACAATGGGTCAAGTCTTTGGGGCCAACTTTGCAGGATCTTGAATAGTTCTATATCACAGTTCAAAATTTGATTTTTCTTTCTGGTCGTAAACTAATAATAAAGGGGCCCTAATAAAGAGTCATAGACTCATAACCTACCCTCGATGTTATATTTTCATCCATGCACATTTTAACCTTCGGAGTTATTGCATCATGTCAGTTTGTTCCACCAAATATAAAGTAATAAATAAAATGAATTTTCTAGTTCATAAAAATATGCATTAAATAATAATAATAATAATAATAATAATAATAATAATAATATATCTTGCACCAATGTGCACACCTTAAAATAAAGAAAATTGGAAGATGGTATATTATCCTGTTTATTTACTTCAAATATTGTATGAAACATTATTTATATTTATATGCTTTAGTTTTACAAGATTGAGTGTGATCACTGATCAAGTTGAGACACAGGCATTTGTCGTTCTCTTAATTATCAACTAATATAATAAACTTTTGGTCATTCTATCGCTAGGATATTCTAGCAATCTAGCCTGTCAATCCCTAGTGCTAGCTATCTTACTAATCGACATTTTAAGTACTATGATATATAGTATTATATAACTAGATATATGATATTAGTATTTGTAAATTAAGAACCGAAGTTGAGAGAAAAACACAAAGAAGAATAAATCTATCTAGTGAACTAATGCATATTTCTCAATTAAGGGGAAGAAAAAGCGTCCTTTATAGGCAGTATAAACTAGTAAGTTATACTTTTTTCAACCAAATAAAAAACTAGTATAAGTTATACAAAATAAATTAGTATAAAAATATGAAATTCATATAGTGATAATTTTCAAATAAGTGGATTTCTAATTTCTATTAGCTCAATTACATTTACACAAAAAATAAATTCATTGGTGTGTTGTCCAATGATAAAATATATATATATATATATATCTTAAAATAAATATCATATATATGTTTAAAATCCTTCGGTATATAATAAAACAAATCTCAAAATAAAAAACGATCAAAGTGTAAAAATTTTATAGTGACCTTTGGCTTTTCAATTAATGAATAAAATTGATCATATATATCACTGTTTTTATTAATATATTTATATAGCTCGGTAAATTAGAATTAGAAAGCATCTACCTTTGAGTTAGAGGCTCACCTAACTTCTTCTGAAAAACAAAAGGTCACCAACATAAAAGGGGGTCACTTTTAAGTTTAACTACACAAATTTAGTATCGATTGAAAATCAAAATTCATGACAAGACTCAACTCCACCTTCTGATCAACTTAAAAACTCATTCATCCAAAAGAAAGGAAAAGTTAAAACGAAGTAATTTCTTCTTAAAGCTAAAAGCCTAAAATTGAAGTTGTTTGCATTATTTTCATTGACACGCACAAAACAACCACACCCAAAAAAAAATCGATTTTTATTAGTAAGTAAAGGAATAATAAATAAAAAAATCAACATCCCATTTGAAGTACCCTAGTTAGCTAGGTATACAAATCACAAATGCCAACTCTTAAGACACCCAATTTGTATAGTTTGATCTTCATCAATACATTGCTTCATGATTTAGCAAGAAGTGTTACTCCATGGATATATGCAACGCCATAAATGAATTAATTAAGTAATATACGAATAATTTTTAAGTATTTTTAGAGTATGGAAAATTGTACTTCATTCTCTCACATTTATGGTGGAGTTTACTCATTAAATTCATTGTAGAGTCTACCATGTATATGAGAGGTATAAGCACTATTTTTTCGTACTCCAAAAATACCTAAGAATTTTTCTTATTATATGCTTGCAGTAGTCAACTCAAAGTTAGCTGTTTCTGTCTCTCTCTCTCTCGTCTGTGTGGTTGACTAGTGTTGAGTATAGTGAGAGTATAGTAAACGAAGTTGCAATGGCATTAAAGAGGATCACATGAATGGGGTGTACGTGCAATGCAAAATTGCAAATGTTGATTCCCCTCGTGCACTGTGTTCATCATCAATTAAATTATTAATTATGAACAAAAAGGCACGTACGAAAGACAGTGGAAACTCCTCCTTCGCATCACGTGCAGAGTCATACCTCCCCCTAAGTCACTAGTCAACCGACAACCCATGTCCATGAAAGACTGAGAGTGAGAGTATGATCAGATGAGACAATTGATAAGAGCTTCACGTTTTTGGAAATTGATAATAAAAGATTCTACCTCATTACTAGGATCAGACAATTTTTGCACTCACTCCATCAATGCTCAAATCTTGATCCAATATATACTGCTGGAACTTTGGGAATTAAACACAACTCTGAAAAATTCAAGTCCAAACCAAAAAAACTGATATTGAAATTCATTTTTAGACATTTTTAGACTAATTTGGTCAAATAGTATAATTTTAGAAAAAATTTAGAAAAAACATATCTAACCAAACTTATTTAGTTGTATAACACTTTTTTAGAATTCAAGTTTGTCAAATTTAAGTTTCACGGGAAGCTCGATTTTGTCAAAATCGAGTTCCAAACATTATGAGCTTGTGTAGCAATATGATCAAACATAATGCTTGAAACTCGAGTTTCATTTGGAACTCAAGTTTGACAAACTTAAACTCCAAAAAAGTGCTACACAACTAAATAAGTTTGACCGAATGCATTTCTCATACATTTTTTCTTAAAATTATGCTATTTGACTCCAAAAAAAAAGCCCAATTTTTACTACTAGTATGATGTACTTACCCACTCCCAAATCTCCCAATTGCCACTTTATAGTATTATATATGTACTTACTTATATGGGCACACATATTTTAGTAAATCTTTTTATAGGAAAATAAAAACGTGATTGACTTTTTTGACAGTTTTTTTAATTTTTTATAAAAAATTTTCTAAAATATATAATTAATATACTCTAAAGACACATTAACCCGACCCTACTTATTTAAGTTCTATTAAACTTATTTGTGTTCAACTTCAACAATTAAGTATTTAAGTACAAGCATATCTAATGGCATGCAGTCTCACTGAAAAAGTTACCAAAATAAAAACTATTCAGTATTTTTTTGTGTCACCAGACTCACCACTGACATAGTCCATGACTCCATGGCAATACCGGGCATGCATGCCACGCCGCCCACGCGAGGACTTGGTTTTGCTGAGTTTATAAAAAGAGATGTGCGTTAAGTTATCATCTTCATTTTTTATTATAATTTAACTTAACTGCCAGGTTTTGTAACTGTCATCAATTTCTAGGATATAGTAGTTGGATTCATTAGTAGAAGCATCTAAAAGCAAATATTATATCATACTCAAAATTATTAGACTATATTATTGAGACAGATATAATTAAAAGGGTTGGAGATCTGATAAACAACATACATGTCTCCTCCCAGTATCGACAGGCACGTCAGTGTTGCTGTCTCCAATAAAACAATAAACATAACGTGTCTGCTGTGTTTCATGCCTTTCATACTTCTTATTGACCTTATGTAAACTTAGGAAGTAGTCACACTTTATGCCGTGTTTCATGCCTTTCATACTTCATGTAAACTTAGGAAGTAGTCACACTTTATTTAGGGTGTTATGTTTCTGTCATACTGGCTATTTTATGTTATAATTTTTAAGAAATTGTTTGTGTTATTATGTCGTATTTGTGTTCATAGTCCACACCTATGTTCATGTTTGTACTTCCTAGATGCTAAGTACTCCATGCAGGTATTATATCGACCAATTCAGCCTATATATATATATATATATATATATAGTATAAATTCTATTTATATCAAATTATATTAATTATAAAATAAAAAAAGATTCTAAACAGAGTTTACTGTAACAATACACAGTCTACAGTCTACACTAGCATTATCATCCACGTGCGTGAGTATGGACTATGGTCCCTTATTGGAAAATGCATTCCCCTCATCCCAAATTACTTATTATCATCGTGGGACCTGATTTTATTTTTATACAATCCCACCGCTAGCCATTGCCGTTGTGAACTTGCGGCAATAACTTGGCTTGAATTCAGTGCTACAATATTTTTTTGTGTATTAAACCCATTTAGATAATGACATATATCACTATATCACAATTGAGAACTTGCAGCGAGGTACAGTTGGTTTGAATCCAGTGTGACAATGGGATAATGTACAAGTAGTCCTGTGTCTGGAAGATCTTGTGAGATCCTAGATGGTGAGTAAATTTGGTGCATCCAGCTGAACCGGCCGGGATGTTCAATAATATATGTACGTACCATTATCTCTGGCCTCAGCAGCGTCCTCTCTTAGACACGAAACCAGAGCGGATCGATGTATGGTGTATCAAATATTTTTGGAAAATTTTGGTGACATAATTTTGTGCACAACTCACCTATGTGACGAGTTGTGATTGGTAGAGGGTGATACACCCAGAACCACTTAATATTTTTCCGCTGGATATATATGGGTCCCAATCTGTAGGATGGATACATAAATTAATGGTGATTGGCCCCATTAATTTATATAACTCAAAATTGATAACTCAAAACTCAAATTTCGTGGGCCCCACTGAGTTGCAATTTGTTTGGCGTTGTTTTCAGTCATGGTTTCTAAAACTTGTTTCTCAAAAATTTGAGACATGGGAATGAAAACTGAGAACTGGTTTCATGGTGTTTTCAGTTTTCAAAAACTGGGTTTGATGGTATTTTGGTTATTATTTCATCTATGTGGGACCTAGTGGCAGTGTATAGATACAACCAACACAATAACAAGTTCAACTAACAGCACCTATAACCAAAAAAGACAAAAGCTATTGCAGGCTGTGGCTGTGGGCTCCACCAAAAGTGAAAAAATTGAGAATTAAGATGTGGGGCACGGATTTGAGATATTAGAGCCAAACAACTTTTTTCAGTTTTGGGTTTTGAGTGAGATAGAGTTTTGAGAATTGAGTTATGTTTCTGAGTCACGTGTTTTGAGTTCAGAGTTTTAAATTTTGAGATACTTTCAATCCAAACACTCCCTTAATATTTTGCCGCTGAATATATATGGATCCCAATCTGTAGGATGGATACATCAATTAATGGTGATTGGCCAGATATTCTTCCTCTTCTTCAAAAGGGTCCCTAGCATATAGAGTCGTAAATAGGTGACACGAGTCATTACAGTACCACTACATTGGTATTTAATATGAGGAAATCCACTTCTACACGATAAGCTGATCAACTCACCAGACTTTTTTTTTTTTTTGGGTTAAAAACTCACCAGACTTTGACCCGGCCACATATATATATTCACGACACATATATATATTAACGACCATTTCACTTGTCGTAGTGCTAATTTGTGATTCGCACGTGAAAATTTTGTGCCAATACAGAATAGGACAAAATTTGGCTAATTATAGCTCTATTCAATATCTACATTTTTAAAAAATAAAAAATTAATAATTATATTGTCAATTAAATATTTAAATTTTCTAGTATAAAAATTAAAATTATAAATCGGTAATAAATAATATTTTATTAGTACAAAATTTGATATATATATATCAAGAATATAAAGAACATATAAATTAAATGGTTATACTCTCAAAATATGTAATTATATTTAATTTTTTTAAGTAAGAATTATAATCGTTAGCTACAAACTAGAATAAACTCTACGGTGATACAATTTTTTGTTCTATTACAACTATTTTAAAGAAGTTGTGTTGATATGTCATTGCTTATAATAACTCTAGAGACACAACAAATTTCACAATTCTTGATGACATATTACTAATGGTAAGCAAAAAGTTGTGTTAGTGGTGAATGCCAAATAAAAATGAGTAAAAACTTGTCAATTTAATTATTACAAAAAAACGATGTAAAAGTTTTGAGCATGTAGCATTACTTTATGAGTCATGTTAATGGGTACCCTTAAAACAATTGTTAATAAACCTGTAGGGCAACAAATTGTGCACTCAAGTCCAAAGCATGCAGGACCTGGGCCCAATAAGTCCGCTGCAATAAATTTGTAGAGAGTGGGTTAAAGAATTAGGTCCGAATGGCGAGAACTACGTTCAACCTATTCTTAAAAACGAACTAAAAAGCTGATCAAAGGGCCAAAGCATATCGAGATAATTTGGTATAAATAAGTTTTATTTAGGTTCGAGGAGACATCATGTTATGTAATTCACGTTCTAGTTCTTTTCTTCTTTTCTTTTCTTTCGATCTTTTTCCTTTTGCCCAAAAAATAATTCCCCCCCTACAATGGAGGGGGAGTTACACTATATAATCATCTTCTAATCATCATAACCTTACACTTGTCATTCATCTAAGGCGTCCCTTGATACTTGTCCCATCAGATTTTTTCTTTGGCTTCCCTGTGAGAGGTAATAGTCTTGGTAGCACTGTTCAGAGGTCTTTTCCACATAAATGCGGCCAGAAAAGTAGTTGCAGGGTATTCAATGTAGTGGTAGCAGCCTTTCTTCAGATATTTTGGGGATCTTTTCCTTTCCAGTAAGTTCACAGAGGTCATTTCTGTCATTGGGGATTCCAGGAGGATTACTTCAATCACTGGGATTCATCCTTGAACTGAACTCTTCTAATCCGAGGACTATACCCTCCTCGGACAGAATCGCCGTTTCCTATGTGCGAATCTTCTGAAAGTAGAATGTTTAATAAATGCCACACTGTTCGGCCCATGAGTCTTCCTCGAATTAGGCCCACAGCCCAAGATGCGTGACTCTTGGTAATTTGTCTTCACAAAACCATTTTAAGAAAGTTTTGATACAACTTTTATGAAAAATATAGAGAGCCATCAAAACAATTAATTGCTTTTTTCTTTTGCCATAAAATTTTTCTAAAAATATCTTCTAAACCAATACTTTAGGGCATCTGTTAACTTTTTCCTTAATTGCTTTATTGCTTATAGTTCTGTATGAAAATGGATTAATGTAAAAATAGAGTCTTTAGGCTAAATATTCTTTTGCCATGAAATTTTTCTAAAAATATCTCCTAAACCAATACTTTAGAGCATCCGTTAACTTTTTCCTTAATTGCTTTATTACTTATAGTTCTGTATGAAAATGGATTAATGTAAAAATAGAGTCTTTAGGCTAAATATTGTGCAAATTGGAGTTTATTTGTAATATGGATATTACTCAAAGCTATTTAAGGAAATGAGAAAAGATGTAAATTTCAGCAATAATATTACCAAAATTGTGAGAAAAAGTAAGAGAGAGAAAAGAGAAATGATGTGACGAAAAGAGAAGAGAAAAAGTGATTTCGACAATGGTATTGCTGAAATAATTGCCCAATTTTTGTGCTGCCCAACTAAACTAATTGAAACAAGGAGAGAGAAAAAAATTTAATTGTGGCAATGTCATTGCTGAAATAGGAGGAGAGAGGAGAGAGAAAAAATTTTAATCATGACAATCTCATTGCCGAAATAAAGGAGAGAGAGGAGGGAAAAAAAAGTTGAATTGTGGTAATTAAAGTGCCAAAATAGGAGGAGAGGGGAGAGATAAATAAAAAAAATAAAGTAAAAAGTTGAATTGTGGCAATTCAAAATTTTTTTTTCTCTCATTGTTTCGATCAAAGTTAGTTGGTAAAATTGGGCCGATATTTCAGCATTACTATTGCCGAAATCACTTTTTCTCTCTCCTCTCTCATACTTTTTCTCACAATTTTGACAATACTATTACCAAAATTCACATCTTTTCTCATTTTCTTAAATAATTTTGAACTTTGTCCATATCACAAATAAACTCCAATTTGCATAATATTTAACCAAAAGCCTCACTAAAAATAAATATTAAACCAATTACAATTTACTTTCTCAATAGAAACAGGCTGTGAAAACTAAAAAGAACGTGGCTGTAGTAATACTGTCATATGGAGTAGAATAATTTTATGCATTAGACCGATCGAGGACTCAGTCAGACAGCGAAAGCATACGTTGACAGAGTGGAAATTTTGGTCAAAAAAGATTGACTGAAGTAAGCAGAAATTGTTGCTTCTCTAGTACTCGTATTGACTACGGAGTATCCAGGACTTGGTCGCTCGGACTAGCTCTCTTTTTTCTTTTATTTTTTGGATAAAAGATTAGAAGGCTCGGAGTCTAACTTTTTCTTTACGCAGATTGTTTTTCTTCTTTTCCCTTTAAGGGTAAGTATATGAAGTAAAAGTGAAAAAGGAAACAGAACCCCCTTGACAGTGTGAGAAACATTGATGACACTGTTTTACTATGGTGGGCAATGCATATACAATGTACGTAGGGGGTTGATTGAGTTAATAATGTCTCGTGTTCGATTATATAGGTAAAAGCATTATTGCAATTCTCGAAGAAATCTCACACTCTGGCCTCTGAAGATAATATGCTTATCACAATGCAGAATGTCTGCATAGTATGTTTGTTGTTTTCTAGCTATTTTCTTTCCTGATCAAACAAAGAAGATAATAATTTATCTGCAAAAATAAGACAACTTTGGAATTTTATATGGGAAGTACTCAAATGTGTCCTTTGAAATCAAGGGTAAATATTTGGCAAAAAAAAAAGAAATCAAGGGTAAATGTCTAAGAAGATTCGGTGTCGGTTTCAGTGGATTTATTTTGTATGAATAAGAAGAGATTACTCAGATATAAAACTTCATGGAAGGGGAATGAGTTTTAGATCCTTGGTAATTAGACTTGCTTGGTATGCTGATATTTGGAGATAACAAAATGTATTCGTATTAATACGGGTTCTTTGTAACATACAATTCAATAGTAATGTTCAATAGTGATATTTGGAGATAACATAATGTATTCATATTAATACAGGTTCTTTGTAACATAGAATTCAATAGTAATAAAAATGTAGTCATTTTAGGTTTTAGATTGTGAACATAGGTCATTCGGTCAAATTACGTTAATTATCATACTCTCTCAATATATCATTTATTTCTTCTTCCTATTTTAACATGGTATCTAAGTCACAATATTCGTGACTATACCATGTTAATTAACCTAGACTCCTTAGATCTACATTCACGTCCTATCACCATTTGAGCATTACATACACCTTCACAAACTGTTTCAGTCCTAATCATGTGCTTTCTTGTGGTTGCGTACTCTATTTCTTACCTTGAAGACGTCATCCATATGTCTCATATGCACTTCAAAATTAGCGCCAGTTTTCATTTTGGCAATACACTTGACCTATGATTTGACTTTTATAGTTCTCTACTCCACACAATACGGGTCTATTTGGTATCACAACTTAAATAACCGTTTTCAGTTTTTAAACAATATTACACATATTTTTACACACTTTTTCATAAATATATATTTTTAAAAAAACTAAAAACTATTGTTTAAGTACATGTTTTGGAGATGCAGCTACTTCCACTCCCGCATCATGCATTTCATAGACTTCTCTTGCTTGGACGGTGATATTTTTCATGTTTCTTTGTGGGCCTTGATTCTTTCAACAAGCATTGGATACATTCTTTTCAAACTCAAGTTTTTGCTACTCCTCCACCTTAAGTTTGAGTGGGATAAGAGAATATATTAGCATAATACCGTAAATGTGTAGCTCATATAATATATTAAGATATTGTCATAAATGTATATTGCAAGGTTTTGCAAAATACCATAGGCTATCATAGTTTTAAGTGTACCATATTACACTTAGTATATATTTTTCATTGGGTTCTTGGTAACATACAATTTAGAAAAGTAAACATGTAGCTTTTAAGCGCCTTTTACTATATATGTAAGTCATTATGTTGAACCATGTTTATCTTTCTCTCTCTGTATTTGTATTTTTACAAATTACATGCACTATCCTAGCCAATAAAGTTGTCTTCAAGGAATAACCCAACCAAGAAGCACAACTCCATCGACCCCATTGCAGCCATCAATGGCCACAAGACCACCATTGACCTCGTCCCACTAGTATCTATAAGAAGAACAACAAGAGCAAGTGATCAATAAGTCAACTCTATCGAGCTAATTAAAGCCAACAATTGATTTCTTATTCGACGATAAGATATTTTATCAGTTAAATTATTTGAAATTCACACATATATGCGAAGATATCAATAGATCATACTTCATAGCACAATTAATTGAATTAAATAGAGAATATAATAAATTATAGCACAATTGAATGTACTTTATGTTTAAATGATTTTTTTTTTTTTTTTGAGAAGATAAGTTTAAATGATATAATTTGAATTTTCTCTCTCTACATTTTAGATTAATTTCACCTTATTTTTTTTTAGTGTAGTTTCACTTTATCCATGTATGATTTAAATTAAATTAAATTAAATTTGTCAATCTATAGTTGAAAAAATTCATACTTTTGCCCCCTTGTAGTTTTTTTTTTCCTTATCGGCTTAAACTTTTGGATTGTGAATTTTAACCATAGTATTTATTATTAATTTTCTTTTTTCTATGCTTATTTTTCAAGAAACATAGTTTTTTCTTTTTTATAATTCAATAGTCAAAGAATGCAGTGTTTAAATCCATAATATTTTTAAAAATATACTAATTGAGTTACATGATTCTTGACAAATAAACATGATTTAAATGTAAGATTTGTTAATGATCTTGCTGTAAGTAAAACATAACATTTTGGATAATAGTTGAACAAATCCAATCAAATGGATAAAGTCTAATTATGGTTTCCAATATTTGAAAATTCAAACTTTTTTTTTTTTTTTTTTTTTTTGCTGAGAAAATTCAAACGTTTTAACACTTTTAAGTTTTAACACCTTATATTTCAAATTATACGATATTTTATCCAAGACTGAAGCCGAGCCAAGATTTACAGCCTTTTTTTTTTGTTGACCAATCGATACTGACCCAAGATTTTTAACCACCTTTTATTTATAGTATTTTATTTAACCGTGGTTAAATATTAGTAAATCACAGTAAAACCATCCCAATAAATTCGCACCCCACTCTCTCTTGTCTCTGGCGCTCACTTCTTTCAAGTTTTTTTCTCTCTCTCTCTCTCTCTCGAGCTTCGCATTTCCATTTCTCTCTCACACACCCGCATGCGAGTCTTTCACCTGAAGTTGCAGCCACAGTTTCGTACTACCTGAGCTCAACCTCCGCCGCGTGTACCAAAACACCATACAATGACTGTGTTCTCCGGGAAACAGGTGTTTCCGGTGGACTACGAGGCCGAAGTTTCGCAACGCCTTCTAGAAGCTTCTCTCTCCGGCGATCTGAAGTCGGCGTTGGAGCTCATCGCCGATCCGTATGTCGACGTTAACTTCGTCGGCGCCGTGTGCCTGAAGAGCAGGAAGACCGAGGTGATACCGTGCGATGAATCGGCGAGTCAGGTCCGAGTCGAGTACAACGAGTTCAAGACTGACGTCACCGCTTTGTTCCTTGCCGTACACTCCGGCAACGTCTCCCTCGTGAAGAAGCTGCTGGTAACTCTCTCTCTCACTCAAGCTTGAGTTTTTCGTTTTTTTTTTTTAAACTGTTTCATTCGCATTGTTGATTCTCAGTAAGTGAAACTGTTTTCTGTGTTTTGAAAAATATTGAAAGTGTTTTGTTTTAGTGATCAAATTTGAGATCCGTTTCTGTTTTTAACTTTGAATTTTTTTCTCTTTTGTAAAGTGTTCTGTTTTGTTTTTGAAAATATTGACAGTGTTTCTATATGCATTTTGGTGATTCAGATTGAGATTTATGGTTTTTTGTATTCTCATTGCTGGTTTTCACTGATTCCAAAGTTTTTTATGCTTATTTTAGAACAGTCCAAGTGTTTTTAATTTTACGTGTGATTCAAAGTTTTCATTTTTACTGATTTGGAAGCATATTATGCGTGAAAATCTAAGGCTTCTATCACCATATTTTGTGAGAGTATTTACTATTCGAAAGTGCTTTAAGTTTTTTTTTTTGGAAAAATTTGAGCATATTTGACTTTTTATATCTGCTCCTTAATTACTGTGAAGATTTAGGTATAGTATTAAGATTCTTTTTAATTAAGCTTTAAATCTTAAAGCAATGCTTTGGGAAAGCTAAGGTTTGATATTTGAATCACCACACTATGATTTTGGGCATTAAAGTTGTTTATGTCTGTCTCTACTCTTTTAGGATTCATAGTCTTTAATGATTTTCCCTTCATTAGGTCCCCAACATAAATGGCTCATTATCTCTCATTAATGTAAATATGGGCTGGGTTCGAATCCAAGTCTTGATTTTCTGGTTTTTCATTTTTATAATAGGATAGTTACCATGGGTGCGGGGATTTGAACTCTGTTTTCGTTGTAAACACGGGGCAGTTGAGCTACAAAACTCTCTTGCCTTTGTTTTTATAATTTTCTCTTTATCTTTAGTTTGTGTGGGACCGTGGGGCCTGTCTCTCTGATTATTTACGTGAACTTTAAGACTCTGTTTGTGTGATCAATTTAGCTGCTCAGGTAATTAAATGTGTTGGTGAAGCATTGTGATTAAGCGGTCAGTACTTTAATGTAGCGTTTTCTCTTGGTTGGGTCGAAAATACAGAAGCAATAAAACAATTTTTCTCAACCATCAGAGCGGAGTCATGGACTTTTGTCATAGCTGTTACACATATCATGCCAATATTCTAGAATGTTTTTCTGAATGGTCTGTATTTACTGAAGTTTGTTGATGATTTTGACCCTTAATTGTTTTGTATTTTTTAACTGTTGTAGATTGTAGAAACCCGAACTGTTGGTATTCATGTTCTGTTAAGCATTGATTGGCAGTTGGGTTTTTATTAGATCTACTCATCTATAGTTTGTTTTTTGTTTTTACTTATGGGAAATGGAAAATGCTGTTTTTCTTTAATATGTATAAATGGAATAGTCTTTTTTTTCTTTTTTTTTTTCTTTTTTTTTTTTTTAAGTTTGGAATAATGTGATACTTGGGGGAGGGGGGATTTGAACTCTGGATGTCTCAGGTGGAAAAATTGGAAGTGCCAATTGGAAGAGTTCAATTATTTTGACAGCATAGTGATCTTTTGCTTAGGTTGCTAAAATAGTATGCCAACTATCCTCCACAAAACTTTGTACAAATTACTGTTAAAACTTTTATTCATGCGTAAGCACAAAAAAATGTGATGATCTCATGATCCTTACTTCCTTGTCATGTGTTGCATTTTGTTACAAAACATACAGTAGGGCTGTTACTGTGAGTGTTGATATTTCTCTATTGCTTGTGCAATTATTTATTTAATATCGGATGTTCTGGTCTTCTTTTAGTTTTATATAGTAAATGTGTGTAATTCGAGGTATAGAGTAAATATTCAACGTTGTGGCCCAGTCATTCCTATTGTTTATCCTTTTACTGAGCTACTGTATTTCATAATTAGAGTTAATCATAAAACAATAAAAAGGCATCAACTAGCCTATCATAAAAAGGTAGGTATGTATTTTCAGATCCAATTACACCCACCTCCCTTCCCTCCGTAACTGAAAAAAAAAAAGAAAAAAAAAGAAAGAAAAGAGTATCCAAGGAAGAGATGAAAGGAGAGATATTTAGATCTACCTTTTTGGTTTTATCAGTATTAATCAGTCCTTAGTGCTCATATTTAGTTGTTTCTGACCTTTGGCCAGAGCAGGATAAGTACATAAGGGTACACATATGATACATCCCCCTTTCTTATTAAAGGCTTTATGTACTGCCTAATGAAAGTTCCATACTTGGCTCACCACTTCAGATTTGTTCCCCATTTTGTCTGCTTGTGGCATTACTTTCTGTAATAATGACGAGCCCAAAATGCTTAACTTTCTTAGAGATTTTGAGAAAATAAAAATAGAAAAATGAGTGTATTGTCTTCTTGTGGAGTCTTGTCAATGGCTTTATAATGTACTAAGGATTGGCACTTCTAAATGACAGAGCATTGGAGCTGATGTGAATCAGAAACTCTTCAGGGGCTTCGCGACAACAGCAGCAGTGAGGGAGGGCTACCTTGAGATTCTTGATATCTTACTTAAAGCTGGGGCATCGCAGCCAGCTTGTGAAGAGGCTGTGCTGGAGGCTAGCTGTCATGGTCATGCAAGGCTTGTGGAGCTGCTTATGGGCTCTGATCTGATCCGGCCCCATATTGCTGTTCGTGCTCTTGTCACAGCATGCTGCAGTGGGTTTGTGGATGTAGTAGACACTCTCATGAAGGTAAAACTTTGTATTCATATTGGGCTGTTAATTGCCAACTTTTTAGATATTACTGTAGACCATTGTAGAAAAACAGAAATGAGCATTATATGGTGCTTTTTTAATGTCATTTTTTTAATATTTTTTTTAGATATAAGATAGAAATTCTACTCTAGCCTAATCTAAGTGTATATATGTGTGAGTCTCCCTCCTAGAGATTTGAACTTCGGCCCTTGCCTCCGTACACCCCACAAGCACTTATACTTGCGGAGTGACCATCGCATTAAGGGTGTCACTTTATATTAACTATGCCTCACACACACACAAATATATTAGTTATTAAATATATATACTGTTACTGTCCCTCTACACAGTTCACCTGTGTATACTATGGTGCTTACTTGGCAGTTGTAACACACCAATGTGTTTTTAGCTTTCTTGGTAAGTTTGGCTTCTTGAAACTTAGATGTGTCACTGACAAGCTTTTCAACCCTTGCAAAAAATGTCATACCTAGTATACAAAACTCTCACTTTTGCAGGGTTTGGATTTGAGAGAGATGGTTGGTAGGCTAATAAAAATGAGAGCCTCTCACTACAAAGATGTCCTTTGCGTTTTCATGTTGCGTGGGGATACATTTCTCTCATTTTATTGCAATGTGTGACAAGAGTCCTTTCACGTGGTCAATTAATATTGTTATTGATTCCCTCCTCTATGTTTTATTGAAAGCTTGTTTGATTTATCTTGTTGACATGATTGTCCTTGCTTAATGGCAGTGTGGTGTGGATGCCAGTGCAGCTGACCGGGTCCTGCTTCGGTCATCTAAGCCTTCTGTTCACATGAATGTTGACTGTACTGCACTTGCTGCTGCTGTGGTTAGTAGGCAGGCCCCCATCGTTCGTTTGCTACTCCAGGTGAGTCTTTTAAGGGTCGCTATTAATTATTAGAACAATCAGGCACATGGTTTTGTGGGCTCTCTTCTTTTGCAGTTAATTGCTTACTCTTACTGTGCTTACACCTCATAAATGTACCAATCAAGTGAAATTGACCTTTAATATCAAACAAAATAGTAGTGTAAGCATTTGCATATGACCCTGATTAGTCTCTTACTCGAAAGTCTGTTTGGCTCATTAAATGGGTAGGTCCCTCTGTGATGTTGGTATAGTAGACATTACAGCTGGATGACAAGCCAGTGCGAATGTCTGTAATGCTTGGGGGGGAGAGGAGAATAAGATGAAAATTTGGTCATTTGTCTCAAATTCATAAATCTGTTAGAACCATTAAAGGTGTAGGTCCCTCTGTGATGTTGATGAAGTACCCATTACAGCTGGATCTGTACCTGCGAATGACAAGCCAATGCTTCACATTTCTAGAGCTGCATGAGAATTTGGCTATATTCATACTTTGTGATAGGATCTGTACTGCAGATTCTGTATTGGATAAAGATAGTGACAGACTCATCACTGTTTTTTCTTTTAATATTTGTTTTCTTCTCCTCACCTTGATCTGTCTCCTAAAATGTAAAAAACAGGCTGGAGCTAGGACGGACATCAAAGTGAAGTTGGGTGCATGGTCTTGGGACATGGCTACAGGGGAAGAATTTCGAGTAGGTGCAGGGTTGGCAGAGCCTTACGCCATCACCTGGTGTGCAGTGGAGTATTTTGAAGTGAGTGGTGCAATTCTGCGCATGCTCCTACAACAAAACTCTTCTGATTTTCCTCATTATGGAAGAACCCTCCTTCACCACGCTATCCTATGTGGCAATGAAGGGGCTGTTAAGGTGCTCTTAAGTTGTGGTTCCAATGTAGAATGCCTTGTTAAGACAACCAAGAAAATTGAGTTTCGCCCTATACACATGGCTGCTCGTCTTGGATTATCCACCATTCTTCAATGCCTAATTGACTCTGGTTGTGATCTAAACTCAAAAACAGATTGTGGTGACACGGCCTTGATGATCTGTGCAAAATATAAGCATCAAGAGTGTCTCAGAGTGTTGACCAAGGCTGGTGCTGACTTTGGCTTGGTCAATGTTGTTGGTCAGTCTGCAAGTTTAATTGCTGGATCAAACAGGTGGTCCCTTGGTTTTCAAAAAGCAGTATTAGATGTAATCAAAACTCGAAAGATACCAAGATCTGGAAGTATGTCTGTTTTCTGTCCACTAATATTTGCAGCCCAAGCTGGTGATGTTCAGGCTTTGGAAATTCTGATCAGTTGGGGAGGATTTAATCTTGATTATCAGGACGAAAATGGTTTGTCAGCAGTCATGATTACTGCTCTGAAGGGTCATGTTGAAGCATTCAGGTTGCTGGTCTATGCAGGGGCTGATGTAAAGCTGCACAACAAATCTGGCGAAACTGCAATCACCTTATCTGAGTTAAATCAGAATCGTGACTTGTTTGAGAAGGTAATGCTAGAATTTGCCCTAGAAAAGGGCAATCGCAATGCAGGAGGGTTCTATGCTTTACATTATGCTGCTCGACGTGGTGACTTGGATGTGGTTAGATTGCTTACCAGTAGAGGCTATGATGTAAATGTCCCTGATGGGGATGGTTACACTCCACTCATGTTAGCTGCCAAGGAAGGCCATGGTTCAATGTGTGAGCTCTTGATCTCACATGGGGCCAATTGCGATATTAAGAATGCTAGAGGTGAAACTGCCCTCTCACTTGCAAGGAAAATCGTTGGCAGGAAAAATGATGCAGAGAGTGTGTTACTAGACGAGCTTGCGCGCAAATTAGTCTTGGGTGGTGCCCAAGTACAAAAGCACACTAAGGGAGGCAAAGGAAGTCCACATGAAAAGGAGATGAGAATGGTGGGGTCTGCAGGGGTGTTGCAATGGGGAAAGTCAAGCCAGAGAAATGTGATTTGTCGGGATGCAGAGGTTGGGCCTAGTCATGCCTTTAGGAAGAATAGGAAGAGTAAGGGTGATGCTGACGAACCTGGTATTTTTAGGGTGGTGACTACCAAGAACAAGGAGGTGCATTTTGTGTGCGAGGGTGGGTATGAAACAGCTGAACTTTGGGTGAGGGGTATAAAGCTTGTGACCAAAGAGGTTATTTTTGGTAAGCGGAAGGAAACATAGTTTGAAGTAGGCAGTATGTATAGATGTTTGGAGGAATACTTCATCTTGAAGTATGTTAAATCCTGTTTTTAAATTGTAAAGGTTTTGGTACCCAGTAGTTGTAAATTAGTTCACCTTTCTCAAGTGAAAATTTGTTACATTTTGAGCCAGCTCTTCAGTGAGGACTTGAAATTTTTGACAAATCTCAAACCTAAGCCCGAGTATTAATTGAGTATGAGTCTAATTTTCGAGTAATTATTAGGTACTTTCAAAGTACAGTAACGTGATGCGCCCTCACACATTCATGGTGGATTTTATTAGTGAGATTAACCATGAATGCAAGAGGAACTCTGGGAGCATCTAAAAATATTCCCTAACTTCCTCCTATTGCTCTAACTAGACTTGCCAAGGTTGTTTTCCTCATTTTTTCAATCTTCTAAGTGTTTGGGAAATATAGGTCATTTTTTTCAGCATAAAACATATTTTGGAAAATGTTTATCTCATTTTCTCATTTCATCTTCTAAATTAGTTCATGTTTCTCATATTTGGGATTGTTTGTTTTGGCGTAAAACATTTTATAAAAAATGTCATTTTTCTTATCTTTAAAACATTCCCCTTTAAACCACTAAAATGACCCCCAAAAAAAAAAAAAAAATTGCCCCTAAAACCATTGAAATGTTGAAAATACCTTCTAAAATTTCCAAAATGGCCACAATATGTCTCAAAATTTCTAAAATCACCTCCAATCTTTTAAAAGTCACACACACACCAAAAAAAAAAAATCTAAGTGCCATTTTGGACGTTTCAAGTATTTGTACTTACGCATTTGAATTTTTAAGTTTAGTTTTCAAATGCACTAAAATGAATATATATAAAAAATTTTAAGTTACAACTGAATTGAAAATTTGGGCAAACATAATGGTGTGTAATCTGTAATTTACATATATTATTATTATTCTTTGAAGACATATCTTTATGAAGTTGGTGAGAATAAACATTATACTTATTATTTACAAGCATAATGAACATAAACATTTTGAACCAATAAATTTTGAAAAAATCAAAACAATTAGTAAAAAAAATAACAAAATATACTCGTAATAATTACTTACCCATCTCTTTAGCTAAAAATACTTTACATTGAAATAAACGGAGCTATGCTTTAAAATTTACTTACCCAAAAGAGGAAATATTAACCCTAGAGACCGGGGGCATGCATGACTTCGATTACAATGGGATTATGATTTTTCTTAATCCACCCCAAACTCTTCAAATTGAGAAATTTCCAATCCATACTAAGTCATAGTAACTCTTGAACAAATACATAGGGTGAGTTGTGTTAATTTTGGTTGGCAAGTTGAGACTCTTTTCTTAGGCCAAATAATAAAAAAGAATTAGTATTCAACTTTGTAAACCTAATATTTCAAAAAAAGTATTATAATTTAACAATTAGACATCATATTTCAATTTAATGAAAACTAAGTATCATAATACAATAATAAATCGAATTAACACATTTAAAAAATCCATTTTTTTAACTATTAATACCATGGGTTGGATTGGACTTAGATTTAAAATGTTGCTTACACGAGCTGGGTACAATCCAAGTTAAGAAAAAATATTTATAACCCATGCCAACCCAACCCTTCAATCAACATCAATAAAGAAGAAGAAAAAAGAAAGTGTTAGATTTGTAACCTTACTGGTGACACATTTTGTAGTTTCCTTGATTTGATATGTCCATAAGGCTGGCCAAACCTTACTTCATTTGCCATCAAGCTTCAGATGGATTAAGATTCTCAAGAATTTTCAAGTAACTTCATTGTAGAGTTCTTAAAATCATATCTATTTATTTTGAAATGAATTAATTGGATTTTATCACATCATCAAATTGTCTCTTATCGATTCGATATCTATTTAAATTGTTGACGATGTGATAAAATTTAATTCATTCATTTCAAAATGAATGATAAAATTCTAGGAACCCAAGTGGAAGAAATGGGCTTTAAGAGAATGATTTTCAATAAATGACCTTCAAAATATTCAAAATCATTCTCTTAAAAGCCATTTCAAGTGTGTTCTCCCCCCTCTCCCACCTTTTGTTTTGTAGGAGGTTGCCTCCCAATGGGTTTGGAGAAAAAATTTTCTAACACTATATGACAATTCATTAAACTATCCATGTAAAGTTTGTCATATCACATATGACCTATTTATTGAGTTATATGACTTGTTTAGTAATACACGTTGATAGCATTATGAATCTTCATGGAGTGAGTTGAAGGAGATTTCTTCAAACTTGATTGGAGGAAAACTTTGTACTGGTTAGAGGCTTTGTAATTTTGTTCCTTTGACATTATCAACAACAACCAAAAAAAAAAAGACCACAGCTGCTCCTACAAATACATAACAAGATTGGGACCGACGCAATTTGAATTGCAATTGAGATCATTAAGTATGCGTTGGAACCAAATAGCAAATCATACCTTGAAATGGTTACTGTTCAAGGCAAATGTTTGCAAGCATGAAGCATGAATTGAATCAGTGGACATCCTTTATCACATCATTTTTTCACAACTATTCTATGTGGTGAACTGTGACTAGTTGCTTATCACTTTCAAATGTACTCACCACTTGCAGTCTCCCACATCAAAGTTGTGGCAAAGTTGTGTTATAGTCCTAGATTTTCTTGGTGGCTTATTTATGCAGCCAAATTTACTGCATGTTAACTCCAACTACCAGAACAAAAAATGCTATAAGCACTGCCTAATATGCCAAAGCTAGACAGTCAGATGCCCCAGATGGGTTACAACATTTGAGGTTCATGTCCTTTTTAAATCATTGGCAATTCCTCCAGGCTCCAAAAAATTTTCCAAAGCTCTTAAAAATATAAATGAAAATATTTGTCACATCAAAAATGTTTCTACATGATTTTTTACTGAAACTGCCATCTAGCTGCAAATGCGATTGACAATTTCCACTGACCTCAAATATATTTAACTATAAAAGAAACATGGCATAAGCTCACTTTATCATGGAATCAAGCACCAAGTATTCTGATATTAAGGGGTAGTCACCAAGATGGAGATTTTTAAAAGCTGTGTACTCCTGCAAAATAAACTCAGAGTGCAGATGGGACACTGCATCTCAGCCTCCAGTAATCTCCTTCTCCTTTGCCTTACACATATCCTCTGCAGACTTGACAAATTTTTTGGTCAACTCATCAACCTGGGAAAAAGAAGGGTCAGATAACACTCAAAACATTGTAAAACTGATCCACTGTTTTAGTTGTAATTAGCTTAGAACTCACTTCCTTCTCCAATTTTTTTACATCATCCTTCGGGGCATGTGAATATAATTTCTTTGCCGTATCCATTGCCTGTAAAACCAATAAACAATCTGCTTAGGCACAATAAACATTAAGAACACTGGACCATTTCACAACAATGCATAGAATCAATCATTATCCCTATCTATAATGGCACTCCTAGTCTTGTTGCCGCACAATGCTACTAACAGTGTTTTGCACTTCAATACTTGCCACAGTACATTTTATTATGAGCTCACCATGCTAGACACCTAAGAGGCTAGACATTGTCTACTGAAATTTTTTAGATCATCCACTAAAACTGAGGTGCCGGATAAATAAATGTGAACCATCTAGACCTCAATTGTAATAATTTTTCACAACCAGTGGAACAGCAAAATCACACTTGAGACAAATTGAGCTGTCAAGTATGATATAGTTCTAATATCAGAAAATAAAGAATAAGGTCAACCAATTCTTCACTCCCTCCACCAAACCAACCTCTGGCTAGCTAGTGCATGATGATTCTAGGATGAAAGACAGTAAGGGAGTGAAGAATTGATATTTTTGAAATGAGATGTGCTATTTAACAAGATATAAACCTGCCACCGAAGCACACAGTGATACAGACATGGTGCTCAGATGACCATAACAACCTCATTCCTCATTCTTTTTTATGTTTGAACAGCAGGGGGAGCAAGTATAAACATTGTTTAATAATACTCCTGAAATCTAAACATAAAGAAGAAAAAAATTACTGCCATACCTTCTGGCGAGCCCTTCTTATACTTTGTCTGGCATCTTCACAAGACTTGGTAACCACCTTACACACAGCCTGGTAGATACAATATAGTGGTCATAATAGTGCAGAGATGAAAAAGAAAAAGAAAAAGAAACAAATAAATAAATGAAAGGAAGGGTAATAATTGGCTTACCTGTATATGCTCTTTTGTCAATCTGGTCATTGCAGAGCATAAAAAATGTAAATAAGTCAATCAATATTTGTGTAGATTGAACAAGCTTTATCATGGAAAATACTTACGCATCATTATTAAAAAAAAAGATCTTAAAATATTGTATCAACCAAAACCACAATTGTCTTAAGCCAAATACTTTTAATGGCCATTATCAGCAAATGGGCTGCTTATTGGACAAGGAAAGAAGCAGTGTGAGATTAAATAGAATGACTACTTACGGTGGAATAACTGCAATCAATCGCTCACCATCCACTTTGGGACTTAAGCCTAACGGAGAAGCAACAATGGCGCTCTCTAACTTTTTAATGGTCTGCATAAAACAGGCGCTACCACTTAAATGAGTCTTTCAAACTGGGACTGTTTAGATATGAGCACCAATCAGCATGTCAAAAATAAAAAATAAAAAATTGAGGCTCGTATTGTGCAAAGCAGATTAAAGAAAATGAACTAAATTCAATAATTTAAACTTAATACAACTGATATAGAAAATTTTCATCCTGATCGCTAGATCCACAGATTTGAAGAATCAATGACTGTTAAATAGTATCGGACTCTAGACCATGTAATAGTATAGGAAACAAACAATTACATATGCTAATGAAGAAACCCTAGAATTGAAACAAATAGCAAACTTGTTAAGTAAAGTTTTTGTTCATTACATTTGGATCATAAGGATTTACTGATAATGTCTTGGAATCCATGACCGAAACAACAGCTAAGTGGCTCAAGGGCATCTTTACACCATCAAGTTCAACAATAATGTGGTCAAGCATTCCTGTAGAGACATTCTCACTCATAACTGTGTCAATAAATCTAACAAACATACTAAGAAAATAAATAAAAACTAACAAATAGCGATGGCTTAATGTACCTGGAGATGCCCTTCCTGTTCTTAGTTTGTTCAACTCTCCTGATAATGCAGCAATTGCTGCCTCCATCATTGAGGTAGCATTTGCCTTAATAGTAGGCCCAATATCAGTCGAAACTTCAATAGTGCTCACAGCATCATCATCCTCTAAATGGTGAAAAAAAAAACATTTTAATGGAATAGTGCTTATAACTCTGCAAAAGGCTAACATGCGATTTATATAAAGTTAAACAATTTTTGTTATTCTTGCAAAAAGAATCCCTTCAGCCAAGCTCAGTAGTGCAATCAACAAAAAGCTTCACCTAAAATATTTCATAAATAGTATCTCACAATAACCTTTGCATAACGCCGAATATTAATTTGTGACTTCTTGTTTCTTTATACCAGTTAGAAAAATTTCCCCAATATAGAGAAAACAAAAAAGTATTCAAAAATTCACTTACAAAAACCACCTTAAACTATCACCTGATTTACAATGTGCCCCTTTAATGTTAGAACTCAGCAATCAACCCCCCTAACTTCATTGAAAATTAGGAATAGTTTATGTCAAATGGAAGACAGTTTTCCATCAAATAAACCCGAACTTTACTCCCAAACACTCCAAATTTGTGTAAACCCTCTAAACACTCTACCGCGATAAATACCTTCAATAAGATGGAAATTAATAAAATTGAGCTAAGTCAGAGAGTTGATTGCTCAGTTTAAAAGTCTAGAACCATATTATAAACCATGTAATAGTTTAAAACGTGGTTTATGTGTGTTTGCGTGCGCAATTTACCAAAAATCATATTAAAAAAAACACTAAAAACAAAGAAGATCATGCTTGATAAAAACACAGAAATGAAATCTCATCAGCACTCTTTTGATTCTCAGTCAAAATGGAATAACCCAAACAGGAAAACACACATTTCATTCAATCATTTGCTTTACAAAGCACAAAACAAAAACAAAAATTGCCATAAAAACTCAACAGAGAGAGAAAGAGAGCAAAAGGGTACTTGATTTGCGCCCTTTGGCGAAGCCTCTGCGAGAATGTGTGAGGAAATGAAGTGTGGTGGGAAGAGTGAGATCATGAATGTGGGTGTTGGAGTTGTTGTTGTTGTGGGCACTGTTAATGAGTTGATGAGAAAGGTCGCCACCATGGAAGGCGGAGCTGCGGAGGAGAAGGAGGTTCCGATGAGAGAATGCGCGTCTCAGAATTATCGACATGCCTCTTCACTCTCTAAGCTTTCATGCTCTTCTTCTTCCTTTGTTTTAGGGTTTTAGAATTTTTGATAAACCCTTTAACCCACTGTGCTGTGCTGACTGTGAAACGACGACGTAAGACTTGAGAAAGACCCACAGGTAGATGTTTCTAAGCCCAAGTGGATTTACACCACCGGTGACTTTAGGCCTATTTTGAAGTGGACTCTCCATCGGAATTGCCCACAATGTCAAGTGCCCAAACCTAAAACCTCTTTTACTAAAGGCCCAACTATACTTTTTCACCATAAAACTATCATCCCGTTTACACTTAACTCTTTGAACTATTAAAGCGTATGATCGGCCCCTAAAGTTTCGTTTGTTTTGGTGTTAAGTTAATTGGTTTTTGGACTTAAATTCAATTAAAGTTAATAACAAAAAACAGTAGGGAAGTGTAATGTCTACTAACTATATAAAAAGAATGAAAAATCTACATTAACATTTGATTTAGTATATTTGGTAGGCAAAAACACACTGTTTCATGTGTTTTATTTGGGCTGACAATTAAGTTTAAAAGAAAGAGAGAACTCACAAGTCACAACACTTATCTCCTGTTATGGTTCTACAAAAGTCCAAAACTCAACGTTTTTGTGGGAAAGAAAAACAAGTTGGACACGCAAGCAAAGAGTACGAAATTTCTTGTTCTTCTGACAAACTCGTTAGATAGATAGACAGAGGGAGTAATTGAGATGAGTACATCTACAGTGCCGGTGCAATCAATACAGATTTGGAGAGAGAGAGAGAGAGAGAGAGGGTTGTAGGTTTGTAGGGGGAGAGGATTGGTTTAAACTTTAAGGGTATGTGTTGGTTGGGTGGATTTTAGGGAGGATGAAAAAAAAAAAAAAAAAAAGAAAGAGATAAAATGGTAGAGAACATTTTTTTTTTTGGTGTTTGGTTGGAGGGAGGGGAGGGAAAAAAAATTGGTAAGGCGTGGGTGTTTTCTCTCCACGCCCACCAAAATAGGGAGAAAACTAAATGGGGATTCTGAATCTCTTCATTGACAAAAATGCCCATGTGCACTTGCACATGGGCTTCATTTCGTTCCTCTCTTTTTTTTTTTTGTGCTTTCTTGGGCACGTTGTCTCTTCTTTCTCTCTCTTTTTTTTCTTGGGCTATAAGTGTGATAGTTGTTTTTTTTTTTTTTTTGTTTAGCTAGACATGATTTTTTTTTTAAATGATTTTTATTTTTTAATAAATTTGGGTGATTGTTTTTTTTTTTGGGTTGTTTGCCACTTTTTTATTTTAATTGGGCATTATTTTTTAACAAGTGTATATGAGTAAATTTATACAAATTCTTTTTTTTTATCCCTCCACTTTTTCACTCCCAACCAAACAAAAATAAAAAATATTAAAATATTTTTTTATTTTTTTACTTTTTTTTTTTGATCTTTTTACTATTTTTTATTCTCCCGCTTTTTCACACTTCCAAACAAACGGACATTCGAAGATACTTCTCTCTTACTTTTTTCGGTGGAGATTGCGGGTGGACGTGGGTTTCTGGTAAGAAACTGGACTGATAGTAGATCTTTCCAAGCCCACATGGGTTACAGTTACACAGGTAACTTTAGGCCCATTATGATCTCTTTTATATTACAGATTGTGCATGATTGCAGCAGATATCATTTTTTTGGCACGTGCTTGCTTGCTTACAATTCCTCAGTGGCTGATATTCTGCCACGTCATCAATCCATATCCAAGGCTTGCCCGTCGGTCCCTGTGATATTTGCACTTTCTGACTACCTAAACCAAATAAAAACAACAAAGAAAACCAAAAAAAACATTCCTCTTTCTGCTTCACTTTCAATTCTTGCTGAAGAAAAAAAGGTAAAAAAAAAAAAAAAAATGAGAGCTTTCTGTGCATTCCACTCAGCCAAGCTCTCATGTCTCTCAAAAGTAGTAATTTTCACTACCACAACCACACCTACAATCACAAGGTACTTCTATTCCCATAACCCAGTTGCTTAGTTTTTAATTAGTTGTTGCTTACTTCATTTTCTTTCTTAGTTTGTACTAATAGTTTATGTTTACTTCATACTTCCTTAGTTTTTAATTAGCAGTCAGTTCTTTGATGTTTTGTTTTAACTGTTATTACTAAGTGTTGTGAGTTTGTTAGGGAATTAAGGTTGTTGTTGTTGGACAAATTTGTGTTTTTGATTTTGTGAAAATTTGTTGACATGCTTTGGGAGAGGGTGATTATGTAATGTGGTGATGGTATTATTCACAGGAGGTGATGAAATGGAGGTTTTAACTTTTAAGTACTAAAAATATTGGCAATTTTGGAATAACCCAGTGAGAGGAAAACCAAAGGTGTTATGGTGCAAGAGATTCATGTGCGTTTGGATGAGCTTATTTTGCCTATCTTGAAAAGGTGATCCTTTGAAAAGCTGTACATACCTTTTTTGATGGGGAAAAAAAACCTGAGGCAAATGGATTGGTAGGGAATTGTGTAGGCACATTGTAGAGGAGAGAGGGAACTTATACAGGTATGGGAGGTCGAAATTGAAGCAGCCATAGTGAATGTGAGGCTTTTGTTGGATTGGAAGTAGTAGTTACAGTTCTAAAATTTTTTGAACTTTTAAGTAGTTACTAGGTGTTGAGATGCTGGCATCCAATTGTCATATGGGTGAGAGACTAAATGTTGTCAGAGATTCTAGTAGTTGTAGTAGCTGAAGCTGCTTCTCCCTTCTTTTTTTTTATGCATTTAGTTTGTCTTTTTTCTCTCCCTATGAGGTATGGTATGGAAGATTTGATTTTTATTTATTTATTATTATTATTATTCAGGACTCGGCTTTCTTTTCCTGCCAAACTCTTCTCTTGCCAAGCACAATTCGGTAAGCAATTGATTTTTACATTTTCTTTCATGTGGTTTTTGCTTTGTTATTTAATTTTAACCTCCACATAAAAGCCAAAACATTTTGACATTTTGCTTCTGTGATTCTCTCTTTTACAATGTTAACATCCTTTTTACATGTATAAATTATACCAGCTGATTCAGGGATAGATGGTTCATTCAGCTTGAAAGTGGTGTCTGCAACCCTGTTAGCAGCAGAAAGAGAAGAAGCTAAGGCTGTTTTGTCCTTGTTCTTTAAGAAACAAGGATTGAGCAATGCAGTTGCAACAAGAACCATAAACAAGTCAGACCATTTCATCAACCACCTGATCGCAAAGCTTCATTATATTTATAAATCTCGGTATCTAGTAGGTTCGATTCATCATATTAATGCTTCTCTGTAGCCACAGTTCAATTTAGCATCTTTGATTCTAAAATGGACCCATGCTAATTGAATTCCCCTTGGCATGGCAGGACGTGAGCTTACAACTCTTGAGATCAGGGATGCTCTTATTCCTTACCTTGAGTCCCTTCTGGAAGAGCATGGGAACATTGTAGTAGATGTAGTGGAAAACTTTCCAAATCCACCTGTTAAAGAAAAAACAGTTGTGCCAGTTTCTCAGCCCAAACCAACCCTTGACTCAAAGAAGCTAAAGGCCATGTCTCGAGTGAGTGAGATAGACCCAGATGGCAAGCTCCGCCCTCACGTTCTCTATCTCATAGAACTTGGCTTGGATCTTGAGAAGATCAAGGCAATTACACAAAGATTCCCAGCTTTTGCCTACTATAGTTTGGAGGGAAAAATCAAGCCAGTGGTTGAGTTTCTTCTTGATCTTGGTGTACCAAAATCAGATATTCCCACCATCCTCAACAAAAGGCCTCAATTGTGTGGAATAAGTCTCTCTGAAAACCTTATACCCACTATGACTTTCTTAGAGAATTTGGGTGTGGACAAGAAACAATGGGCGAAGGTGATATACCGCTTTCCAGCACTTCTCACTCATAGCAGGCAGAAGGTGAAGACCACTGTAGAATTCCTTTGTGAGATGGGCCTCTCTGCAGATAGCATTGGTAAGATTCTGACACGCAGCCCAAACATTATAAGCTACAGTGTGGAGGACAAGTTACGCCCAACAGCTGAGTACTTCCTTTCGTTGGGGGTTGATGTTGCTGTTCTTCTCTATCGTTGTCCACAGACTTTTGGTCTTAGCATTGAGGCCAATTTGAAGCCTGTGACTGAATTTTTCTTGGAGAGGGGATACAGCATTGAGGAAATAGGGACCATGATTTCAAGATATGGAGCTCTATATACTTTTAGCTTGTCCGAGAATTTAATACCAAAATGGGAGTTCTTTTTGACCATGGATTATTCAAAATCAGAGCTGGTAAAATTTCCTCAATATTTTGGTTATAGTTTGGAGGAGAGGATTAAACCAAGGCATGCCCTAGTGAAGGAGTCTGGAGTTTCATTGCTGCTGAACCAGGTTCTGTCACTGTCATATAGTGACTTTGAAAAGGCCTTGGATAAGAAAGTGAAGAAAATGCTCTCCAACAAGGATAAGAGTGGCAGCAGTGATGACCTTCGTTCAGACAATGTACATTGAGACGTGTGCAGATATAACAGTATACGATGCCCAATTTGAAGGATCATCGTGGGCGTGCAGTTATAGAAACAAGTATGATGCTTTTAAGTGGGCATTACAGTTGGTGTATCTTGGTGTTGGAAAATTTGGATCATGTAAACGTATTTACCACTGAATTTGGAAAACTCTAGACATTTTTGTGCTGTTATGAGATTTGATCAAGTTTCGGAGTACATTTTGGCACATAATGCTACATGCAGAAGGAATGAAGATGCAGCTATCAACCCTGGTCAGCTGCTTCTTCCCAAGGATTACCTGCTTTATGGTCCTGTATATGGACAAGGTTTTCTCTTTTGCATTAGTCGATGGTGGGGCATCAAGGACATAAATGGAGGCAGAATGATTGTTATTGAAATGAATCTGTTCTCATTTGCATAGCATAAAGTATTCCATTGCTGATTCATTGCATTTGAAATTTTGAAGTAACTAGCACCAACATTTTGTTTTGTTTTTATTTTACTTCCATTTTTCCATTTTGCCTTGTATACTTTTCCAAAGATGTAGCCTGGTTCTGCATTATCTATTCGTTGCCGTTTGGTAACGTTGTTTGTATTTTTTAAAAATACGTGTAGGTAAAAAAGTATATAAAAATACGTGTAATATTGTTTAAAAACTAAAAAGTTTTGCTTAAATTACCCTACTAAACTGCCCCTTATTATCTTCATTTTGTAATAATACCATGATTCATTGACAATGTAACGATTCGGATGTTTTCATTTAACTATTTTTCTATTCTATTAAAGATACTATTTTTTTGGGCTAATAGCTGGTCTTGCTCACAACTTAACTTTGTGTGCCTCTCTAGTAATGCCTTGGGCCTACAGCCATTTCCTCTCTCTGTTATCTTCGGAAATGGTATGTTAGGCATTAAATGATAGGCTTGGCAAACGGGTCAAGTTAATTGATGTGCAGGTCATATCAAGTTCAGATCAGAAGCGGGTCATCCTAAGCGGATTATGAGGAGGTTGGGTCAATCATATTATTGGTTCACCCCTATTTTTTCACATACAAAAGAAAAAAAAAAATTGAAAATTAAGCGGGGCAGGTACTGCCCGTTCTTTTAACCCATGTTTAAAAAAAAAAATTTCCCTGAGTCGGGTCAAGTATTTTTCTTCAAAGTTTGAGTTAGGTTATTGAGTGCAGATTCAATTTTGCCAAGTCTAGTGAACGAGGCGAGTCAATTCTAATATTGTTTTATTTAATTTCATGTCTAACATAAGTTGAGTTCTAACTCAAATTACGTTGGTTCAATTTTTAATGACTCAGGCCAAGTATTTTTCTTCAAGTGTGATTAATTTATTGAGTGCGGGTGCAATTTGCCAAGTCTAGTAAACGAGGTGAGTCAATTCTAACATTGTTTTATTTAATTTCAAGTCTATAACATAAGTTGAGTTTGAGTTCATTTTACATTGGTTCAATTTCTAATGAAGAAGCTTGAACTTTATTCACGTACTATTTGATTAATATATTCATTTTCATATATAGTAAAAGCATCATGATTAAAAAAATTTAACTTTTCACAAGTTTATATAATTTATAGTTAAATTACAATTGAAATTATATTTATTTGAATTAATTAAATTGAACGATTTTTGTGTATGAACTCATAAAAATGAATTCACTAACCTTATATTGTTAAAATTTATATACAAATTTTTTACTATAAAATGAACTATTTATATTATTAATAATTTGATTTATTATAAACTTAATAAAAAAATTTACAATTTAATCTCAAATCTATGCATATACATACAATCATGTAATATTATATATATATTTATTTATTTAAATCAAATTTTATACTTATACATGCATTTATGAATATAATATTATGCTTATTATGCTTAAATTTGACTCAAATTTTTTTTTTTACTTTCTAATTAGTTTAACATGAATTTGAACTTTGACCTTATTTGTTAAAAAAATTATCATTAATTTTTTTTTTCTTTTCTTGGAATCAAATTCAAACCATTCATAACAGCCCGATTTGAAAGGTATACCATGAATAGTTTGAGATCGGGGTGTTTGGTAGAGTAGTTTGAGATGAGATTTTTGTAGTTTTTTGAAATACGTGTGGGTGAAAAAGTGTGTAATATTGTTTAAAATGTAAAAATGTGAGTTTGAGTTATAATACAAAACAGGTCTAGATAATTGCATTTGATGAAAGGTCTGTTTGGGATCCGCTTATTTTACTGAAATTGAAATTTTTTTACTGAAAGTAATGTAGATAAAAGTAAAAGTTTGCTGAAATAGTACAGTGGAACTTATGAATAGTACTAAAAAGTGTAATAGGCCTCAAAAATAGTAGCAAAAATAATTTTTACTAAACGAATACAAAGTTGAAAAAATAATTTTCAATCACAACTATTAAATTAAAAAAATTAAAAATAAAAAAAATAAAAAAATGTTTTACCTATGTACCATGAATATAGAACATTAATCTTTGCGACTTTGTCACATCAAAAAAAAGAAAAAGAAAAGGAACACTGATCTTCGTGGTCTCTTTGATTGACGTTTATCTTTTTGATGGAAATTCTGGATTATTCTTATCCTAGTTTAGCTTTAGAGAGGAGTGACACGTACTACAATTTAACAAGTTGATAGAGATAAAAATGGCAACTTTACTGTTGCTGTCTGTGTAGTGTGTACACTTCAATTACACCAACGACATTAATCATTATTCAACAACATCGATTTCTGAGTTGTTGTTTTAATGTCGGTTAATCAAAACAAATTTTATCCCTTTACTATGGGATACTTTCGTCTATAATTAAGGATGAGTTTGTTTTGGCTTCAAACCATTTTAAGAAATCATTTTTCATAAAATTATGTGTATGGTTGCACATGAAAAATAGAATTTTCCGAATTTGCATTTTATTTGACCATTAAAAGAAGTTTTTGACCTGGAAATTATTTTACATTTCTATTTTCACTTCAAACTATTTTCGGACCGAGCTTCAGACGCGCAAAGAGAGAGAGAGAGAGAGAGAGAGAGAGAGAGAGAGAGAGAGAACGATGAGCAAGAACAGACCGAGCTCCAGTCCGACAACCACAGACCGAGCTCCGATCCACCCACGGTGAGTTTCCTTCAGTCCGATCCACCCTTTATGTCCGATCCACCCTCCGTTTTAACCCAACAACCTCACCTCAGTCCGATCCACCCTCCATCTAGATCATCACCACCCAAGACCGATCCACCCAAAACTGATCTCATCAGCGCCGTCGTTACCGATCTCGTTCTCGTTCTCAGCCCAAAGCTCATCGGCACCGCCGATCTCGTCGTCTCGATCTCATCGCACCAATGATCTCATCGTCTCAATCTCGTCGCCCATGACTCATGACCAATCTCTCCCTTTCCCTCAATTTTTGATCACTCTCTCTTCCTCCCTCTCTCAGTTTGACCGAATTGTGGAGTTTAATGAATGATGTTGTTTTGATTTTTTGTTTTGTTAAGTTTATATATTGAAATTTTCTATTATAAAATTTGTTTGGTAGCTAAGAAAATGGGTGAGAAAATGTGAGAAACTAGTAGGAAAATAACATTTTCAGAATGCAACCAAACACATGAAAATATTTTCTAAAACAATTTTCATAATGCAGTCAAACACTTGAAAATATTTTCCTTTCCTGAAAATATTTTACACCTGAAAATATTTTACACTCGGAAAATATTTTATATTCAACCAAACGCAGCCTAAGTTACAAAATCACCCCTCAAAAACATTTAATTTTAACCCTTTTCGAAAAGGAATAAAAAAGGTTTGTTAGAAAATAGTCAAAATACAAAGTCATGTAGTTCTATAACTATTCCATTCTTTCTTTCTTTTTTCTTTCTTTTTTTTTTCTTTTTTTTTTTGAGAAATAAATACACACAAAAAGAGAGGGAAATAGATTCTAAACACCACTATTCCATTCTTGATATTCTATTTTGTACTTCATTAACTTCATTGACTAGAGTGTGTTTCCAAGAGTCTTATAGCACGATCAACTTTTGCTAATATTTTTAGTGATAATATTCATAATTCAAATCCCTTGTCTCACATTATAATTATTGAATTATTAAATAATAAAAAAATTAGGGTGTTTACTTTGTAAAGAAAGAAACTGATGTATGACCGACTGTAATTGGTGGAATATAAAAGGAAATGCTAACTGTAGAACATAAGATTTTCATTTAAGTAAATCCATTAAATTTTGAAAAAATAAAATTTTGAAAAAAATATCTTTTCCCCTCCGTATTCACTCTTATACCATATATAACTTATTAAATCAAAGTATATTTAAGACAGATTTTCTTTAAAAATATATAAATGATTAATGCATCATTTTTTCTTCCCATCTTATTTCTCTTATTCCATATGTAACTTATTAAATCAAAGTGTATTTAAAATATATTTTCTTAAAAAATATATAAATGATTAATGCATCATTTTTTTTTTCCATCTTAGTACTCTTATTCCATATGTAGCTTATTAAACCCAAATATATGTTTCTAAAAAAAAACCAAAATATATTTTAGATATATTTTCCTATAAATAAATAAGTAAAGTATACCATTTACATTGAACATCCATTAACATTGCAATTTAAATATTACTATCCTACAATTTATAATGTTATTTTCTATGCCAAAAATAATACCCAAGATACTGTTAAGCATAATTTGTTTTATTTTTTGATAATTATGTAATGAGAAACTCTATTTTTGTTCTTTTCTTGTATGATGCAAGGATCTAATAGTTAGATAGTGATGTTAGAGTAGTACTAGAAATAACTATGTGTGATTGAAGTAATATTATTTTTAGTAGTGCCATAGGCCCATAGCTACAACAAATTTTACTACAGAGTTTATAAATATATATATATATATTTTTGGAGAGAAGAGTTTATAAATTACTATGTTACTACAAGTTTTACTACACTGAGTTTATAAAAAATAAAAAAATAAATTTGAGAGAAGAGTTTATAAATTACTATGTTACTAATCATGAAAAGGAAATTCAATTATTCATCTTAAAGATGGTTGAAGCCCACCAATGACACATTAATTCCCGCACCAGTTTGTAAATTTTATGTAGAAAAACTTGTAGTACTTTTAACATTTTTTTTTATCATTTTACATGGACCCATTACTTCCACTACTATATTACACATCAATTACATCATAACACCTCAACAATAGTACAAAAAAGTGATGAAATTTTAAGTCACTAGACTTGTTGATGATATTAAGGCTTCGTTTGGGAGTTCATAAGGGAAGGGAATTGAATGGAATGGAACGATCATAAGGGAATGGAAATGAATGGAATGTATTTAAGTAAGGGAAATGAATGGAAAAGAAAGGAATGAAATAAAATTAAGTAACATTGTTTGGATGTTTTAAAATAAAGGAATTGAAATGAATAGAATGTAAGTAACTTTGTTTGGGAGTAACATAGAGAGAAAGAAATTGAATCATTTTATGACAATATTACTATTAGACCCCTATTTTAAAATAAAGAGTTGAATATATAGGGATATTTTGGAAGTTTTAATAAAAAATTCATTAAATCTAATTTCATTCCCTCTAATTCCTCCCAATTTTGGAGGGGAATGAAAATTTGAGATTTTAAGGGAATAGAGAGGAATGAGTGTTCCCTCTTACCCATTTTATTCCCTCCCACTTAAACTCCAAAACAAGGGAATGAACTTTCCATTCCCTCCATTAAAACTCTCAAACAAGGGAATGAAAAAATATCCTAAAATTATTCTTTTCATTCCATTCCATTCCCTCCTCCCAAACTAGAGCTAATTGTGCAAAGGTGGATGTATGTCTAGGTGTCTTCATGATGTGACAAGCACCATGATATTTTAAAGAAATTATTATGAAAATGTTGTAGATGTAGTATTTCTCAAACTCTTAATGAAAGGCAACGTCTTAGCACAAATTTCAAGATATTCTACTTGCTATCGATGAATGTGGGGTAGCGGTTACACAACCATCACGAAAAGGAATTCATGAGAATGACTCAGAGAAGAAGGTAAAATATGTAGGTGAAGAGTACTAGTGGAGGCAGTAAAGAGGTTCCAAAATATATAGAACTTGAATCTTGAGTGACATATATGGAGTTGTGGTTGGTCATTTTGGATCTCACTTTGTTCCATCTAACTTTGCCTACTTGGTGGGGGCAATAATTTCAAATTTATAGGCAATACTAAAGAGAAATGGAAAATCTTATGGTTGAATAATTTGACATGTATTATTAGATCTAAAGGGAGGTGAGTCACTCGACAAAATACTAAGGCCTTGTTTGGTTGTGATGATTTTTGGGGGGGGGGGGGGGGGGGAAGGAGATGGAGAGAGGAAAATTAGACGGATTTGAATAGTTGAAGTGTTTGGTTAGGGGTGACTTTGGTGGGGCCAGGCCCACCATTGAGAGGGGGGGGGGGTGTTTGTTTTCTTCCCAAATTGGGGAGAAAATGGTGAGAAAATGGACTTAAATGGGTAATTATCCATCTCCCCCTCTCATCCCCCAACGTTGGTTTTTTTTTTTTTTTTCTTTCTTCTTATTTTTTTAATTTTCAACGTTAAACATTTAGTTTTCTCCCCTTAAACATTATGTTTTTTTTCCTTATAAACTATTAATTATTTTTATGTAATAGGAGCATGATCGTAAATTTATACGAACACCATTTTCTATCCTCTTTTTTTTTTTTTTTTTTTTTTTCAACCAACACAAAAGGGTTTTTATCATTCTATAAAGAAAAAACAATTTTCTTGTATTTTTGAAATAAAAAACATTTTTGATTAGTTGAAATTAAAAAAAATAGTTTTTTGAAGAAAAAAAATAGAAAATACTAACATATATTGTTACTAGGCTTTGAACTCTAATGCTAACTCATTAAATGAGACATATTCATTAAATTAAATGCGTGTTTACATTGACTTTTGAAAATTAGAAACTGAAAACAGCTTTTTGCATGTTTTCAGTTTCCTTCACAAATTGAGTTTTGAGAATAGTTTTTGTTTTCTGTCCATTTTAGGTTGCCAAACAAGTTTTTTAGTCTCAAAAATAGAAAATTGTTTTTGAAAACAAAAAATAAGGGGAAAAAACAGTTACCAAACATACCTTAAATATTTTTTGAGTAAGACTTAAGTATAGTACTTAGTTGCTGTTCCTTAGGTTCACTTTTTAAGATTCTGCCATGTGGATTTTTTCTCATGGGATGGAAGTGTATTTTTTAGTTAAGTAGCCACATGGCTGAATCTTAAGAGGGGAACTTAAGGAATAGCACCTAAGGTACTGTACCTAAGTTTTGTCCATATTTTTTTTATCCCTTACCATTTTCTATCCCTCCACTTTTCATTCCCCCAACCAAATGAAGCCATCCTCATATCGCAACGTCATAATCAAGGCCTAAATACATTGATAATCGCACTTGGGACGTAGCCTTTACCTCCATCCCAATAAACCAAAATTCTCATGGTGTTCCTATGTCTTGAAATTGGGCCTCTAGGTACAAGTAATCCCAGTTAAAGTTCAAATTGACAAAATAAACTTATGTTATGGGAACAATACTATGGCATTGATACCATTGGTCGCCTTTGTCCAACCCAAATGTCTCATTTAGGAGCAAAATTTCATCTGATTCAAGGATGTTCAATAGATATTTCTATGACACCAGTGCAGGCAAGGATTTTGAAGGCAACTTTGATAATGAGGGCCGTTATGGATCCAATTTTTTTGTTGGTTGTTTTGAGGGAATCAATGCCTTGAATTTAATAAATGGACTATTTCAAAAGAGTTTAGACTCTCACATTAGATTAGTTCACAATTTGTTACTTATAAATGTTGGAAAAACTGGTTTTGCATCTCATACAAAACCCACAGCGGAAGCAACATAAGGATCTACTTCATTCATGAGAGATAACATGTAATCTTGAATTCTAGAACAAAGAAAAGAAAGCGTACCTTGGTGCAGTAAAATTAAAAAACAAGACTTGAGAATACTTTCAATCTTCATCCCAATTCCACATGGTGCCCAAGATGAGTGGTATCTCAATTAGTTCTTGCGAACGTTAATTTTCTTTTGGAAAAGTGTATTTTCAAGATTTTGTAGAGAAAAACTATTTTCTCTACTTTTAATCATACGTACATTTTAACTGCCAAAGCAGTTACTTTATTTAATAACTCTTATTAAATAAAAACTGATTATCTAATTGGGTTAACCTTTTTGGGCCAACCTAATTGGGCTTAAGTATGTGGCTGTGGATGAGACTAAAGGGATTAATAAGGCTCTAGCTCCAGCTCCAATGGGCCTCAGACTTATCTGTCAACTCTTGACTAGCCCAAAGTTACCATTAATTATATAACAAGTACCATTATGGAAATATAATTGCACTCTAGGCCTTATTAATAAATTATATCCCAAGACTCTAATATGATATTATTTGACCCCTCCATGAAATATCCATAGTGAACAAAGTCATAATAAACTGTCACTTTGTAAACAACTATTTTATTCCTTGAGTACACAGTTTAATCTTAAAAAAAAAAAAAAAAAAAAAAAAAAAAAAAAAAAAAAAAAAAAAAAGCCAAAAACGCCAAACGTGAAACGCAATCAGCTATCCAAACGAGGCTTCAGTCTTGTATGTTTACGTCTTGGTAAGTTTATTTTTTTATTTTTTCCTTGACCATTGGGATTCGAATGAACATATACACCAAATGTTCGATAAAATGCGGGTAAGTACCCTCTCTTGCTGTTGGTCTATGTGGGTAATTTTTTTTCTTATTCTCTTTTATGTTTTGAGGTTGTATTTTTTTTAGAGAGTTTCAACTTATGGTGTCTGCTCTTGATAATAGCTCTTTATCATCAGACCAAGACACCAATCAGTTTTTGGTGTAGGCGGAGATTGAACCCCAGATCTCTTATACAACCATCAAAGACTTTATAAGTTGAGCTAACTGGAACCCACGTTTTGAGGTTGTATTTGAATTCAGTGGTAAATAAGAATTTAGACAGTTTATTGGATGAAGTCAGGAAATTAATGATGGGGAAAGCATCATTTAACTGTGATTTTTTTACTCCACCAATAATACATTGACGATAGCAAAACAAAGATTCATAGCATATGTTAACAATTCATACTTCATAGGATATGACATGCGTATTCCACAACAGTACTACAATAGACTACATCCATATTGGTGACTTTTTCTATAATGATTTACGTTATGGAGCAAAGCATCATTTAAGTGTAATTTTTTTTTTCCTTTAGGGGATTTTGTATTATGAATATGTTACTTTTGTTATGTGTATGGTACAAAAGAACGTATGATTTTGTTAATAGGCTCTCCCAAAATGTTGCTCCCATTAAAAGACCATTTTACTACCTGGCGCTGGAGAAATTATAAGGTACTCATGGTGGACAAGTGACGTGGTCTACCATTCCACTAAAAGACTCCCACCTGTTTAAAATTGTTGAGTTATAAATTTTTTTTAAACAAAAACTAACTCAACAATTTTAAATAAGTGAAAGTCTTTTAATGAAATGGTGGACAAGTGACGTGGTTCACCATGAAGACTGTATAATTTCTCTTGGCGCCGAGTCATTGACACAACTATATCAGCAGTAGCTGAACAACACTGATCACCCAGGGTAAGTGTGAAGGTAAGTAATCCCTAATATTGCCAATAACAGTGAAAGCTAAAAGCTAAAATGCTAGAAACGGATACCAAAACTAAACAATTCATCAACATGGGGAGAAAAGACACCATAAAATGCTTTTGTTATGGCATATGTATTTCAAATGTAAATTCATTAATGAATTGATGATATTTTATTATGGTACTCGTTATTTCCTGGCATGAAGATTTTTAATTTTTAGGTCAAATTAAGCCTTCTGGAATATATAAAAGCTTCATATGTTTTGTCTTAGGTTGTGGTTGGGATTATTGTGAGGCTGTAACAATCTTTGCTGATGTTTTGGTACCCAAAACAATCATGTTATGTAAAACTTTTTGGGGTCTATTTGATCATTTGCTAAACTTTACCAGTTCATTGAATTAAATTCTTAGTAGATTAACACCTGAAACGGTAAACATTGGTGTTTGTTCATGGAATCCAAGGGACATTAATTTAAATTTCAAGTGGGTTTGTATTAATTGTTTTTTGTTGAAAAGATAATGATGCAATGTAAGTCATGATTTATATAGGAATGATTTTGAGGTATTTTTTAAGGAGTACAATGTGAGAAATTAAAAGCATGAAGAGAAATGGTAAATGCTAAAGTTTACATTTAATTATTTTTATATATGCTTGTTCAATTTGGTTTTGTACCGAGTGGACTGTTGGTTGTTTTGCGTTTTTTAATTGTTTGGTAATATGCCAAAGAAAAGATTAAAGAGAAATTTGCTGGATTTAGTTTTATGAATTTTGTTTGTAAGCATAGTTCTATGATTTTGATGAAGATGGTAAATTAGTTTTATATATTTCTTCTAATGTTTCGCTCAATTTTGTATGTTTGTTCTCTCTCACATTAGACATTACATACCCAAAAGTTAATCTCTTTGGTGTCTCCACAAGAGTTAAAAATTATTATTTCATCAAAGTAGTAAAATAGGATATGTTTAGCAATATCAATTTGTGTTAGTCGTATAATTTGCATTTGGTACATTTTTCTTTGTGAGGTGGGTAAGAAAAGCTTTCATTTTCCATTCATGGATTAAGTGGGGTAGTGATATGTTGCGAATATAATAAAATGTTGGTTTTCAGAAGAATATTTGTTTATTACTATGTCATTTCTTTGTAGTTGATTTTAACACTTTTCTACTATTCAAATGATAGTTTTAGGCCAAAATGGCCAAATACCACATTTTTTGGAAATTTTTAGCAAAAAAACACTGTTCCGGAAATAAATGGCAAACTACCACTTTTTCTAGAACTCGAGTTTTAGAAACTCGAGTTCCTCATCAGTTCTGCCACCACTATTGAGTTGGAATTTGTGCGATTAAAAAAAATAATGTGGTACTCGAGCTTGCTAAACTCGAGTACCATGCAACACAATACTCGAGTATACCAAGCTCGAGTACCTTTTATAAATAAAATGCAGAAAATTTTATTTCTACGATACTCGAGTTTACCAAACTCGAGTACCGTGTAAATTTTTGTTTTTTTTTTTTTTTTGTTTGGAGATAATCAACAAATAAACATAAAGATAAAAATAAGTAGCTTTTTTATGTTTTTATTTATTTAAAAAGAAGCATTGTAAAATATAGAGATTTTAATTTCGAAATATGAATTTAATTTCTACATTAATTAAAATTGTTCATTGTTTACTCATAAAAATTGTTCACTGTTTTCTGTATAAACTATTTCTATGATTTCGCATAAAATTATTTTCTGTTTAGCATTATTTAAGAAATTGCTCACTCTCTTTTTTACATAAATTATTTTCTGTTCACTATTTAAAAAATTGTTCACTGTTTTCTCATAAAACACCTAGTGAAATCGTGTTTTCTAAATTTAAACGCCAAATCTGAATGCTTTTTCATGTTTTAATTTCACAATAATCGAATATATTTTTCTGCATTGATAAAATTTGTTTCTACATTAATAAATTTTCTCTCAGCACATCATATTTACTGTATATTCAAATCTGCTTACTGCATTCATAAAATCTGTTTTTTGCATTAATTAAAATTGTTCACTGTTTTCAAATAAAAATTGTTCACTCTTTTCTGCATAAACTATTTCTAGTATTCTGCATAAAATTATTTTCTGTTCAGCATTATTTAAAAAATTGTTCACTCTCTTTTATGCGTATATTATTCTCTATTCACTATTTAAAAAATTGTTCACTCTCTTTTATGCGTATATTATTCTCTGTTCACTATTTAAAAAATTGTTCACTGTTTTCTTATAAAACACCTAGTGAAATCGTGTTTTCTAAATTCAAACGCCAAATCTGAATGCTTTTTCAAGTTTGAATTTCACAATAATCGAATATATTTTTCTACATTAATAAAATCAGTTTCTACATTAATAAAATTTTCTCTCTGAACATCATATTTACTGTATATTCAAATTTGCTTACTGCATTCATAAAATCTGTTTTTTGCATTAATTAAAATTGTTCACTGTTTTCTCATAAAAATTGTTCACTCTTTTCTGCATAAATTATTTCTAGCATTCTGCATAAAATTATTTTATGTTCAACATTATTTAAAAAATTGTTCACTCTCTTTTATGCGTATATTATTCTCTGTTCACTATTTAAAAAATTGTTCACTGTTTTCTCATAAAACACCTAGTGAAATCGTGTTTTCTAAATTTAAAAGCCAAATCTAAATGCTTTTTCATGTTTAAATTTCACAATAATCGAATTTGTTTTTCTGCATTGATAAAATATGTTTCTACGTTAATAAAATTTGCTCTCTACATATCATGTTTACTGTATTTTCGAAGCTGCTTACCGCATTCATAAAATCTGTTTTTTGCATTAATTAAAACTATTCACTGTTTTCTCATAAAAATTGTTCAATCTTTTCTGCATAAACCGTTTTTAGTATTGGCGCAGTTATTGCACTTATATGGATTTTGTGTTTTTTTTAAATATGTAACCATATGAATAATGGACAAACTCCAAGAAAGAAAAATGAATGATTCGTATAAATCACCTAATGGTAAATGCCTCGAAAAATTCAAATTTATAAAAAAGTTCGAATTAGTTGAATGTAGAACTGTTCACCAAGTAAAACTATTTTCTGCATTAAGTAAAACTGTTCACTGTTTTCTCATAAAAATTGTTCACTGTTTTCTGCATAAACTATTTCTAGCATTCTGCATAAAATTATATTTTGTTCAACATTATTTAAAAAATTGTTCACTCTCTTTTCTGCGTAAATTATTCTCTGTTCACTGTTTAAAAAATTGTTCACTGTTTTCTCATAAAACACCTAGTGAAATCATGTTTTCTAAATTTAAAAGCCAAATCTGATTGTTTTTTCATTTTTAAATTTCACAATAATCGAATTTGTTTTTCTGCATTGATAAAATCTGTTTCTACGTTAATAAAATTTGCTTTATACACATGATGTTTACTGTATATTCGAATCTACTTACTGCATTCATAAAATTTATTTTTTGCATTAAGTAAAACTGTTCACTGTTTTCTCATAAAAATTGTTCACTGTTTTCTGCATAAACTGTTTTTAGCATTAGCGCAATTATTGCACTTAAATGGTTTTTGTGTTTTTTTTAATATGTAACCATATGAATAATGGACAAACTCCATGAAAGAAAAATGAATGACTCGTATAAATCACCTAATGGTAAATGCCTCGAAAAATTCGAATTTGTAAAAAAGTTCGAATTAGTTGAATGTAGAAATTCGAGAAAAATCGATGGAAAATCAATGAACGTACCAAATCGTGAAGGTGTACATAAGATGTACAGATAGTCTAGCCTTGTTGAGAAATTTGATTTCGTTGAAAGTACAAAATAATGAAAATTCAATGGAAAAGTATGTACGTTAGATGTATAGATAGTATGAATTTGTTTAAAAATTTGAATTTGTTGAATGTACAAAACTGTGAACACTCAAGGAAAAATTGTGTACATTAGATGTACAGATAGTACGAATTTGTTGAAAAATTCGAATTTGTTGAGTGTGTGAAATCGTGAAAATTCAAATGAAAATTGAAGAACATACCAAATTGAGTAAACTTAATAGAAAATTAATTACATTAGATGTACAGATCATCTAAATTTGTTTCCAAATTTGAAGTCGTCAAATGTACAAAATCGTGAAAATTCAATTTAAAACTATGTACTAATGTACTAATCATCCTGATTTGATTAAAATTTCAAAATTGTTGAACATACAAAATCGTGAAATCTTAATGGAAAATTGAAATTGTTGAACGTACCAAATCGTGAAAATTCAATTGAAAATTGTGTACATTAGATGTACAAATATTCTAGACTTGTTGAGAAATTTGATTTCGTTGAAAGTATAAAATCGTGAAAATTCAAGAGAAAATTGTGTACATTAGATGTACAGATCATTCGAATTTGTAAAAAACAAAATTTAGATGTGCAGATCGTTCGAATTTGTTGATTGTATAAAATCTTGAAAGTACAAAATAAAATTGTGTAAATTAGATTTATAGATAGTCTGAATTCGTTGAAAAGTTTGAATTCGTTAAATGTACAAAATCGTGAAAAATTAAATGGAAAACTATGTACTAATGTATTGATCATCCGAATTTGTTGAAAAATTCGAAATCGTTGAATGAACAAAATCGTGTAAACTCAACAGTTAATGAACAGTTAATCTTTAGATTTGCAAAAGTTGAATGTACATAATCATCAGTTGTTAGACATTAACAACAACATTTTGTATTGCACAGAATGTGTAGACATTAACAACAACGTCTAATGTTCGTAGGTAGAAATTTTTGGAAATTATCATTACTTGAATCTAAGAAGTCTAGAATATCTCTTTCATCATCTAATGCAGTAACTTCATTAATAGACTTGATGGCTCGCTCTTGCGCCTTCCCCTTTAGATGCTTCTTAGCTTTTTGGATTGCATGAAAACGGTCTAATCGCCTTTGCATTTGATTGTTCTCTTGTTCAAGACGAGCAAGTATGTTGGCAGGTTCATCTCTAGGTAACTTGGTTGAGCGTGCCTTAGGAACTCGTAACCCATGCCATCGACAATACACCTCCAACTCACACCTCTTCTCGTATAGGGTTGGCCATGGTGGTTCTGCTACGGTGAACTCTATTGCAGTGGTATCTGTACTTAGTTTTGTAGGTTTGCCGACCATGATGTGCTCGACACTTCCAAGACTCTCGTACGTGTATATTGGCATATTAAGGAAATCTCTCTTCTTTCCAACTCATTTCCCTCCATACTGGTCTATGTATGTTTGTAGTTGTTGATCTGCTGGAACTTGTGATAATCCATTTGTTGAAGTAGATCCAAACTTATTTCGCATTGTACAATTTGATGTTGAGGCGTTGCGACTCATAGCTTAGTCAATCTACGAAGTTAGTGGGGTAGAAATAAGATCATTATTATGGTGCATTTATAACCTCAATTCATGTTCCAAGCATTATAATTTCAGTTATTAGGTGGCTGGCGTTTCAAATTTGATGGAGGTTGCCAATGATGGGAAGCTTTGGAGCGTCTGGGGGAAGGTTGGCTGCTTTCTTGACTTTCCTTTGTTTCAAAATCAATGACAAAGAGAGGATGAGAATGAGTACAAGAAAGATAGTCGGAATCCAAAGTAATGTGAGAAATAATAGATTCATGTTTTTTGTTTGGTGATGTAGGAAAAATAGATGTGTTTAAAAAAAAATACACAAGAATGTGAGTTCATTAGCTCGAGCTTTAGGTAGCTAGATCAAGGGGAGACTATTTAGATGGAGACGGTGTTAGATTTGAGAGTATGATATACATGTGGATTTGGGTCGTAGTTACACTTTGTGTAACTCTAAGTTATTTTACATCACTCAATATTTCTTTGTTGGATGTGAATTTTAACAAATCTTTTGTTGGGTTAAATTCACTTCTAATACTCTATGTGCTAGCAAAATATACATACACACACTATAGCTGAGGAGTTATTGTTGGATTCTAATAAAAATATGGTATTATTGCACAGTTATTGCTTGCTAAATTACTTAATTCTAGAACATTTTTCTCTCTCTTTTATTTATTACAACTATCTAAGAAAGAAGAAAAAAATTATGCAAAAAAATAAAACCTTTAGAGAGATAAGAGTCTGTTTGGTATCAATTTCAGCTTTTAGCTTTTAGTTTTTTGTGTACAGCTTTTTAAAACCTCATTTTTTCCTGCGTTATTTTTCACCTTCTCAAATTTTTTCAAAGTAGAAATATAATTTAGCACACTTTCAGCAAAAAATTTAGCAAACAGCTAAATAAACTGTAAACGGACACTAAGCTTAAAAATAGTAGAACCTTAGAAATAGCAATTATATTACCATTTTGTTTCGGTAGTAACACCCCATGTTCCACCCCGGGAATAACTTTAGGTCATTCCGATGTGTTTCATCCATTTTGGATTCAGAGACGGAGATAGAAGTTTGATTGAGGGGATTAAAATATGAACAAAAAATGCGTATCATCTATTTAGTATTAATAAACTATCAACAAATAAAAAAATACAAAATAATTATTTCTTAATATATTAAAATACAATTTATCTATTAAAAGAGAAAACAACCTTCTTTTAAATGACAGAAATCATCAATATTAAATTTGTACTAACTCATTTTCCATAGGTAAAGACAAATCACAAATAAACAAATAATTGTACAAACAAAAAGAGCCAAATACAGACAAAATACATACTATGCACACAGGTTAGCGCTACAATTCACACTATAATAAACTGATTTTATAAAATTTTAGCAGCTAACCATTCAAAGTTTCAAACCAATTCCACTTTAAAAGGCTCCACACAATATATCTAGAACAATAAAAATAAAGATAGACAATCTACTACCATATGTTTCTAAACCAATTCCACTTTAATAGCAAATTATTTATTTTATAATAAAAAAATGCAAGTATTTGGGCGGCAAAATTAAAGAGAAATACAAGAGTCCGCGGGTGAAAATGGCCAAATACCACCATTTTCAGAAATTTGTAGCAAAAAAACACTATTTCGGAACGATATAGGGAAATACCACTTTTTCTGGAACTCGAGTTTATGAAACTATGGAGGGAAATGGGGTGGAAAGAAGAGAGATTTCCTTAATATGCCAATATACACGTACGAGAGTCTTGGAAGCGTCGGGCATATCATGGTCGGCAAACCTACAAAACTAAGTACAGATACCACCGCAATAGAGTTCACCGTAGCAAAACCACCATGGTCAACCCTATATGAGAAGAGGTGTGAGTTGGAGGTGTATTATCGATGGCATGGGTTATGAATTCCTGAGGCACGCTCAGCCGAGTTACCTAGAGATGAACTTGCCAACATACTTGCTCGTCTTGAACAAGAGAACAATCAAATGCAAAGGCGATTAGACCATTTTCATGCAATCCAAAAAGCTAAGAAGCATCTAAAGGGGAAGGCACAAGAGCGAGCCATCAAGTCTATTAATGAAGTTACTGTGTTAGATGATGAAAGAGATATTTCAGACTTCTCATATTCAAGTAATGATGATTTCTAAAAATTTCTACCTACGAACATTAGACGTTGTTATCAATGTCTACACGTTCTGTGCAATACAAAATGTTGTTGTTAATGTCTAACAACTAATGATTATGTACATTCAATTTTTGCAAATCTAAAGATTAACTGTTCATTAACTGTTGAGTTTACACGATTTGGTTCATTCAACGATTTCAAATTTTTCAACAAATTCGGATGATCAATACATTAGTACACAGTTTTCCATTTAATTTTCATGATTTTGTACATTTAACGAATTCAAACTTTTCAATAAATTTAGACTATCTGTACATCTAATTTACACAATTTTATTTTGTACTTTCAAGATTTTATACAATCAACAAATTCGAAAGATCTGTACATCTAAATTTTGTTTTTTACAAATTCGAATGATCTGTACATCTAATGTACACAATTTTCTCTTGAATTTTCACGATTTTGTACTTTCAACGAAATCAAATTTCTCAACAAGTCCAGAATATTTGTACATCTAATGTACACAACTTTCCATTGAATTTTCATGATTTGGTACGTTCAACAATTTCGATTTTCCATTAAGATTTCACGATTTTGTATGTTCAACAATTTTGAAATTTTCATCAAATCAGGATGATTAGTACATTAGTACATAGTTTTAAATTGAATTTTCACGATTTTGTACATTTGACGACTTCAAATTTGGAAACAAATTTGGATGATCTGTACATCTAATGTAATTAATTTTCCATTAAGTTTACTCAATTTGTTATGTTCTTCAATTTTCATTTGAATTTTCACGATTTTACACAATCAATGAATTCAAATTTTTCAACAAATTCGTACTATCTATACTTCTAATGTACACAATTTTTCCTTGAGTTTTCACAGTTTTTTACATTCAACGAATTCAAATTTTTGAACAAATTCATACGATCTATACATCTAACGTACATACTTTTCCATTGAATTTTCATTATTTTGTACTTTCAACGAAATCAAATTTCTCAACAAGTCTAGACTATCTGTACATCTTATGTACACCTTCACGATTTGGTACGTTCATTGATTTTCCATCGATTTTTCTAGAATTTCTACATTCAACTAATTCGAACTTTTTTACAAATTCAAATTTTTCGAGGCATTTACCATTAGGTGATTTATACGAATCATTCATTTTTCTTTCATGGAGTTTGTCCATTATTCATATGGTTACATATTTAAAAAAACACAAAAACCATTTAAGTGCAATAATTGCGCCAATGCTAAAAACAGTTTATGCAGAAAACAGTGAACAATTTTACTTAATGCAAAAAACAAATTTTATGAATGCAGTAAACAGATTCGAATATACAATAAACATGATGTGTAGAGAGCAAATTTTATTAATGTAGAAACAGATTTTATCAATGCAGAAAAATAGATTCGATCATTGTGAAATTCAAACATGAAAAAGCATTTAGATTTGACGTTTAAATTTAGAAAACATGATTTCACTAAGTGTTTTATGAGAAAACAACGAACAATTTTTTAAACAGTGAATAGAGAATAATTTACGCAGAAAAGAGAGTGAACAATTTTTTAAATAATGCTGAACAGAAAATAATTTTATGCAAAATACTATAAGTAGTTTATGCAGAAAATAGTGAACAATTTTCATGAGAAAACAGTGAACAGTTTTACTTAATACTGAAAATAGTTTTACCTAGTGAACAATTCTACATTCAACTAATTCGAACTTTTTTACAAATTCAAATTTTTCAAGGCATTTACCATTAGGTGATTTATACGAATCATTCATTTTTCTTTCATGGAGTTTGTCCATTATTCATATGGTTACATATTTTAAAAAACACAAAAACCATTTAAGTGCAATAATTGCGCCAATGCTAAAAACAGTTTATGCAAAAAATAATGAACAATTTTTATGAGAAAACAGTGAATAGTTTTACTTAATGCAAAAAATAGATTTTATGAATGCAGTAAGCAAATTCGAATATACAGTAAACATGATGTGTAGAGAGCAAATTTTATTAACGTAGAAACAGATTTTATCAATGCAGAAAAAAAAATTCGATTATTGTGAAATTTAAACATGAAAAAGCATTTAGATTTGGCTTTTAAATTTAGAAAACACGATTTCACTAGGTGTTTTATGAGAAAACAGCGAACAATTTTTTAAATAGTGAACAGAAAATAATATACGCATAAAAGAGAGTGAACAATTTTTTAAATAATGCTGAATAGAAAATAATTTTATGCAAAATGCTAGAAATAGTTTATACAGAAAACAGTGAATAATTTTTATGAGAAAACAGTGAACAGTTTTAATTAATGCAAAAGACAGATTTTATGAATGCAGTAAGCAGATTTGAATATACAGTAAATATGATGTTCAGAGAGAAAATTTTATTAATGTAGAAACAAATTTTATCAATGCAGAAAAATATATTCGATTATTGTGAAATTCAAACATGAAAAAGCATTCAGATTTGGCGTTTAAATTTAGAAAACACGATTTCACTAGGTGTTTTATGAGAAAACAGTGAACAATTTTTTAAATAGTGAACAGAAAATAATTTATGCAAAAAAGAGAGCGAACAATTTCTTAAATAATGCTGAACAGAAAATAATTTTATGCAAAATCGTAGAAATTGTTTATACAGAAAACAGTGAACAATTTTTATAAGAAAACAATGAACAATTTTAATTAATGTAGAAATTAAATTCATATTTCGAAATTAAAATCTCTATATTTTACAATGCTTCTATTTAAATAAATAAAAACATAAAAAAGATACTTATTTTTATCTTTATGTTTATTTGTTGATTATCCCCAAACAAAAAAAAAAAAAAAAAAAAAAAAAAATTTACACGGTACTCGAGTTTGGGAAACTCGAGTACCGTAGAAATAAAATTTTCTGCATTTTATTTATAAAAGGTACTCGAGCCTGGTATACTCGAGTATTGTGTTGCATGGTACTCGAGTTTACCAAGCTCGAGTACCACATAATTTTTTTTAATCGCACAAATTCCAGCTCAGCAGTGCCATGGTGGCAGAACTGATGAGGAACTCGAGTTTCTGAAACTCGAGTTCTAAAAAAAGTGGTACATTTATTTCCGAAATAGTGTTTTTTTGCTAAAAATTTCTAAAAAAGGTGGTATTTGGCCATTTTGGCCATAGCTTTAGTTAATACAGTGCAAGAAGTTTGGGTTAATCTCTGTTCCTTGTTGGGGGCCAAGGGACCACCAGATTTGATAAGTATTTGGTTACCTGCATATGTTTTTGAAGGTTTGAAGTCAAGATTGTGGCAAAAACTTACTGGTTGGAAAGAATAGGGCCTTTTGGTCGCAGCAAAGGAAGTTCTTATTAAATAAGTTTCACAAGCTTTGCCAACTTATGTCATGAGCTGTTTTAAAATACCAGTGAGTGTATGTAGGAAATTGACCAAAATGACAAACTCTTACTGGTGGGGGCAGCAAAAGAATGAGCATTGCATACACTGGCAGATATGGTCTCAATTATGCCGTCCAAAAATTCAGGGTACTGGGTAGGAAGGGTTTCAGAGATATGGAGAAATTTAAATTGGCGATGCTTGCTAAGCAAGGCTGGTGGCTTATTCAATATCCCAGCTCCCTTTTAGCACAGGTTTGGAGGGGTAAGTATTATCCACATGGGAAGTTTTGGAAGCTGAATTGGGTAGTAGTCTTACTTATACTTGGCAGAGTTTACTTGCTGCTAAATCTGTTCTTCAGAGAGGGCTTCGATGGAGAGTGGGTAATGGTCAGTCTGTTTGCATTTGGAATGATAAATGGTTGCCAAAACCAACTACTTTCCATGTCATCTCACCAGTCAAACTTTTGCATTTCAATGCTAAAGTGTGTGAATTGATTGATAATGATCTCCATTGGTTGAGTTCTACATTGCTGGATGTTGTGTTTCTGCCTGAGGAAGCTAAGATTATCAAAAGGGTTCCGTTGCCTCAGATAAATGTAGAGGACAAGCTTATAAGGAACGGCTTCACTGTCTTGTGATTTTACAGTTTGTAGTGCTTATAAATTAATCCGGAATGATGCTATTAAGAAAATGAAGGCACTACTTCAACTAATGTAAAAAAACAACCGATTGTGGAGGGAAGTCTGGTCTTCTCAAATTCCCCCAAAAGGGTAAAATTTTCCCATGGCATGCACTTTGTAATTTTCTGCCTACAATGTTCAACCTTTCATGGCGTGGAGTAAATGTTGATTCAATCTGCCCTTTGTGTGGACAAACTGAAGAAATTGTTATACATGCTTTTATGGGCCTTTGTTTTGGAAAATTCTGTTTGGATTAGCTGAAGGTCAAGAATTTAAAAATGTTCATGAGACCAGGTTGAATTTAGAATGTTCTTTGTAGACCTGATTTGTCCTTTGTGTGATATTGAGTTGGAAAGGTTTGCAATCATTGCATGGAATATTTGGTTTCAACGAAATTCTGACTCATGGTGGTGTTCTTCAAGATCTAGCTTATGTGGTGCAGCAAGGTCATAAATTGCTGCGTGATTTCCAGTCTTTTCGTGAGGCACAGCTGAGCCGGCAAAGACAGACTACATCTCATCCTTGTAGTTAACAGTGGATTTCTCCTCCAGCAGGTTCTTTTAAACTGAACTGTTCTGTTGCTCTGCTCCCTCATTTAGACTGTCTTGAACTTGACATTATTATTCGAGGTTCTTATTGCTGGGCGGTATTCTAGGCTCCCTATGTTCCAGTCTCGGCTTGAGTCTTATCTTTTAGGAGCTATTTAGTCTATTCATGTTAGTAGGGATGTTGGCCTTGGTAGTTGTATATGTACATTTGGTTGATGATATATATATATATATATATATATATACTATTATTATTATTATTATTATTATTATTATTATCCCACCAGCAAAGGAAGCAATTTACTTTGGTGGTTCCTTCTGGGAATCAAGTTGCTCCTCGATTGGCTTCACATGCAGAATTTAGTGTTGTATTAGTTGTTTGGCTAGAGGATTTACCAAATATTTTTTCCTCTATTTTAGCAGAGTCTGTATCTCATTTGAATTGCATTGGGGCTTGAATCCTGGATATGGTGTAAATTCTTGGTGTGTCTCATGCCTAGAATGATCTTTATGCTATGTTTGGAAGTTTGGAGAGAGAGGGGAGTAAAGGAGAGGAGAGTAGAGGGGGATGGTTATCCTACACTTTATTTGGATGTTTTTAAAAATTAAGCAAGAGGGAGGGGATTAATTAAACATTCTTCTTGTTTGGATGTTTTAAAAATTAGGATGGAAATAATTAAATATATTTAAATATACAAATTTACCCCTATTTGAAAATGGACTTGCAACATTGGTCTATGATTAATTTGTTAGATTAAATAATTATGTCTTCTTTCTCAAAAAATATATATATATATATATATATTATATGCCTTAGCACAGTTTAATTATTACTATTTTTTTTTTCACTACTGCTCCTTACTGACCAAAAAAGGTTCAAGAAGTAGTTGATTGATTGTAGAATATATATTTCTCAAAAAAAAAAAAAAAAAAAAGCATATTGAAACCGGTTAATTTTTTGAAATATAATTTGTAACATTAAAAAAATTAATTTGTAACGTTAAAAATTATTTTGTAAAAGGCTCATTAATTTTTAACGTTACAGATTTTAATTTTTAACATTACAAATTAATATTTTGGTGCATGTCATTGGTGCAGCATTAATTTTTTTTTTTTTTTTTGGTGCATGTCATTAATTTTGTAACGTTAAAAATCGTTTTGTAAAAATATAATTTGTAACGTTACAAACAATTTATACGTAGTGAATAATTGTTTGGTGCATATAATTGGTGTAGCATTAAAAAAAAAAAAAAAAATTATGTTACAAATTCTTCGCTAATGCTCCTTACTACCCTTGTACAAATAAATTTAATATCAGTTTGTAATTTTTTTAATATGATAAGGGTAAATTGAGTAATTCATTTGGTCAAAAAATTTTGTATTCTACTCTCCCTCCAAATCTCTTCAATTTGGGGGAATTAAAAATGAGGGGTTAGAAGTAGTTAGAACTCATCTAAATCCCTTCTCCTCTTTCTTTAAAAAGCATTCAAACATTGTCTCTACTCTACTTCCCTCTACTCCCTCTCAATCCAGACAGTGCATTAGTTCTTGGCTGTGTGCTTGCATATATAGAAGTTCGTTGGTTTTAGGCTGTTTGCCCATTGTGTTTTTCCATTGCTTTGTAGGTCATAGCAGCTTTAGTTGTTTGCTATGTGCCTGCTGACGTAGGGGCTTTGTGATGTCTGTTTGATTAGGCTTCTTTCCTGTTATGTTTTTCTTTGTATCATTGGTTGGTTTAATACATTTCCAATAGATTCATCCAAAAAAAAATTATGGTTTTAGTCAATGTAGTAGTGGTGCTGAATACTATTTAATTAGTGTGGACGTGGTTGCTATACAAACTATTAAGTCTTCAAATGGTTTCAGTATAATTGCTAGACTAGGCACTTATGGCTAGTTTGGGTAGAGGGAGAGTAAAGGAAAGTAGAGTAGAATTGAATGAAAGTAATGGTATAAATAGAGAATTAAAGATGCCATACACCATTATTTGTTCACTTGAAGATGCTTATATAAAAAGAAGAATCCACTTTACGTTAAATACTAGACTACATTCACCTAAACATATATATGTAGGAATAGCAATACCTAATCACGGATATTCTCATTTACAAAGTGAAAATTTTGTCTAACATAACTTGATCTTAACAGAGACATATACACCTAATTCATTTTCTTTTCTTTCCTGTTTTCCAATATACTCCTTTGTATAATGTTTATATGAAAATTTAGTATCACCAATCTTTTTTCTTCTATTTGCTTTACTTGCTTTTGGTGCCAGAAGAAATAGATTTGTGCTTGAAGTGAAGATGTTCAGAGGTGGAATTCGAGTGTTTACTCTTATGTAAACTGGTTGAACTTGTTGTTGTAATATTTTTTCCAAATCATTTCCAATTTTGCTAATGTCACACCCCAAACCCAACTATAAAGATAGGCACGTGACAACTGTCGCATGCTTATAAAGTAAGCACCTTATAAGTGTGCAAGGCCTTCTTAGCAACTAAAATTTATCCTCAAAAATTAAATCAAATAAATCCAAAATACCTCAACAATTTCTTTATGAATAGATCTCCAATAATTTAATAGGAACAAAATCCAAACCTCATGTACATAATGCTAATTGGCCAATAAATATAAAACTATTAAAAGACCATCCAATCCCAAAATCACTAAGCTTCTTTTTTCTGCTCACAACACAACATCAAAACTCCCAAAAACTTGCTATTCTTCACAATCTGAAACTGGGGGGGAAAAAGGGGTGAGCTGACAACTCAATAAATAACTAAAATCCTAATAAGTCCTATCAAGCAATAGATCTATAAAGTATAAGATGTAATATGTGTTTTTAAAGTTATAATATACTATGTGTTTTCAAAATACTCAAGAAGTTTCGTAGTCTTAAAATAATAAGTTGCATATAGATCACATACTTTAATCTTACAAATATATCATGGATGGTTTAGAAAATGGTCAGTTTTCCATATATCAAAAGCTATAACTTACAATAGGTTCTGAAAACACATAAGCAATTTTAGTGACTTAAAATAGTTCAAATACTCAAATATTTCCAAAATCCTAATAAGTTCTATCAAGCAATAGATCTGTAAAGTAATAAGATATAATATGAGTCTTCAAAAGTTATGATATACCATGGGTTTTCAAAAATAACTAAAGAAGTTTCATAGTCTTAAAATAATAAGTTGCAAATAGGTCACATACTTTAATCTTATAAATATATCATAGATGGTTTAGAAAGTAGTCAGTTTTCCATATGTCAAAGCTATAACTTACAATAGATTCCAAAAATACATAAGCAGTTTTAATAACTCAAAATAGTTCAAATATTCAAACGTAATTCATATTCTTAAGAATCTTATGACTATGGTCACGCTATATCCCCGTGACTAGGTATCAGAGTACCAATAAATAACCCCCATTGGTTGGGTATCAGAATACCAATGAATAACCTCCATTGGTTTGGGTATCAGAGTACCAATGAATAACCTCATTGGCTGGGTATCAGAATAAATTCATAGTCAGATAGTTCATAATCATATATATGAAATCATATTTTCTAACAAAAATATATATTATTCAAGCATGTATATAAAAATCATATACTCAGTATTAAAATATATTTGTAATAATCTTTTACTTGAAATCAGAAATACAATAGAAATAAAAATTCTCACAATTATAAACAATGTTCAGTAGTTAAAAATACATTAATATAAGCAAAATAAAACTCAATTAGGATAAGGTTACTTACCTCCAAAAGCCATACCAAAATGAACTTCTCCCTAACACTTCTTCTAAAATCCTTAGATATCACCTAAAACAATTTTCAAATATTTTTACTCAATAATAAAATAATTTAAAAAGGACTTATAACGGTACCCAGCCAGAAGAGAGACTACTAAAAATATCCAATATATATCCACTTATCTCACACCAAAATTTCACCAAATCATAATATTTTTCTATATATATATATATATATATATTTTTTGCCACCATTAATGCCTTGAAAGATAAGGCTATAGCACCTAGTATTATGTAACACTAGGAAAGACAAGGACGTGGGCCATCCTTCAAGTGCTGCACTTACATTACAGCTTCCTTCTTCTTCTTTTTTTTCATGATGGCATGTCAGAGCTTAAAGCTAGGCGCAAGCCGCACAACAGGTTTTTCTTTTTCATCAAATCCCCTACTTCGCTACTGTTATTCAAAGAAAGTCTGTGCAAAACACCTAACCCCTTAAAAGAAAATTTGCGGCTTAACAGCGTAAATTTTCTGCAGTAACAGCGTCTAGTATATCCAAAATAAATCCAAACTTTTCTTCGTTTGCATCATTAAAACTCTTGAATAATTAAATAGTTTTACTATTGGCCAAAACATCCACATAAAAAAAATGTTCTAATTCCAAATAAAGCTTAGATTTGACAAGAAAGAGATTCTTAAGCTCTTACCTCAAGTGTATCATCAATCTTTCTCTACTTGAACAAACTTAGAAGTCCTTATTCAAAAAATATCTATTGTTATACATTAACTTAATTAGCTTATATATAGCTAAGGTTTCAACCTATTTTTCTAAAATATTCCTCAGTAATATTAATTATAAAATTGGCCCCACAAAAGATTTACTTAAGTACCCCACCTTTTAAATTATTAATTTTTTTTTTCGGGGTATTGCAGGTAATCTTTACAATCAAGCAAATTTTGGATCATATTTTTTTGCTAAACTTTACTTTTGTGTAGTTTATTAAATGGTGTACAATATGTTCTAATCTGAATATTATGACTGCTATCAAATATTGGGACAGAGAAGTTGAATGAGATCATTTTGTTTTGATTGATTTTGAATTGTACTAAATATTTCATGTCTGTACAAGAAGTTGTTGATGTCCATTTTTGACAAAAAGCCCAATGGCAGAAGAAGCCTAACAATAGGGAAAGGTGAGAGAAAAAAGGGAAATGGAAGGAGTAAAAGTAAAGTAAATGGGTCGTGGAAGCAAAAAAAAAGAGATAATAAACCTAATGGGCCAACATCGCAGGAATGACAGCCAGTAGGCCCATGGGCACAATAAGAGGTAAAAGTAAAATAAATGGGCCGTGGAAATCCAAGAAAAGAGGTAATAAACCCAATGGGTCAACATGGTAGGAATGACAGCCAATAGGCCCATGGGCACAATAAGAGGTAAAAGTAAAGTAAACGGGATGTGAAAGCCCAAAAAAAGAGGTAATAAATCCAATGGGTTAGCATGGTAGGAATGACAGCCAACAGGTCCATGGGCCTAACAAGAGGTAAAAGTAAAGTAAATAGGCCGTGGGAGCCCAAAGGGAGAGGTAATAAATCCAATGGGCCAACATGGCAAGCCCATAGGCATGGCAAGAAAAGGAGCAATAGAAATGGAAGCCCAACGGGCTAGACGGGCAGGGGCTTCTGCCAAGACAATGTCCAAGCCCACGAAGGGAACAAAAGGAGGCAATCCAAGCCCAAAAGCCCAAGCTCTTCGCACCGTGGGGGATAAGCATGAACCTAGGACATGCAGCAGAATGAGACAAGGCAAGAACTACAGAAATGACGTGGGAGTAAAAGAGGACAAACACAAAGGATAGTGGAATTCACACAAGGGGCCGGAGTGCCACCTACTTGTATTCAGCCAATACAGGAGAGGTGGGCCCTCGGTCAAGGGATTCAGAGGGAGTGGTTTGGTGGTGGGGAGAAATGGAGTCTATTTTAGGGTTCCTGCCGAGGCTTCTTTTGGGGAAAAGGCCTTGCTGGGATGGCATTTCGTCCAAAAGAGGCAAGCAAAGGGCTGGGGCCACTTGATGCATGCCATAGGGGTAAGTAGAGAGAGAGCCTCCAATTCTTATCCATTCAAGTAAGGCAGAGAAGGGGCGGGGGAGAAACAAAATAAAGAGTTTTTTCCTGGAATGAAGAGTGGTGCAGCAAGCACACTTTAAGAAGAGGTAGTGGTTGGGCAACCAACGGGTTAGTGGGTAATCCTAAAGAGATGCCCACAAGAAACCAAAAATAGTTGGTGAAGCCTTAGGGACAAAAGGGAGAAATCCCATGGAATCAAGCAATATAAAAGGAAGGGAGGTAGCCATGAATAAAGAACCCACACACGGAGAGAGGAGATTAAGAAAAAAACTAAGAATCAGAGAACATAACAAAAGAAAATGGAGTGGTAAAAAAAAGTGAAGAGAGAAAACACGGTAGAAATAGAGGCATGCACTAGTAGATCATCTTTTCTCTCTCTCTTGACATTTCCATTCTCTAAAACTCTATAAATCGGAACCCAAAACCATTTAGGCCCTTTCTCTAGCACGAGTAACTTCAATGGCAGAAATCAGTAATGAGGTTACTCGTGTTGGTGTTGGGTTCCCTTTTAGATCCGTTCTTGTTGAATGACTTGGCCCAGGATTCGGAGAGTGAGCCAATGCTATTGCACTCACTAAGAATTGTAGTTATTCCCCTGTTATGGCATATTTTAGCTTGTTTGATATTCTTGTTGTTATTCATTCTGCTACAGTGATTCACATTATTAATGATTTTGCTGTGACATCCCTTACTCTATTTACTGTATCAGTTGTTCTGTTGTATAATCTTTTATTTTATTCGTGGTATTAGTTGTCATGCGGTAGTTTCTTTTGTTATACGTTACTATAAAGTTGCTCTGCTGTAGTATCTTTTATTGTGCTTGCTGTAATAGTTATTCTACTGCGACTACATTTACCATGTCCAACTTGCCGTATCATTCCCGTGCCGTCTAAGTATTGGGTATGCCTAGTGTACGGGCAAGTTAGATCTTGAACTTATATGAAAGAGTGAATAAACTATCTAATAGTACATCATAATGAAAAAGCGTGAAGATGATAAAAAAAAATGAAAGCTTTAACATCATAAAGTCGAGAGAAAAAGAAAGTGTTGCAACGAAAGTAAAGGAGGCAATGAATGTACGTGAAAAACCCTTAGGAAGGGATGAAAAACCATGGTTGAGCAAGGGGGAATGTCCCTTACTCTTTCAAGCTCTCTATTATGTGAAAAATGGAAGTTTTCCTTGTACAGAAATGGTGTTCTTTTTAAAAGGAAGGCCTTTTCTCTACTCACTTCCTTACAAACTTTCTACTCTTTTCTCCAATGTTTTCTCCTGGTTCTTGCCCTAATGGTCCAGCAACATGTTCCTATTATAGTTCGAGGAATGTTGTCAGGTACAAAAGATAGGTGTCAAACCATGATTCCTCAATTTGAATCCTAATACAACTATTGTACCATATAGCAGCTGGAGGAGAGAGAGAGAGTGAGAGAGCACACCAAAGTCAGGATAGTGGCACGAAGGGTGACCTTTCCACTACATAGGGAGCAATCCTTGGACAAGGAAAGGGACATTAGGGGGACTAAGAGTGATACACATGCCCTTAATAGTGGTCCAGCACAAGTCTAGTCAATAAGGGGTGTTTCATAGCCTCTGACTATAGGGGGTCACTATCTACCTTTTGTGAGTGCTGGGTGTCCATGTTAGGTGCAAATCTCACTCTATCCTAAGATGGTCACATTGCTGGCTCAGACCAAAGATCCTTTACTCTAGCCAACGTTCCTTTTCCTTTGCTCACAGCTGTTCCACATGTAAGGTCTGGATCCAGCAATATCAGCACTTTTGCATGCTTTGGCTAGTGTATTGTACATTAGCCCCCTGATTGTCAATGGTGTTTGGTGGCTAAATTCTTTGACAGTCACGTTGTATCAGACTTCAATGCTCAAGCAATTATACCTTGTGACATTTGAAACTAGACACGTGGCTTCTGCGGGTGTTTCTAGCCATTTTGACGTTGCTTTATTTCTCGCGCTTGGCAGACAGACATTACTCTTCATAAATGTCGTGTCTCTTCACTTGACTCCGGTTGGTGATTAAAAAGGAAAAAATCTTCCTTTATTCTTCATTCCTATTGCATCTTCACATTTTCTTCTTCTTAGAGAGAAAAATCCTCCATTATCAACGAAGTGGCCAACCTTTCATCCGTAGGTTCCAACTCTCCTAGGGGCAGTTCAAGTTCCTCTAGTGATGACTTGGGTTCTCCAAGTATCAAAAATACATCCCCACCCAGTCTTGAATCCATTCCCTTCCTCCTCTCCTCCCTTTCCCAATCTTTCCCCTCCCCCCTCAAGTCTTCCTTCCCCAAGAAGTTCAACCATGGGAAGGGAGTGAAGAAGAAGAAGAGGAGGACTCAAAAGAGCTTCAGTTGAAGGCTAAAGAAGATGCTAAGGAGGAAGGATACAAAGCCTTTATGAGGGCTGCTCCAAGACTTAGGAGAAAGCACAGAGCTTTCCAAATAGGCTTTGACTCAAGCATAATAGCCTTCAGCAATTATGATTCTAACTCAGAGGAGTTAGATTCCTCTGACAGCTCTGACTCTAGAGATGATGAAGGTGAGGAAGAGGATGAAGAGGAGGAGGAAGAGAAGGAGTGCATGGCTCTGGACTACCCCCAAGAAGATTTTGATTCAGGGATAGACTCAGATGCCTATAAGCTTCACCTTTATACCTATCTTTCAGAGGAATCTTTTAGCCAATAGTGTCTAGTCTGATGTGCTTCTTGTTGGATAAATACATATGCAACGGAAAATTGACGGATCTACTTTATTCACAATTGATAACATGCACTATGTAAGTTTCAGAATTCAAGAATAAGAGAGTGTACCTTGGTATGGTGAATTTCAAAACAAAGATCAGAAGTTCTTGAGAACACTTTCAATCTTCACTCCAATTCCACTTGTGCCCAAGAAGTGTGGTCTCTCAATCAGTTTTTTTCAAGAGAGAATGAAAGAGTGTCTAACACTCACACATATACCATTTCATGTTCTTACAAAATTCTGTATATTTCTCCTCATATATCTGATTATCTAATTGGGCTAGCCTTTTGAGCCTTTCCAATTGGGTTTTAGTGTGTGGCTTGGAGTGGGACCAAAAGGGAACAAACAAGACACTAGCTCCAATGGGCCTTGGGCTTTTCTGTCAACTCTTGACAAGTCCAAAGTTACCATTAATTATATTTAATACCACTATAAAAATATAATTACACTCTAGATCTTATTAATAAATTATATCCCAAGACTTTATTGTACATGCAACCCCTTCATAAAATATTCGTAGTAATACAAAGTCATTAATGTAGACTGCCACTTTGTAGATTACTACATCTTAATCCTTGAGTACCCGGTTTGATTCTTTAAGTTATTCATCATATATTTATGAAATCCAATTTCATAAATATATACTTTAGTAACTATTTACTAAAGTAGTTAGGCCTAACATTCTGAATAACAAACCCATTAAACTTATCTCAAGGAAATATTTTATATTTCCGTTAAGAGACTATGAATTCCATCTTGAGAATATATGTTCCATTAACACTAAATGTGGCTGCCCAACATATTGAGGTTTTCACTGTTACTTTAGATCTCAATCCTGATATATCAAAGCAACCTACACTTCATGATCAGGTCCATTATTCTCTTAGGATTAAGAGTTCATGTAAATATAAGTCATGAGATTTATTATTCAATTGACAGTCGTTAGGAGAATAATAAATCTCATAGCGGTCTAGTTCAATATGTCTTAACTCTTAAAACATATCAACACATCAACTAGAAGCCTCCACTTCCATGATCAAGACAAATCATCTTAGTTGATATGTTATAGTCTTTGCAGATGAAATGCCCAATTTCATCACCGACTACGAACTAAAATTCTAAGTTTACAAAGAACCTGTGATTTATATCTTCTGTGACTTTTCACATAAATCACATACTATGCATCTCATGGACTATATGATAATGTCCAAATATTTATATTACCATCATTTTAGGTAATAATAACGCAACTTTATTAATAACAACATTAATTCATACATAATGTCATACATAATAACACACATAGCATCATACAATAGGATTTAAGGGCACTATTCCTAACACTTCTTTCACAATGTAAGGTCCTTTCCATTTTGGTGAAAACTTAAGTCCGATTTCCCCAGCCACACCTCGTACATGAGGGACTATTTTCCAAATAAGTTCTCTCACTTGAAATTTTTTTCTTTAACTTGGCCTTCATGCTTGCTTGGTAAAGGTGGTTACAAGAGGCAGTGTTGTCACGATTTTCCTCAACAATCTCTAAGATGTCTTCTCTAGGTATCTCTGCTACCTCTACTAGCTTCATTGCTAGCCTTAGTAAATCTATTAGGATGACAGCCTCTATGCCATAGACTAGGGAAAAGGGTGAGGCTCCTGTAGCTTGTGATTTGGCTGTTCTATGAGCCCATAGAGCTATAGGAAGTTCCTCTCTCCTTCCTTTTCCATTCTCTTTAGTCATTTTTCCCAATATCTTCAGTTTTATTTTGTTGGAGGCCTCAGCCTAGCCTTTTCCTTTGGGGTAATATGGTGTCGATGTTGTGTGAGTTATGGAGTTCCATTTTGATAAACGATGCATGTCTTTATTCAGGAATGGTGTGCCATTATTAGAAATAAATCTACTGGCTACCCAAAACGACATATTATATTCTCCCTTAGAAAATTAGCCATTAAGTTACTTGTTGCTTTCTTCATGGCCATAGCTTCCACCCACTTAATAAATAGCTCAGTGGCTACCAATATCCAAATGCATCCTTTAGAAGGGGGATTTATGAGACCTATGAAGTCTAGTCCCTAGCTCTAGAAAGGATATGGAGCCATTGTTGGGTGGAGGCTTTGGTGGCTGGTATGTATCTCATCCCCTTGCCTTTGACATTCTTGACACTTCTTGGCAAAATCTTGGGCATTTCTTTGCATGGTGGGCTAGTAGTATCCCTGATGCAAAGCCATTTGCCATAGCTTTCTGCCACTAGGGTGTCTTGTTGGCTCTCCCTTGTGAAAATCTGAGAGAAAGTCCTTCACCCCTTTGCTAGGAATGCATACCAGCCATTTCCCTTGGAAGCTTCTTTTCAACAACTTCCCATCCACTATCTTGAATCTTGTTGCATACTTCTTTAGCTTCTCCCTTTTTAACCGATCAGCAGGTAGTACACCCTTTAAATGGTATCTTAAGTACAGATCCTGCCAATCTTCTTCTTTTACTTCATTATTTAGCACTTCTGCTTGATCTGGGGGTATGATAGAACAAGTCTTGTAGTCTCTCTGCTCTCTCTTGGCATCATTGGCCATCTCTGGCCAAAAGATCCCTAGCCTCTATAATCTTTTATATAAGCTGACATCAAGGTTTACCCCATAAATATCATGGTGTAACCTGTGCAACTATGTCAGCCCTTCTTGCCTTGAAACACACTTCATCAGCAATCCTTCTGGTCCTCACCCCAATGTCCCTGCCTTGGACCATTGCCTTCAATAAAGGTTTTCATAAATCTTTAGGGAGGCATAACCCTCCTTTGATTAGGCCGGGTTGTTTCTCCACTCGAAGTGTCATCTTCTCTTTCTTCAATATAGATTTGGTGGCTAGGGTGGCTAGTGAATCAACCAACTTGTGCTCATTCAGGTTAACCACCTTACATTCTATGGAGGTGAAGTGTTTCATAAGCTCCTACACTATGGCCTTGTAAGCGGCCAAGCTAGGATTCTTTACCCCATAGGTTCCCTCAACTTGCTTAATGACTAACTCAGAATCCCCAAATTCTTTTAACTTTCTTATGCCAAGTCTCTTGGCAACCTTTAATCCTGTGACTAGGGCTTCATATTCCGCTTCATAGTTTGAGCAGGGAAACGCAGCTTATAGGCAAATGTGTGTTTTTCCCTTAGTGACCTTAATATTACTCCTATTACCTCTCCCTGAGATGTAGATAAGCCATCAAAGTGCACAGACCATTCTTGCTCTTTTGTCACCAAAACCTCCTGTTGGGGAAGTGAGAAATCATTGGTCCTTGGGAAGTTGGCTAATAGATCAGCCACTGCTTGCCCCTTAATGGCGAATGGTCTTATGCATTTGATATCATGGCATAATGTTAGGATGACCCGTTGAGCCATTCTCCTGGGCAATTAAGGGCGGGTTAGAAGATATTTCACAGAATTACTCTTGGTCACCAATTGTATGTGATGCCCTAGAAAGTAACGATTGAACTTTGACACAGCAAAAGCCAAGGATAAACATACCTTTTCAGCTGTGGAGTACCTCAGCTCTGGTCCTTTCATAAGCTTACTAATGTAATATACTGGCTTTTCCACGCCTCCTTGTTCCTGAGCTAGTAAAGTCCCCAATGATTGCTCTATGTTGGTTATGTACAATAAAAGAGGCTTTCCAGGTGATGGAGCAATCATGGTATGAGAATCCGCCAAAATCGCTTGTATTTTCTTGAATACTTTCTTATATTGGTCACACCATACAAAGGCTACTCTCTTCTTGGTTTGCTCAACCCGAGGTTTTAAGATCTCTACTAATCCTGGGATGAACCTTCTTAGGTAGGACACTTTTCTCACAAAGCTTCTTAGTTCTTTCAAAGTTATTGGTGGGGTGAATGCAGCTATTGCCTTAGCTTTAATGGGATCCAGGTCAATCCCTCTCTGTTGAATAAGGAATCCTATGAATTTTCTTGAGGATACCCCGAAGGCATACTTTGAAAGGTTCATCCTCAGGTTCTACCCATTGCATCTCTCAAAAACTTACCTCAAATGCAGCAAATGTTCAACCGGGTTTTTTGGCTTTATCACTAGGTCATCAATATAGTCCTCCACTTGCTTGTGCAACATATCACCGAAAATCAAAGTCATGGTTTTCTAGTAGGTAGCATGAGACTTCTTTAATCTGAAAGGCATCATTTTGTAGCAGTAATTTCTAAAAGGTGTCCTAAAGACAGTTTTCTGGGCATCTGCTGTCTTCATAAAGATCTGATTGTAACCACTGTAGCCATTCATAAAGGAGAAGTGTTCATGTCCAGCAGTTGCATCCACCATAATGTTGACATTGGGATGTAGAAATTCATCTTTAGAATAGGCCCTATTAAGATCTCTGAAATCTACACAAATCCTTATCTGTTCGCCCTTTTTCTTTACATGAACTATATTGGCTAACCATTCAAGACATTTGATTTCTTCTATGAACCCTACTTTCAAAAGCATGTTCACCTCAGCTTTGATATTTTCTTCAACATCTAAGTGGTATTTCCTTGCTGGCTGCTTCACAGGCTTTGATTTAGGATCAACATTTAGCCTATGAGTGACTAGCTTTGGATCTAATTGAGGCATCTTTTCATAGTCCCCAACAAAGACGTCTTTATACTCTTCAACAGAGCTATCAGTTTCCTTTTTTTCTCCTTCAGGTAAACCTTTACATATCTTAACCATTCTTTCTCTTCCTTCCTCGCCAAGGTTGATCTCAATGAGCTTTTCTTGGACGTTCATCACAACATTATTCATGCATTCAGGGGCTTTCTTCATAGGTTCTTTAACCATGCATTCCCTTTTTGGCTGTTGAGTAAGGCTAAAGGGGTTAAGCCCGCCATTCTTCCAATCCCCTTTCCTTAACCGTCAGAATTCATAGACCACCTTGCCATCAGGCTTGGTGGTCCTCCTAATCTTAGGAGGTCTCTCAGGTTCTATAACTTCTCCATCATCTTTTTCCTCCTTTTCTAAAATAGTAGCACTAAAAGGAAGGATCCTATTCTTTCCTTCAAGTTCGAACTCTTGATACAAAGTTGCCTTTACATAGTGGAGCTTTGCCCTGTCGTAAGGCGTCCTAGTGGCCTCAATGGTCACAGGCCTACCTTTCCAGATGGCCTTTACACACTGATGATATGTGGAAGCCACTGCTTTGTGTGCTTTGAGCCAAGGATGGCCCAAAATCACATGGTATGAAGTATCACCATCCATCACATGCATAAGAGTGCATGCCCTAATGGGTCCTACCTTCAAATCCAAGGATACATGTCCCAAAGTGCACTGTTGTAATGATCTTATCCCTGCCACTTGAAGTGGCTCTCGAATGATCCTTTCTCTTGGAATGCCTAAAGCATCTGACGTTAGGATCGGCAGAATGTTGGTAGAGGCACTAGTATCTATTAAGGCCCTCTTAATCTAGGAAGCTCCCAAGAAAGAAGTAACATACAAGGGTTGTTCGCCATCCACAACCCTGTTGGCTAAATCTCTAGCAGAGAAGATCATTGATATCCTGGTCTCTTGATATACCACCTGCAATACGCTTCCCTCGGAGGCAACTATTCCCTGGCTCTTTTCCACCACTCGAGTTGGGGCCTGAGCTGCCAATGGCCTAAGGCCCATCCCTTTAAGAAAGGCATGAACTTTATCATCTTGCTTGATTCTCAACGTCATCTTTTCATCTTGCAATGACGCAGGTGCAACACTATTGGTGACTATATTCTTAACCTCTTCTTCCATAGGGTCCTTACATCCTATAAAAAAGGTCATTGCCACTTCGGGTCTGTGCATTCTTTGGTCTGCATGCTTCCCATTCTTGATGACCAAATCACCCTTGGCCACATTTTTATGGAATATGTTTCTTAGAGCATAGTAGTCCATGGTACGGTGATCACTCCTTCTGTGATACTGACAGTAAAGCTCACCTTACTTTTCCTACTCTATTGGCTCACGTTTGCACTCAGGTAAGACCACCATGCCATCCTTCACCCAGGCTTCAAGGATACTGTATAGCTCTTCTGCTGAGACAGAAAAAGGGGGAAGGATACCACTTCTCTCTCTCTTCCTGACTTTGGTGGCCTTCTTTGGCTTTTCTACCACAACAACCTCCACCTTTTTGCTTTCCTTCTTCCAAGGTTGTCGAGGGGTACTTGTGGTTTATGAGGTCAAGCCTTTGGAAGGTTTCTTCATTGACATGCTAGTCTTCCTAGATGCTTTTACCAGCCTTGTGAAACTTGGGATCTGAAGATTCCTCAAGTAAAGGCAGTATTCATATAGCATGCCAGCAATGCAGATTTCCACCAATCTTTCTTCCTTTACAAGATCATAGCACATCAAGGAAAGGTCCCTAAACCTATGAATGTAATCCAACAACCCCTTGGATATCCTCTGCCTTTCTTGTTGTAGATCTAACAGAGTGAGCTTTTCATCCAAGGTGAAGAACTTCTTCATAAACTGGGTAGCCATGTCATTCCAGCTCAAAATCGACCCTAGCAAAAGGCTAGTGTACCAAGTAAAGGCTCGACCTTCTAAGGATTTAGAGAACTCCCTGAGTCTTAGCTCATGGTCGTGAGAGTGAGCTATCAAGGCATCCATATACCTCCTGATATGCTCTCTAGCATTCCCAATCATGCCATCGTATTTAGGGAATATAGGAGGTGTGTAGTTGGCAGGATAAGGCTTCTTGGCCATTTCTTCAGGGTAAGGAGGCCTCATATCGATGTAAGTAGAACTCTCTACTTGCCTAGCCTTAAGTAGAATGGCTACGATATCCTCTCTAGTCAGGTATGGAAATTCTTGGGGTCCCTTGGGCTATAAAGGTGGACCTTGGTTTAGAGGCGAAACAAGGTTTGACCTTTTAGTGTCTCCCTGAGGTCCTTGGCCTCCATGTGGGGTTCGAGAGGTAGCTGTCCTTTGGCATAAGGACAGGAGCTCTTTCCATATGGTGGCCTGAGAATGCTAAAGGTTCTCAATGGCCTCCATGAGGTCCTTGTTACTGGGATGCCTAACCTCTTCATATGATTCTGTGCCTTTAGTGTGCATAGAAACATGGTCTACATTTACTTCCGTTTGCTGGTTTTCTCCTGAACCAGCCTGAGCGCCTGCGTTTTTCTTTCTCGGAGGCATTGAATGGCCCAAGAGAAAGATAACTGAAGATAGGAATGTAATAGAACAAATAGTACACAACTAAAAGGAAGAATAACTAGAGATTCTCCCCAATGGAGTCGCCAAAAATGTACATGCAAGTTAGATCTCGAACTTATATGAAAGAGTGAATAAGCTATCTAACAGTACATCTTAATGAAAAAAACTCAAAGATGATAAAAAATGAAAGCTTTAACATCATAAAGTCGAGAGAAAAAGAAAGTATTGCAAAGAAAGTAAAAGAGGCAAAGCATGTACGTGGAAAACCCTTAGAAAGAGATGAAAAACCATGGTTGAGCAAGGGGAAAGTCCCTTACTCTTTCAAGCTCTCTATTATGTGAAAAATGGAAGTTTTCCTTGTACAGAAATGGTGTTCTTCCTAAAAGAAAGGCCTTTTCTATACTTACTTCCTTACAAAATTTCTACTCTTTTCTCTAATGTATTCTCCAAGTTCTTGCCCTAATGGCCCAACAACAAGTTCCTCTTATAGTCCAAAGAATGTTGCTAGGTACAAAATATAGGTGTCAAACCATGATTCCTCAATTTGAATCTTAATATAGCTATTGTATTATGTAGCGGCTAGAGGAGAGAGAGAGAGAGCACACCAAAGTCAAGATAGTGGCACAGAGGGTGACGCTGCCACTATGTGGGGAGTAATCCTTGGACAAGGAAAGGGACATCAAGGGCACTAAGAGTGATACACGTGTCCTTAATAGTGGTCTAGCACAAGTCTAGCCAATATGGGGTGCTTCATAGCCTTTGACCATAGGGGGTTACTGTACACTTGGCTTGCAAGCTGGCTTATAGTATAACCTTATAAGGCTAGTCCCAACTCCCTTACCCACTAACTCATAGGCCTTGGCGTAGTAGACAGGCTTTGTCTCATTAACGTGAAAAGGCCCTCACATTAAATTAGCGACTTTCTTGGGGAGTTGGGAAGCAGACAGGAAAGGACAGGCAAACCCTCGCAAGCCATGCCCCCAAGATCAAAGACAACACGGAACATGAGTGTTGTACCATCGCAAGCAGAGTCACGGCTAGCCATTCTGTGCCAACCTAACCAAGTAGAAGGTGCCAACGGTGCGGGGGCTAAGCCACTATAGCAGCAAAGAAATCCTAGAGGCAATGACAACTTCTTCATTGAGGTGCTACAGTTAGTGCAGCATTCCCAACAACAACTAGTGAAGGAGATTCGCCAACTAAAGGTCGAAAATATTAAAGAAAAGGGTAGTCAGCACAATCCCGAGAACGTAGCTAACAAAGAGAAAATCCTTAGGTGGGGGGGGGGAGTCCCCAGAATGCAAAGCAGCGCTTCGTAACAATGGTTGACATGGTGGCGTTGCTAGAATGAAAGAAGGCCAAAGCGCCCAAGGAAAGGTTTTATTCAAGGAGACCACCATATCCAATAAGGCTGCTTAGCAAGACATGTCTTGACAGATACGAGCCCCCAACTTTCTTACAATATGATGGTAGAAAAGGGAGTGCCATTGAGCACGTGAGAAAATTGGTAGACACCTTGGGTCCTTATGTAGCATATGAGGATCTGTCTACGAGAATTCTTAAAATCCTTGTGTAACCGTGCTTACACTTGGTATACTGACATGGTGGATGTTTTTTGCTGCAAATACTATCATGAGGGAAGAAACAGTAACACTTGAAAGGCATAAAATAGAGGAATTTTGAAGATCTCATGGAATACATCAAGAGGTTCAAAAACATAGCTCTTGATTGCTATGACCATTATGAGGAAAGAACGTTGGTGGAGATGTGTATGGGAAACATGATCATGGAGTACCGAGTCGTCCTTGAAAACTTAGAGATTTCGTAGTTCGCTTAACTATTGTAGAAGGCTAGAAAGACGGCCCAGTCAGTCAGACCTAACTCGAAGAGCTAAAATATGGAAAGTCCAACCCACAAGCCATGATAGTATCCCCAAGCGAGAAAAGAAAAAAGCTAGATGGGAGGGAATATGAAAGCCCTCCACCCATACCATGCACATCGAAAGAGTTAGATGTACTCTTAGATAAATGGATAGTAGATGGGGTCTGCAAGCCCAATCATGTTTCCAGAGAGCCCACTAAAGATGAGCGGAGAGACCTGTGTTTTTGCTGATTACATAACTATATGCAACACGCTACCCCAGAATGTTGGGCGCTCCGCAGATTGGTCCACTGCAGAATTAAGGAAGGAACTCTTAAGTTGACCCAGCTAGATGTTTAGAGAAACCCACTCCCCAATCATAAAGGGAAGGGAGTGGCAGTAGTAGTTATTTGTGCTGATCTAGGCGATGAGGAAGAGGAGAGGCCCTCATTGCAAATGGGAGCCATCATGACTTTGCAGAGGAGTTCCTGATTCAAAAATCAATTTGATTAATTGGAGTTCACAGCTAATGAGTGGAGAATGGCCACAGAGGCCTTAGTAAGCATTGTGTCGGGAGAATGACTTGAATGCCTTACTACAGAAACTTGGTCTAACTGAGCCTTCCTGGAAGATACCAATGAAATCACTTTTAGCGATGAGGACATGGAGGCAGGATAATCAAATTGTAGAAGACCACTCTATTTGGCAACCTCCATAAACCAAATTCCCATCAAGCGAGCCCTAGTGTACACGGGCGCTTCAATGAACCTCATACCACTCAGCATGCTGCAAGTAGCAGGAATATCGGAGAACAAGATTATGGGATACTGTGGACATAACGGAAATGTTGGAGTCACCACCTAGTTTTTGCAATGGTCTAGGAACCATATATATAGCGTTCTCTCAAGGAAAGACCATTGAACTTACTACCAGAGATATGAGTTTAGAGTTAAGGTACGGTCTTAGGAAGGTGTTAGACACCCAAAACTGCCCAACCCTAAGGTTGGCTTCCTCTCATTGTGTCTTATGTCTTAACCCTATTAAAGGCACACTAAATATTGTTATCTAACTCACACACACACACTAACATGCATCTAAATAATCAACATGGCATCAATCATCCTAAAAGACCTAATCATACATCTATCATGGCAATCAACCTGATAGGCCAAGAATGTATTGATCCCTTGTGATGAATTAACCAATTAATTAGCCAAGTTAATTAATTAATTCAATTTGCATACAATAAATGTGGTAGCACAAACAAATCACCAATCTAAGTTAATATTCAGCGGAAAATAAATTGACACGGCGATTTGTTTACGAATGGGGAAAACCTACACGGCAAAAACCCCACCGGGTGATTTTAAGGTCACCACTCCCGAGAATCCACTATTATCACAACAAGTGGTTACAAGTAAAGGAATCCCAGTACCTTATACCAACCTACAGTTGAACCCTTACCTTAATACCCAATTGGACTTGTTTTGTAGTGACAATCTCTCTTTGTAATGCATGGCTCCCAGTACGTGACTAACCAATTCGATACGCAGATCCTAGTACGTGGCTTACTTACCAACTTGAGAAAGATGTTGGCTGCAAAGTTCTTTAGCTCATCAACACGATGTGCAGATCCTAGTACGTGACTAACCAATTCGATGCGTAGATCCTAGTACGCGGCTTACTCACCAACTTGAGAAAGATGTTGGCTGCAAAGTTCTTTAGTTCATCAACACGATGAATATCACGAAGCTCCTTGGTTACAAAACCCTACGGTGTACAAACACAGCAACTTCTTCAAGAGAAAGATGAACTAGGGCATATGTCTCTGGTTCACAATTTGCTTGTGAAAAACTTTTGCATTGAGTCGCATCCCCTGTGACGGCCCTTAAAACAATCCTTATATATGTTTAGGATTGTGAGAAAAGAAATCCCGAACATATATTCATGGATTGGAGTGAAATCAGCTCTGAAAAACTGAATTTCATAAACCTCGACAGATAACCTATCTATCGAGTAGCTGTCGAGCATCAGGCTTAAACAGCCTTTTAAACCTCGATAGATACTAGCTGTCGAGCTTTAAAATGCAGCACCTCTTCACTTGTTTCTTGGACAGACTTGCATGGTTTTAACACTTGAACTTGAAACCTTGTTTCTTGAAGCATTAAACACATCCTAGATCTACCCAATTACAAGTAAAGTGTGTTTTGTCAAAGGATTAGCCAATTTTATATTGACATATGTTCCTAACAATAAATCATATATGTCCTAACAATCTCCCCCTTTGGCAATCCGTGACAAAACCACAACAAACAAATGAACATATGAGAGAAGTCATAAATCACTCAACTCATACTCACTTGTTGAATACAATAAAATCTATCCTAACACAAACTCTTGAAAAACTTTGCAAGAAGAGAGTTCATGGCCAGAAGACTTTGACAACCTGTATTTTTGAAACACTTTAAACAAAACTCATCAAGGCATTTTAGTGTGAAACAGAAATAAAATATTGCATACAATTAATAAGATGCATGTGCATAAAGAGAGAAAAGAAACAACGCATGTAAAGATAGGTGAAAGAACTGTAATAACAACCTCATCATATATATATAACATCATAAGTACAAGATTTGCTATTACAATGTAAGAACAATGTATCTCTAAAAGAAGAAAAGAAAAAAAATACATAAGTCCTCACTACATCCCTCAAAAAATATAGACACTCCCCCTAACAAAAATCTCCTATACTAACTTTCCCCCTATGTATATGACTACTCTCATATCAAAACTACTCCCCTTTTTTGTCACGAGTGACAAAGGGTAAGTAAATCAAGTAGACATCTCATCATCACTGGGCGAGCTAACACCATTGTCCTCATCAGCATCATCACTGCCGGAGCCATAATCACTCTCATCCTCTGAAGCCGGTGGAGATGGAGAAGTATAAGCGGTGAAACCACTTGTGGCAGCCTATCGTCGTGCAATACGATCAACACGGTTGTTCACTTGACACAACTCACCAGTGAGAGTGTCAAGGCGAGCATCCATGTGCACAAGCTGTGCCATGATGGCCTCGAGAGTCACTCCACCCACAGAAGACGAAGGAGCAGAGGTGGAAGGAGCGAAAGAAGCTGGAAGAGCTGTTGTCTCTATTCGTGGCCGCTTCGATCGAAGCTAGGCCTCGCTTCGTCTAATAGTAGCAGCGTCTATGGCACTCATAACCGTAAAATGAGGAGACTCGGGAAAGGAGATAGAAAAATGGCAAAGAAGCCTCGTGATAGCGGAAGGAAAAATAAGCTTATCACAAGTCGCCATATCCCTAAAGACATCTATGAGGGATAGGATGAAGTGAGAGGGAAAATCAATAGAAATGTCCTCTAAGAGGGATAACAAAAATTGAGCATGAGGCTCTGTGATGGAGTTATAGTGAGACAATGGATGAAGAATGAATGTCATCACCATGTTAAGGAATCTCGGACCTTTTGCAAAGCCCGAGCAAGGGGTGTTTTGACGGTCACCCCAAGATGAAGGTGTCTCACAAAATAGAGACGAGAGTTCGTCTTTGGACACAGTCCTCAGACAATCACAGCCAGGGTAGTTAGGATGCACTACCTTAGGAACATGTAGTACGTCAGAAATAATATACGGAGTAACTGCAATGCGCGTACCTCTAACGCGAGTGGAAAAATGAGGTACAAAGTAATCAAATTTGTGCATGTTAGAGTAAAACTCCTGTATGATCATGAAGGGACAAGTGACCAGGATGTAACATAGTGACTCCCAACCCCGACTGTAGATGACAATGGGAAGGTCAGTATTGGAAAAATCCAATAGAATGACTTAGCGTTCCGAATGAATGCCTTGTCGAGAAAAGTTCTTCGAAATGTCCTTACAGGCTTTATCATCATGGAACCATACGTAAGAAGGAGTGGTGTCAGAAGAAGAAGATGCCCTAGAACGAAGAGGTTTCTGGGACGGAGTGGATTTTCGTTTAGGTGCCATAGATTAACTAACGAAAGAAAAAGGGAGAGAAAGAAACACGCAAAAAATCACCAACAATATCAATATCAATATAAAGATAAATGAAGGTACGTATGCATGAAAATGCATGAGCATGTGATATGCAACATAGAAAGCATCATGGGCTCAGCCCAATGCAAACCTACCAGCACACATCATTGCAACAAAGTAAACACACATCTAAAATGCATGACAGATTGTTATAATATAGATATAATGTAGATGTAATGCAATGCATGATGTTTTAAAACTCATTTAAGCAAAACCCAACTCAAAATTTTTGCAAAAACCTCATTAATTTTGAAAAACCCCAAAAACTTTTGAAAAACCCAAATCTTAGGTCAAAATGAATGAAATGTGTGATACAAGAGACAAAAAAGATCATACCAGATGAAGAAAACGTGATTTGGGTCGAAGATCGAGTGGGGAATGTGAAGAGGTTGAGTTTGAGGCGTTTGGGAGAGAGAGAAGTGAGTTTCTATCGAGAGAGATCAGAGAAAATGAGAGAAAATCGCGCTGAAGCATATATATAGAAAATCATAAAGCTCGATGGATCGAGAGGTGTCGAGCTTTAAAACACGAGAATTAGCTATCGAAGAGCTATTGAGGATCTGTCGAGAGGTGTCCACAGCAAAAAGGGCTCGATGGATCGAGAAGCTATCGAGCATCTAGAAAGTTCCTCGATGGATCGAGTAGCTGTCGAGAATGCGATAAAAAGAAGCTAAAAGGACTCGATAGATAGCATAGCTATCGAGAGGTGTCCAGCAGCTATCGAGATTGCTTAAAAATAGTTTTTCAAGAAGAGAAAAACATAGATATGAATGCAATCAAGCATGCTACACAACCAAAGCTCCAAACAACATTTTAAGCTCTCAAAATCATCTCTTAATAAGAAAAATGTCAGGCACATAGATCCAAAACACACACACACACATTAAACAAGTCTAACCAATTTTATATTTCAAAAACAAGTTAAGACAGTTTAGTGAGCATACATTAACACATGTATTCCTTGTGATGGCCAAATCACATTGTACCTGCACATGTATCAAAAGTAGCAAAAAATATTGCATGTTGTGTGTGAAAAACATCGCAAAATTGCATAAGTGTCTACATGTTATAACGATTTGAGATATGAGAAAATCACTTTAACTTACACACAATCATAACTGTTTGATGGGGACTATCACTTTCGAGGTACATCCTATAACTCCCACATCTCCTAGAAGACACGCTTGCAATCATATATAAGACATTTTGATTCTTTTTGCTTTTTATTTTTCTTTGCATATTTTTCTTTTAAGCAAACCATGCATGGGCATATAAGAGAGAGAAAAGAAATACCCAATGATGTTAAGCTTTTGACATTGCACTTTTGTTATGCCGAAGTATACAGATGTCATTTCATGATTGGCAGGCAACAATGGTGAGATGGTTATTTATGCCTTTCTCTTCGGATTTTCTAGTCCTTCCGGTCAAAAAGAGTGATACGAGTGTTAAGTGCAAGAGATTACTTAACCTTACTCATCACAAACACGAGCCACAAAGCTCACTTGCTTAGTTGTGCATAGAGATGCTCATCTAAGCTACAAAAGATACAAAGTTTAGAAAATTTTGTTTCAATGGCCATCTAAGGTACACAAGTACCAAAGTACACAAACACACATTGTTTTTGTATTTTTCTAATTTTTCAATTTTTTTATTTCTATGAAAAAAAAAAAGTCAAAACTGAAAATAAACAAACAAAAACATGTTAAACAAAGCAATGCATAAAACTAGACTGACTCAAAATAAGAAAGCAAAACACACAAGTAATGCAGAATCAAAAACAAGAAGGGGAGAGAGAGAAAAAGTGACTAAATCACTTGGAGCCTTTTTCCTTCCACACCTTGGAAGAACCTTTCTGTTTTGCAAACCCTTGATCTGGCGGTGAGGGGGAAGAATTTAAACCGTTCAAGTTCGACAGGAACATGAAGGCTTTGAGAAGATCTCCAAGATGAGCAAAGGAGGATGGAAACTAATTCTGGTTTCCCAATGAGATCATACTGTTGCTCTATTGAGTGGCTAACCACTCATAGCAATTAGGTCGAGTATGTCCAGTTGCTCCACAATGATGACAGAGATGCTGCTTCTTCTGTTTAGGCTTTTGATTATTTCCCTTCTTAGCCATAGGGTTTTTATTTTCTTTCTTACGAAGCTTAGGGGGTGCTCCCAGGATAGATTTACCCTTGTCTATGTTCTCATTAGCTAATTCATTTTTAACATCATTGTTCCCAGTTTCAACATTATTAGCAGGAAGAACAAAAACAGTAGTACTAGAAGTAGCAATACTAGGAGAAGAGAAATCATACCTTAGACTGGCTCAATCGGAAGCAGATTTCTGAAGACTGAGCATCTCATCAAGCTTTGCAATTGAAGTCCTCTCCAGTTGAGCTCTGACTTGAAACAATTCCGCTTCAAGTTTCTTGGTTCTCTCGGCCAAGAAATTGTTCTCAAATCTCAGTGCTCCAATGATTTGATTGGCTTCATCAAACTTCGTGGAGATTTCTTCCCGTTCAAGCTCCACATCACTAAGCTTCTTGGTGGCCAACCTATACAACTTCTCATACTTTTTCGAGACCTTGTATAACTTTGCATAGGCTGTGTGGATGTCATCTTGCTCATCCATTCTATATTGACTTATGTTCCTAACAATGAATCACATATGTCCTAACACAACCAAAGCCTAACATTCATCTAATCAAACATCTCATTAAGTCATAGACCTTAACATTCATCTGGCATGGCATCTCCTAACATACATCTTGCATGGCATGTCAACCAACCTAGCATCCATCTAGCACGCATGGCATAAACCCTAGCATGTTACTATCATCATATCCATTCAAGGTAGAAACATAGGCATGGCAAGCAAACATAGATCATCACATGTACTCCAAGCTTTTAGACATGAAATCAAACATCAAACAAACACATTACATCATTAAAATGCATGTTCATACCAATACATGACTTACCTCACTTACCTTGCAGCAACTCAACACCTATGACATTATGCATGAGCATGTGAATGCATGATCATGGCATCAAACAAGGAAAATACAAGATAAACCCTAATTCTAACATGTGAAAAGCAAACAAGCAAACAAATAATGAAGCAAAGACTTAGAACCATGAATACATGAAAAAGGATCTAAAACAGAGGTATACATATGGAAGCAAAAGCAAAAACAGACAAAACAAAATTAGGGTTTTCTGTGCGGGTTCATGCGCACGCATGAACAACCCTGCATGCGGATAATCAAGCATGCATACGCAGGCTAGATTATGTGCACGTGGGTTTCTGCCCAGAAACCCTAGAAACACAGCAAAGATTTAAAACGTTAAATCTAGCATCCTAATATGTTCTTTAGACATACAAAAATATAAACCTAGACTACATAAACATATTGAAACATAAAACAAGCAAAAAAATAAACAAAAGTAGAATTAAACTAAAAAAAATAAAAGAAAAAAATTTAGAACTATATGTAGACATCGCATTTTGTACCCTTTATGACTTGGGCCCCCGTTCTCCAATGATGTTTGAACTCTATGGCCCAGGGCCAGTTTAGAGCCCAATCAGATGTCAAATTGACTTGAGGAGTGTTAAAATAGAAAATATAACCTTTTAAATAAGCAAAAATCTATTTTTGGAAATAAAACGACCAAGGTAGCCCTCGACCTATGTACGTGGGCCGCGGCTTGCATATGTAAGCCAAAGCATGCGTACGCAGGCACATTTCTACATACATAGCTAGGGTTTCAGAAGCATAAGAAAGGTAAGTTTTTTTCAATAATGACTGAGGTTTGGAATGAATCTCACATCATCTGGGAGCCGCTCCAAATCCCATTTGTAGACATCGCTCCAAATTTAGAACTATATGTAGACACCGTATTTTGTACCATTTATGACTCGAGCCCCCGTTCTCCAATGTTTTTTAAACTTTATGGCCCAGGGCCAGTTTAGAGCCCAATCAGATGTCAAATTGACTTGAAATGTGTTAAAATGGAAAATAACCTTTTAAATGAGCAAAAATCTATTTTTGGAAATAAAACGACCAAGGTAGCCCTCGACTTGCGTACGTGGGCCGTGGCTTGCGTATGTAAGACAGAGCATGCGTACACAGGCATATTCCTACATACGCAGCCAGGGTTTCAAAAGCATAAGAAAGGTAAGTTTTTTTCAATAATGACTGAGGTTTGGAATGAATCTCACATCATCTAGGAGTCGCTTCAAACCCATTTTTTCCATTATAAAATGCCATACATGGTACATTTTCAAAACACATAGAAATCCCACGGGAAAAACTTAAGATTCACTAGAAAGTAGTCAATCAAAAGGGAGTTTTTTTTCACAAAACACCCTCAAGTCAATTTTTTTGATTGAGACCTTTTCTGGTCCCAATCCTTTTAGTTTAATGTCACTAATCACTATTTTATTGAAGTGTGGTAGATTTGACTGAGGGGAATGGTCAAAATCAAAGCTTGGGAACTCCTTTTGAGGTATCAAGTTTCAATTTTTTCTTTTTATTTTCTGCTTTTCTTGCTTTGTTGTAATCTTTTTTTTTCTTAGCTTATACTTATATATGTTTGCTTAGGTTAGTTTTATAGTTCTATTTAGGTTCTGAGCATGCTAAGTTGTTAGAATTAGGGTTTTCGTGTTTGTGCTCTATTTTCTGTTTTGGTTTCTGGGTTAGGGTTTTTAGTGAGTCCCACGCACGCATGCCATGTGCATGCGTATGCATGTGCTTGCCCAGAAACCTTAATCGAGATTTCTTATGTTGTTTGGTATGTTTGTTTCACATGTTTGCCTCTGTTTAAACCCTTCTCACATGTTTATACATATTTGAGCCTCTGTCTTGTACCCTTGTTTATCTTTAGCATGCTTAGATTAGGGTGTCATGCTTATTTCTTGCTTTGATACCATGAACATGTATTCACATGTCCATCCATAATGCTATAGGTGCTGTGTTGCTGAAAGGTAAGTAAGGTAAGTCATGCATTCACACGTACATGCATATTGTATGATAACAAGGTTTAATGATGAACATGAATGTGTTTGGTCGAACAACTTAGTCTTCATGATTCTTTGATATTTACATGTTGCTGCCTTGTTTTAGATGCATGATAGGGTTTTTCACATGCTAGATGAATGTTAGGGTTTCTTTTGTGTGTTTGGTTCTTTTTTTGCTTTATGGATAGATAAGTATGCTTGTTTATGGATAAAGATGCCATGATTGTATGTTAGATTCATGCTAGTGTGTGTGTGAGATTAGGATTCAAGTATTGAGTTTGTTTTTTTAATAAGGTTAAGGTATAAGACACAATGATGGGAGGCCAACCTTAGAGTTAGGTGATCTTGGGTGCCTAACACCTTCCCAAGAGCGTACCTAAACTCCGAACCCATACTCTGGTAGTAACATCAATGGTCCTCCCTTGAGAGGACGCTATATATAGTTCTTATACCATTGCAAAAACTAGGTGGCGACTCCAAAACCCCTTGTGCCCACAGTGGCAACTCCGTTGGGGATGATGAGTTTAATTCCTATATGTCTTGTTTCTTAATTTTAATAAAAGCTTTTTCAATGCTTGTTGCACACACATTCAGTTGTTCTTTTTGTCCCTTACCCTCAGTTGGTGATGAGTGGGAAGGTGGAAGGATCTATTTGGGCCCAAATCTTCCGAAGTTCATCCCACCAACTCACAATCGGTGCCATCGCCTATAATGGGCTTTGAATATGTTAAAGGTTTGCTATCAATCCACTATGAGGTCCACTTAGGCCCTTGATTGGAATCATAGCCCACCTTGTTGTGAGTGACCTACTTATCTATCCCTTTAGCCTTAGGGAGCCTACCCACACTAGAGAGATCCTAGACCCTATCACCAAGGATACCTTTTATATATCTTGTTTGTTCAACCATATATCATGTGATTCACCTAATTCTAAAGAACAAATAAAAGATGTAGAGAATGAAAGGATGACCCAAGAGTTATGGTATACCCTAAGATGCCATGGGATAAAAGAAAAGAAGCTATCATGTATAAGAGGCTTGTCCTTAAATCCAAGGTATATCTTAACTCGAACGGTTCATGTTAGGACATATGTGAATCATGTTAGGAACGTATGTCAATATAGAATTGGCTAATCCTTTGTCAATATAAAATGAACTTATGAATTTTCTAAGAACATATAAAAGTAAAAGGAACCTTTTTATTGGGACACGAACTTAATGAAAATGAGGCTTCTTTTCAAACATCGTTCCAATCCAAGTCTAATGGAAGGCAAGACATCTAAAGGGAAGACTCCTCAAGAGGGAAAGATGGACCCTGCAAGTGAGAAGGTCCTTATGCAAAAAAATGCTCGAGTGTGCAAAGGAGCAAGTTGAAGTCCTTATGAAGATAATAAGCCACTTATCCAAAATTGAGAAAGAAGAAGCTGAAAAAAAAAAGGCTAATCCTAAACCAATTGAGCTAACTCAAGGAGACATCAATTGCATGATGATGGAAGGGAAAGTCCGCCTACTTCTACCCAACTTTAAGCCATAACTAAAGAGTGCTCCTAGACCATGGACTTTCAAGAAGGCCTATGTCAACGACTTTTCTGAATTGGGAGATGCAGGATCATTGGAAGATCACGATTGGCTAGAATGGACCTTGAAGGTGGGGACAACTTAAGTCACCCTAGCTCGCTTCATGCTTGAACGCAACATGGACCCTTCTTCTGACGACGACCAATATCTCGTGATGAATAAAGAAGAAGAAGGAGATGATGAAATGATTAGTTGTTGGAGTTAGGATGACGGCGACTGGTTCCTTAATGAGGTGGGAAGGGACTTCCCCAACAAGGACAATGATCTATATGACATGATCAAAGCTATGCATGTGTGGGAACCTCTGAAGAAGGAAGACTGTCTGAAGAAAGACAAGGGAAGAGTGGCAAGCCTTGAAGAAGAAAGAAGAAAGAAGAAATAATTCATCATACCTATTGTAGAGCCCATTAATAATTGGACTTGGGTTAGGTTTTCTGAGAACATGGGGAAAAAGTTTTGTAATGGAAGTTCCAATGAACTTTTTAGTATTTTCAATAAGATGAATTTTGATTTGGCTTACTTTGATGTGTCCCATAACATTGAAATTCTACACTTAAATAATTCAAATGAATTTGAAAATGAAATTAATAAACAATTGGAAAAGAAAATTGAACCTATGGAACCAACTCTTGAAACTATTAATTTGGGCAATGATAAGAATCCATGCTTAATTAAAATTGGCTCAACTCCAAATGAGAAAGAAAGGAAGTTCTTCAAGAACTCCTCACGAAATTTCAAGAGGTGTTCACATGGTGTTATGAAGATATGCCAAGAATTGACCCGAAATAGCTCAACATCACATTGATACTCATGATCACATGGTGCTCGTCAAGAAAAAATTGAGAAGAATGAGGACCGAATGGCTTTTAAAGATCAAAGATGAAGTCACTAAACAATTAAATGTAGGGTTCATCAAACCCATACACCAAGCCGAATGGATAGCCAATGTCATGCCTATACCTAAGAAGGATGAAAAGGTAAGGATGTGTGTGGATTTTAGAGACTTGAACAAGGCATGCCCTAAGGACGACTTTCCTCACCCTCACATTGATGTCTTGGTAGATAACACGGCGGGAAGTGCCTTGATGTCTTTCATGGATGGTTTTTTGGGGTACAACCAAATCAAGATGGCTCCCAAGAACATGAACAAAACCACCTTCATTACCAAATGGGGAATCTATTGTTACACGATAATGTCGTTTGGCCTCAAGAATGTTAGGGCAACTTATCAAAGAATGGCCACCACCTTGTTACATGATATGATGCATAATGAGGTAGAGGTGTATGTTGATGATATGACAGTGAAATCCAAGGATAGAGAAAGCCACACCATAAACTTGAGGAAGTTATTTAAGAGGATTAAAGAATATAGATTGAGGTTGAACCCACAAAAGTACACCTTTGGAGTAACCGCTAGAAAATTGCTAGGCTTCTTAGTGAGTGATAGACAGATAGAAGTTGACCCATCCAAGATTAAAGCCATACTGAAGATGCCTTCGCCCAAAAGTGAGAAGGAGATAAGAGGTTTCTTAGGTTGACTACAATACATTAGTCGATTCATTGCCAAGCTAACTTCCACTTGTGAACCCATCTTCAAACTATTGGAAAAATACATGTTTGTATTGCATACTAAACATACGCAGAGGAAAATTAACGGATCTACTTCATTCGCAATTGATAACATGTACTATGTAAATTTCAGAATGTAAGAACAAGAGAGTGTACCTTGATGCGGTGAAATTCAAAACCGAATATCAGAAGTTCTTAAGAACACTTTTAATCTTCACTCCAATTCCACTTGATGCCCAAGATGTGTGGTCTCTCAATCACTTATATGTGTATGTTCAAGAAGAGAATGAAAGAGTTGCCAACACTCACATACATACCATTTCATGTACTTACCAAAATCTGTATGTTTCTCTCCTTATAACTGATTATCTAATTAGGCTAGCCTTTTGGGCCTTTCCAATTGGGCTTTAGGATGTGGCTTGGAGTGGGACCAAAAAGGAACAAATAAGACACTAGCTCCAATGAGCCTTGGGCTTTTCTGTCAACTTTTGACAAGTCCAAAATTACCATTAATTATATTTAATACAACTATATAAATATAATTGCACTCTAGGCCTTATTAATAAATTATATTCCAAGACTTTATTGTACATGCAACTCCTTCATAAAATATTCGTAGTAACACAAAGTCATGAATGTAGACTGCCACTTTGTGAATTACTACATCTTAATCCTTGAGTACCCGGTTTAATCCTTTAAGTTATTCATCATATATTTATGAAATCCAATTTCATATATATATACTTTAGTAACTATTAACTAAAGTAGTTAGGCCTAACATTCTGAATAACAAACCCATTAAACTTATCTCAAGGGAATATTTTGTATCTCCGTTAAGAGACTATGAATTCCATTTTGAGAATATATGTTCCATCAACACTAAATGTGGCTGCCCAACATACTGAGGTTTTGACCATTACTTTAGATTTCACTCCTGATATATCAAAGCAACCTACACTTCATGATCAGGTCTATTATTCTCTCAGGATTAAGAGTTCATGCAAACAGAAGTTGTGAGATTTTTTATTCAATTGACAGTCGTTAGGAGAATAATAATCTCACAGCGGTCCAGTTCAATATATCTTAACTCTTAAAACATATCAACATATCAACTATAAGTCTCCACTTCCATGATCAAGACAAATCATCTTAGTTGATATGTTATAGTCTTCGCAGATGAAATGCCCAATTTCATCACCGACTACGAATTACAATTTTGAGTTTACAAAGAACTTGCGATTTATATATTCTGTGACTTTTCACATAAATCACATACTATGCATCTCATGGACTATATGATAATGTCCGAATATTCATGTTACCATTATTTTAGATAATAATAAAAAAAATTTATTAAACACAATATTAAGTCATACATAATATCATACATAGCATCATACAATAGGATTTAAGGGCACTAATCCCAACAATCTCCCACTTGGCCTAAAGACTATTGTGCATTAATCTAACTCCAATTCCCTCCAAATGTGACTCGAAAGTCTTTTGAGGCAAGGCTTTGGTAAAGGGATCTGCTAGATTATTTGCACTTTCAATCTTTGAAACTACTACATCTCCACGAGCAATGATGTCTCGTATGATGTGTTATTTTCTCTCAATGTGCTTTCCTTTCTTGTGATTCCTTGGATCTTTTGATTGTGCAACCGCTCAACTATTGTCGCAAAACAATGTGATTGGAACTTGTTCCATTCTCATAACACCAAGGTCAGAAAGGAATTTCTTGAGCCAAACAGCTTCTTTTGCTGCCTCACAAGTGGCAACATACTTAGCTTCCATGGTGGAGTCCGCAATACATGATTGCTTAACACTCCTCCAATTTATGGCTCCACCTCTTAAGGTGAATACACATCCTGAAGTGGACTTTCTGAAATCTAGATCCGATTGAAAGTCCGATTGAAAATCTAGCCAATGGGAATCAAATCCTCACACCGGTAAACAAGCATATAATCTCTCGTTCTTCGTAGATACTTGAGAATATGCTTTACAGCTTGCCAATGTTTTGATCCTGGATTTGATTGATATCGGCTGACCATGCCAATTGAATAGCAAATATCTGGTCTAGTACAAAGCATTGCATACATGAGACTTCCCACTGCAGAAGCATAAGGAACTTGTCTCATCATATCTACTTCCTCTTAAGTCTTAGGCCTTTGGTCATCAGATAGAGGAACTCCATGTCTGAGAGGAAGTAATCCTTTCTTGGAGTTTTGCATGCTAAACAGTTCTAAGATCTTATCTATATATCCAGCTTGTGATAAGCCTAACATCTTATTCTTGCGATCTCGCCAAAACTTGATCCCTAGAATAAAGTTAGCTTCTCCCAAGTCCTTCGTATCAAATTGGCTTGACAACTAAACCTTTACCGATGACATTATTCCTACATCATTTCCAATGAGTAGAATATCATCAACTTAAAGCACTAAGAACATTACTACTTTATCTTGATGTCTTTTGTACACACATGGTTCATCAAGATTTTGTTCAAAACCAAATGACTTGATTGCTTGATCAAATCTGATGTTCCATGACCTAGATGCTTGCTTAAGTCCATAAATGGACCTTTTCAACTTGCATACCATATGCTATTGGTCCTTTCCTATGAAACCTTCCGGTTGCATCATATAGATTTCTTCTTCAAGATTCCCATTGAGAAATGCAGTCTTGACATCCATTTGCCAAATCTCATAATCATAATGAGCAGTAATGGATAAGAGAATTCTGATAGATTTAAGCATTGCTACTGGTGAAAATGTTTCCTCATAATCAATACCTTCTTTTTGAGTATACCCTTTCGCCACTAGCCTTACTTTAAAGGTTTCAACCTTTCCATCTATACCTCTCTTCCTCTTGTAAACACATTTGCAACCAACAGGTTTAATGCCGTTAGGCACCTTTACAAGATCCCAAACTTGATTGGAATATATTGAATCTAATTCAGATTTCATAGCTTTGACCCAATGATGTGCATCTATATCATTTATTGCTTCATCATAAGTGTAAGGATCAGTTTCAGCCTCTTCTGAGATAGCTTCAAAAGTTTCTCCCAGACCTATAAATCTTATAGGTGGCCTAACAATCCTCCCACTACGATGAGGCACCTGTGTACTAGACATCTCATCAATAGTATCTTGTGGTGTATCTAATACAGCCACATCATCCCTAGTTTCATCCATTGGTTGTTCAATTACAGGTTCATTCATTTTAGCCAATACAACTCTACTTCTAGGAGTATAATCATTCATATAGTCATTTTCTAAGAATTTTGCATTTGTGCTAACAAACACTTTATTATCTTTATTACTATAGAACAAACCCCTAAAAATTCCCTTTTGGATACCCTACAAAGAAAACCACTTCTATTTTAGGCTGTAACTTGTCAGACTTTCCTTTTAACACATGTTCTAGACAACCCCAAATATGGAGATGTCTCATACTAGGCTAGCGTCCATTCCACAACTCTACAAGTGTTTTAGGAACAAACTTTGAAGGTACTAAATTCAGAAGTTACATTGCAGTATTCAAGGCATATCCCCAAAAAGAAATTGGTAGAGTTGAATAACTCATTATGGACCTAACCATATCTAAAAGAGTCCTATTCCTTCTTTCCGCTACACCATTTTGTTATGGAGTTCCAGGTGCAGTCAATTGGGATACAATCCCATTTTCAGTTAAGTAATCCTTAAAATCCCCGAGAAGGTATTCGCCACCACAATCAGATCGAATGGCGTTTATGCGTTTACCCAATTGATTCTCAACTTCAGCCCTAAACTCTTTGAACTTTTCAAAGGCTTCGGACTTCCATTTCATTAGGTACACATAACCAAATATAGAGTAATCATTAGTGAAAGTAATGAAATACTCATAGCCACCTCTTGCCTGGATTGACATAGGACCACATTCATCTGAATGTACTAGTTCTAGCAAATCTTGTGCTCTTCTACCTTTTGTATTAAAAGGTCGTTTGGTCATTTTACCTTCCAAACAAGATTCACAAACTGGAAATTCGTCAAAATCCAATGGCTCTAGGAGTCCATCTTTGACAAGTCTTTGAATCCTGTTTGAATTAATATGACCCAAACGCAAGTGCCAAAGATATGCATCACTAGTAAAAGGAAACTTTCACTTTAATGATTTTACATGAGAGTCATTATCTAATTCAAAATTATATAATTCATGCTTATCAGGAGTTAAAATATAAAGACCATCCACAATATTGCCAGAACAGATAAACGCTTTACCTTTCTTTTTTACAACATTGTCTTTAAGGATAACACAATATCCATGTTTACCTAAATAAGTTGCAAAAATTAAATTCCTACGAACATTAGGTACATATAGATAGTCTTCCAATATCAAAACCCTAGATTCAAAGCATAAATTAAAAACACCAATAGCTACAACCAGAATCCTGCTCCCGTCAGCCAAAGTAAGAAACAATTCTCCTTCATTAAGCTTTCTGGTCTCCTGGAACCCCTACAAAGAATTGCAAATATGATTAGTATAGCCTGAATGTTGGGGTTTATGCCCTAAAAATCCAATTTATTGGCATGTCATAAATAATTAAATTGTTTAATTATATGAGACTATTTATGAACTAATGGGACATTATCTTAGTCCATGAGATGCATAGTATGTGATTTAGTCACAGAAGATATAAATCACAAGTTCTTTGTAAACTCAGAATTTTAGTTCGTAGTCGGTGATGAAATTGTGCGTTTCATCTGCGAAAACTATAACATATCAACTACGATGATTTGTCTTGATCATGGAAGTGGAGACTTCTAGTTGGTATGTTGATATGTTTTAAGAGTTAAGACATATTGAACTGGACTGTTGTGAGATTTATTATTCTCCTAACGACTGTCAAATGAATAATAAATCTCATGACTTTTATTTACATAAACTCTAAATCCTGAGAGAATAATGGACCTGATCATGAGGTGTAGGTTGCTTTGATATATTAGGAGTGAGATCTATAAGTCACGGTCAAAACCTCAGTATGCTGGGCAGCCACATTTAGTGTTGATGGAACATATATTCTCAAGATGAAATTCATAGTCTCTTAACGGAGATATAAAATATTCCCTTGAGATAAGTTTAATAGGATTGGTTATTCAGAGAGTTGGGTCTAACCACTTTAGTAAGGAGTTACTAAAGTATATATTTATGAAATTGGATTTCATAAATATATGATGAATAATGTAAATGATTAAATCGGGTACTCAAGGATTAAAATGTAGTAATCTTCAAAGTGACAGTCTTCATTCATGACTCTGTATTCCTACGAATATTTTAATGAAGGGGTTGCATGTATAATAAAGTCTTGAGATATAATTTATTAATAAGGCCTAGAGTGCAATTATATTCTTATAGTGGTAATGAATATAATTAATGGTAACTTTGGACTTGTCAAGAGTTGACAGAAAAGCCCAAGGCCCATTGGAGCTAGAGTCTTATTTGTTCCCTTTTGGTCCCACTCCAAGCCACATACTAAAGCCCAATTGGAATGGCCCAAAAGGCTAGCCCAATTAGATAATTAGTTGTATATAAGGAGAGAAACATACAGAATTTCATAAGAGTGCTTTCATTAAGTTTTTCATAAGACTTTCATAAAGGGTCTTCATTAAGATCATATGAGAGAATGAAATGATGAAATGGATTGTATGTGAGTGTTGGACACTCTCCCATTCTCTCCTTAGAAACTGATTGAGAGACCACACATCTTGGGCATCAAGTGGAATTGGAGTGAAGATTAAAAGTGTTCCCAAGTACTTCTAATCTTTTGGTTTTGAATTTCACCGCACCAAGGTACGCTTTCTTGTTCTTAAATTCTGAAACTTACATAGTACATGTTATCTATTGCGAATGAAGTAGATCCGTTAATTTTCTGCTGCGTATGTTTTGTATGCGTTACAAACATGTATTTTTTCATCAAATGGTATCAGAGCGATCTTCATTTCGAATATGTATAACATGTTTTGTGATTTTTGGAATTAGAGATAGAAGTTTCATGATGTTAGAAAATTTTATATTTAATTTTTTGCATGGTTGTTGAAACTATGATTTGATGAAAACTACTATTGATGTTATGATGTTGTTTAAATTTCAATTTAAGTATGTTAAATTGAACTTTAAGGCTATAGCATCAATGGAATTTAGTTTTGACATCAATCTCTGTCTTTCATGTTCATATGATGATTGTTTGTTCATAAAAAACGGTAAAAAACTGCCCTTGAAAAATTCTGGAAATTCAAAATTCACGAAGCTCGAACGATCGAGGAGCTGTCGAGAATCGATCGAGCATCTAGACTATTTCTCGATCGATCGAGATTTACATTCGATCGATCGAGACTAGAAATTCAGAGGCTTGATCGATCGAGAAGCTATCGAGAATCGATCGAAAACCTTGAATATTGGAAATTCAAAGGCTCGATCGATCGAGGAGCTATTAAGCATCGATCGAGAACCTTGAATTCAGAATTTTTCTAAGTGTTTTTTCACATAATTAAAAAGTAATGCTATGTGTGATTAGATTACACATTGTTCTAACTAAAAGACCTAATGAGATCAAAGATATTAGTTAAATAGAACTCTTAGTCCTAAATAGTTTGGGACTTGTCTTTTAAGAAACATTCTAATGAGATTAGAATTGTTGTATTATTGAAAGCTCTTAATTTATTTTAATTAGAGGTTTTTAATGAGATTAAAATTCTAATTAAAGTTATATAGTTTCTACTGAGATTAGAATACTTTATTTAGTAAATTAAGAATAGAGTTCTATATAACTAATTTTCAATTCATTATTGTTTAAGGAATCTTAAATAGTTTAGGACTTCTATTTTAGTTAGTGATTCTAATAAGATTAGAGTCTTCAACAAGTGCAAGGTTATTAGTTGTGATGGGATCACAATTATTTAAGAAAAACCCAATATAACGAGTGGGAGTATTGAAATAACCCTTTTGTTAAGTTTATTGTAATGTGAATAGATACCTTGTCTTGACTTCGAGTCTTCCATTCCATGCGAAGGGTATTTACTTCATGGATTGCAAGGTTAAACTTCTTTGTGATTGCGAGAATGTTCGTTACGCTATTGTGACGTGACTTAGTAACATCACATTGAATTTAAACAATCAAACACATTTGATGTGTAGGGTTAAAATTGTGATTAGATCACAATGATTTCATGACAATCCACTTGTTTTAAAATTTCTAGTGGGAGAGAGATACAAGGGTTGGATCTCACGGCCTCCATTGTCGGTTCATAGTGGTGTGGGGTAAGCACCTCGTCTTGGCGTATATGCCTCGCAATCCCAAAGGAGGGTGTTTACTTCATGGTACTACAAGATTGAACTTACCCATTTAAAGTAGTGTGAACAAGCACCTCGTCTTGGCGTATATGCCTCGCGATCCCAAAGGAGGGTGTTTTGCTTCATGGTACTACAAGTTTAAACACTATAAAGGGAGATGAAATGTGGCTACACATGATTCTAGATAGTGGTGTACACTAGACTAAGTGTAATGTTAACCTCCCAAAGGAGCTATGTCATTATTACTTAGAGGCTAAAGTTAATACGGCATATTATTAGTGTATGATAAGAGTTATCATGATAGCATTAATAATGAGTATAGTTCTCAATCAATTAATGTGTTTATAATAAACTTGCTACCAAGGAATTATAGACATGGATTGGGTTGTCGTTGCACCTAGTATAGTATGTTTTATGGGTTCCATATTATATGGTTATGGATGCAAAATGATAATGTCCTGGTATTTAAGTTCATGGTCTCAAAATAAAGTCGTCATAATTTTGTTCTCTAGCTACTATTTTAAATGAATCACATTAACTAAGAAATAGTTTTGGACATGGTGCTTAAAGAAGCTAAAGTATATAAATACATTTATCGATTCAGCATTGTCATAATTTCCTATACATGATGCATTTATGGAAGACAGCTTATGATTTGATCATAGTCTCCATTGGAATGCTAAAATGTTACTTTGACTTCTATCGCAATTGTGCTACAGCATGAGATGCAAAAGTTAGTACTAGACTTAGACTTTATATTAAGTCTAAATAAGATTTTTTGGTATGAATCATATTAAGTGCTAAGAAAAGCTTAAGGAGTTCCAATTCTATGTCATTTTATGAAAATATTTTATTTTTTAAAATAAATTGGAATTCTTGGATGTAGAGATTAAATGTTATTCTCATATGGATATGATCCATAAGTTCTTGTTAGAATCATTTGATCAATTCAGATTGTTTTGAAAATAAATAAATTCTTTTTATATTATCTGAATTGATGAGTGAGTTCTATGCAACGGAAGACATCCTAAAAGCTAAAGCTAGAATCAATATGATTTAATTCAAATTCATCGCCTAGACCGAAAGGTAAAGGTGGTAAGAAGATGAATTATAATACCAAACAGTTGGGCAAGCTAGTTGCCCTAGTAGTTGCCAAAAGAAAATTAGATTAAAAAGTATGACCAAAAGGAAAGTGTTTCTGTTTTGGTAAAGCTAAGCATTGTCCATGATTGTTTTCTAGATGAAAATTTACATGTTTTACTTTTAAAGAGAAAGTTTTCATCCTTTGGTTTTGTATGTTTTGGAACTTATGTCTAGATCTTATTATTCTAAGTGAAATTCAAGATTGGTGAAGGATGGGCTTTTAGAACCATTATTTTGTTATAATCCCAGTCTATGAATTCTATTTAGAGGATAATACGATCTAGGACTCCTTTATTGTAAAGGAATATAGTTTCAATGACTTCTTTAAGTCAGTGCATACATGAAGGAGGAATAAGGCTCTTTTAGAAATAATAAAGTACATGATAAGTATTTCCATTAGCTTATTTCTTTTGGAGATATACTTTATGTATTACTGTACATTTTCTAAAATTGATTTCAAAAGTTTGTTACTAGGACATTTGTCAAATTGTGGATTGGGTGAAAACCTAGTATATGATACTTCCACTTTTGGAGATATCAAGCACTTGTGCTAGAAAGGAAGTCTAACAAATTGAAATCAAAAGGTTAAAAAATGTGTGTTTATGATGGGTATTCAAAAGGAATTGCAAAAGATTATTTTGGTAGTCATAAAGAAAACAAGGTTTTTGTAAAGTACAAATACAAAGTTTTTATTTTTTTATTTTTTTATTTTTTTTATGATGACTATATGAATAATCTTAAAGCTAAACATACAATTGTTCTAGAAGAAAAATGTCAGAATTTTTTGTAAGAAAACTATAAAATACATTTAGAAATGAGATGGTTGTATTAGATACACCACAAGGTATTATTCTATATATATATATAGCTAGTACACCGGTACAATATCGTAGTGGGAGGATTGTAAATTTATACTTTTGGGATAAACTTTTGAAGTCATTCCACAAGGATATGAATTTGATCATCGGTCCTACGTAGAGGCAATAGATGATATGAATATGAATTATTGGATCAAGGTTATGTAAATAGAATTAGATTCTATTTAAAGTCTAGAACTTGTAGAGGCGCCTATTGGCATTGAGCCTATTGTTCTCAAATAGGTCTACAAGTAAATGAGATTGATAGATTTGAAGGTGCAAACCTTCAAAGTCAAGACTAGTGGCAAAAAGATTTATTTAGAAAGAAATGGTTCGATTATGAAAAGAATTTTTCACCAATAGTCAAGTTTGACTCTATCTAGATTTTCTTATCCATTATATTTCATTTGGATGAAATATGGCAATGGATATCAAGAAAGCTTCTTTTAGTAGCAATCTTGAGGAAGACATCTATATGATGTATCTAGACTTATACATAGCAAAGAAACAGTAGTGTTTAGTTTGCAAGTTGCTTAAAGTCCATTTATGGACTAAAGCAAGCATATGATTCATAAAATATCATTTTTGATCAAGAAATCAAATTGTTTGATTTTGATCAAGCATTAAAAGGCCTTATGTGTGTAGAGCTATATAGAATAATAAATCTCTTAATGTATGTTGATGACATTCTAATAATTTTGAATGATGTAGAGTTATTGTCATCAATAGAGTTTTTGTTGTCTAGTCCAGTTTGATATAAAAGTACTTGGGAAAAACTGGTCACATCCTAAGAATTAAACTTTGTTTAAAATTCAGAAATTAGGATGTTGGGTCTATCTCAAACTGCTTAAGTAGATTAGACTCTAGCCAAGTATAGCATGTAATACTTTAAGAAAGGATTCTTTCCTTTTAAGTATGAAGTTCCTTTATAAAGGACTATAGTCCTAAGATATATAAAAGGAAGAAGTACATTAAGACGGTTCCTTATACCAAATTTATAGGAAGTCTTTATGCTATGCTATATACTAGGCTAAATATCTATTTTGCGGTGGGCATGGTAAGCAAATATCAATTGAATCAAAGATCACTTAATTTAGTGGGAGTAAAGCATATACTCAACTATCTTAGGAGAACGAGGGATTGTATGCTTGTCCACAAAAGTGAGGTTTTGATGATTACTGGATGTACAAATATTGACTTATAGTTTGATTATGATTCATGAAGTTAGACTTCAAGATATGTGTTCATCCTAGGTGGTGAAGATACACATCAAGCGTAAGTATTTTCTCATTGGAGAAATATAAGTACGTGTGAAGTAGTAGTAGAAAAGATAATTTATGCAACAAATCTGGCTGAAACTTGTTTCCAAACCTTGCCTTAAGAGTGACTATGAATTACTCTAAAAGGAGATAAGTGTCGGATATATGATAAATTGTCTTTGAGGGCAAGTGGGAGATTGTTGGGGTTTATGCCCTAAAAATCCAATTTATTGGCATGTCATAAATAATTAAATTGTTTAATTATATGAGACTATTTATGAACTAATGAGACATTATCTTAGTCCATGAGATGCATAGTATGTGATTTATGTGATTTAGTCACAGAAGATATAAATCACAAGTTCTTTGTAAACTCAGAATTTTAGTTCGTAGTCGGTGATGAAATTGGGCGTTTCATCTGCGAAGACTATAACATATCAACTACGATGATTTGTCTTGATCATGGAAGTGGAGACTTCTAGTTGGTATGTTGATATGTTTTAAGAGTTAAGACATATTGAACTGGACCACTGTGAGATTTATTATTCTCATAACGACTGTTAAATGAATAATAAATCTCACGACTTTTATTTACATGAACTCTAAATCCTGAGAGAATAATGGACCCGATCATGAGGTGTAAGTTGCTTTGATATATCAGGAGTGAGATGTATAAGTCACGGTCAAAACCTCAGCATGTTGGGCAGCCACATTTAGTGTTGATGGAACATATATTCTCAAGATGGAATTCATAGTCTATTAACGAAGATATAAAATATTCCCTTGAGATAAGTTTAATGGGATTGGTTATTCAGAGAGTTGGGCCCAACCACTTTAGTAAGGAGTTACTAAAGTATATATTTATGAAATTGGATTTCATAAATATATGATGAATAACGTAAAGAATTAAACCGGGTACTCAAGGATTAAGATGTCGTAATCTTCAAAGTGGCAGTCTTCATTCATGACTTTGTATTATTACGAATATTTTAATGAAGGGGTTCCATGTATAATAAAGTCTTGGGATATAATTTATTAATAAGGCCTAGAGTGCAATTATATTCTTATAGTGGTATTGAATATAATTAATGGTAACTTTGAACTTGTCAAGAGTTGACAGAGAAGCCTAAGGCCCATTGGAGCTAGAGTCTTATTTGTTCCCTTTTGGTCCCACTCCAAGCCACATACTAGAGCCCAATTGGAATGGCCTAAAAGGCTAGCGCAATTAGATAATTAGTTGTATATAAGGAGAGAAACATACAAAATTTCATAAGAATGCTTTCATTAAGATCATATGAGAGAATGAAATGATGAAATGGATTGTATGTGAGTGTTGGACACTCTCCCATTCTCTCCTTGGAAACTGATTGAGAGACCACACATCTTGGGCATCAAGTGGAATTGGAATGAAGATTAAAAGTATTCCCAAGTACTTCTAATTTTTTGGTTTTGAATTTCACCGCACCAAGGTACGCTTTCTTGTTCTTAAATTCTGAAACTTACATAGTACATGTTATCTATTGCGAATGAAGTAGATCCGTTAATTTTCCGCTGCGTATGTTTTGTATGCGTTACAAACATGTATTTTTCCAACACTGAATCCACACACCAGGAATCCGTGGTATTTTTTACTAAACATATTTCAAGGAGGAATGAACTATTCATACCCTTATTATTGGCAGCTCTGAATTTTTGACAATTCCTCTTCCAATGTCTTTTCTCATCACAATGGAAATATTTTCCTTTGATCTTCTTTCCTTTGTCGGCAACTCTTAAGGCAATTTGCTTACCCTCTTTCTTGGTGAAGTCCTTCTTCTTCTTTTTCTTACCCTTGCCTTTTGACTTAGGTTGAGAAGTAGATGCTTCAGCCATATTGACATCAACACTAGAAGTACCAAGAATGCCTTCTGCCGCTACCAACTCATTCATTAATTCAGACAAAGAATAAATCTTTTTATTCATATTATAATTGAGTTTGAATTCCTTGAATGATTCTAATAGTGACTAGAGTATCATATCCACTTGGGATTCTCCATCAATATCGGCACCTAAAACTTCCAATGTATTCAGATTAGAGATCATTGTAAGACAATGCTCCCTCACCAAATTGCCATCAGTCATTTTGGTATTGTAAATTTGCCTCATGGTTTCTTGCCTTGCAGAATGGCCTTGCTCACCAAACATCTCCTTCAGACTTAGCATAATGTCTGAAGCTATTCTACATCCTGCATTTGATGCTGTAGAACATTTGAGATAGATGCTAAGATGTAGCACTTGGCCATCTCATTAGATTTCTACCAACGATCATATCCCTGTTTTTCCTTAGGAGGAGCATCTAATGAAGGAAAGCTAGAACATGGTTTAGTAAGCACATATTTGTGTTCTTCAGCAATGAGAACTATGTCCAAATTCCTTTTCTAGTCAACATAGTTGGATCCAGTCAGTTTATTTTGATTAAGAATAGTAAAAAGTTGGTTAAATGATGCCATGTTCAAATCTAAAAACAATAAACATGAATATAATAAGTAAACGGGACATTATCAATTTAGCATATGAACATATAGTATGGAACCTTAATAAAACCATAATATAATATATGCAACGACAACCCAATCCCATATTCAATATCCCTCAGCATAGAGTGAATATTAAATACTATGATTGATTGAGAACTATTCTCATTATTAGTGCTATCATGATAACTCTTATCAAACACTAATAATATGCCATTATTCATTTGGCCTCTAAATAATAATAGTAAGAACTTAGCATAGAGGATACTATAGTATTTAGTCTAGTGTATACCATTGTCTAGAATCATGTGTAGCCATATTTCATCCCCTTAACAGGCTTATTTTGTAGTACTATGATACAAAACACCCTCCGCATGGAATGCAAAGCTCGAAGCTAAGACAAGGTGTTTGATCAAACCACTATAAACCAAGTAATTCAATCTTGTAGTACCATGAAATAAATACTCTCCACATGGAATTCTAAGTTCGAAGCAAAGACAAAGTATATATTTCACACTACTATGAACCAACAATGAAGGCCTTGAGATCCAACCCTTGTATCTCTCTCCCACTAGATGTTTTAGAATAAAGGATTTTAATTATAAAACATGCATAATCTAATTACACATAGCCTTGCACTTTAAAAATTTGAAAACATATAGAAAAATTCAAAATTTTCAATTCTCGATCGATCCTCGATAGCTTCTCGATCGATCGAGCCTCAAAATTTCCAGTCTTGATCGATCGAACTTGTATCTCGATTGATCGAGAAAAGTTTTGGATGCTCGATCGCTGCTCGATCGATCGAGCCTCGTGAATTTTGAATTTCCAGAAATTTTCAAAAGCAGTTTTTAACCGTTTTTCATGAACAAACAACCATCATATGAACATGATAGATAGAGATTGATATCAAAACTGAATTACAATGATGCTATAGCCTTAAAGTTCAATTTAACATACTTAAATTCAAATTTAAACAATATCATAACGTCAATATCAGTTTTTATCAAATCATAGTTTCATCAATCATGCAGAAAATTAAATATGTATAATCTTCTAATATCATGAAACTATTATCTCTAATTCTAAAACTCACAAAACATGTTATACAGATTCGAAATTGAAGACCGCTCTGATACCATGTGTTGGAAAAATACATGTTTTTATTGCATACTAAACATACGCACCGGAAAATTAACGGATCTACTTCATTCGCAATTGATAACATGTACTATGTAAATTTCAGAATGTAAGAACAAGAGAGTGTACCTTGATGCGGTGAAATTCAAAACCGAAGATCAGAAGTTCTTGAGAACACTTTTAATCTTCACTCCAATTCCACTTGATGCCCAAGATGTGTGGTCTCTCAATCAGTTATATGTCTATGTTCAAGAAGAGAATGAAAGAGTGTCCAACACTCATATACATACCATTTCATGTACTTACCAAAATCTATATGTTTCTCTCCTTATAACTGATTATCTAATTGGGCTAGCCTTTTGGGCTTTTCCAATTGGGCTTTAGGATGTGGCTTGGAGTGGGACCAAAAGGGAACAAATAAGACATTAGCTCCAATGGGCCTTGAGCTTTTCTGTCAACTCTTGACAAGTCCAAAGTTACCATTAATTATATTTAATACCACTATATAAATATAATTGCACTCTATGCCTTATTAATAAATTATATCCCAAGACTTTATTGTACACGCAACCCCTTCATAAAATATTCGTAGTAACACAAAGTCATGAATGTAGACTGTCACTTTGTGAATTACTACATCCTAATCCTTGAGTATCCAGTTTAATCCTTTAAGTTATTCATCATATATTTATGAAATCCAATTTCATAAATATATAGTTTAGTAACTATTTACTAAAGTAGTTAGGCCTAACATTCTAAATAACAAACCCATTAAACTTATCTCAAGGGAATATTTTGTATCTCCGTTAAGAGACTATGAATTCCATCTTGAGAATATATGTTCTATCAACACTAAATGTGGCTGCCCAACATACTGAGGTTTTGACCATTACTTTAGATCTCACTCCTGATATATCAAAGTAACCTACACTTCATGATCAGGTCCATTATTCTCTCAGGATTAAGAGTTCATGCAAACAGAAGTTGTGAGATTTATTATTCAATTAACAGTCGTTAGGAGAATAATAATCTCACAGCGGTCCAGTTCAATATGTCTTAACTCTTAAAACATATCAACATATCAACTAGAAGTCTCCACTTCCATGATCAAGACAAATCATCTTAGTTGATATGTTATAGTCTTCGCAGATGAAGTGCCCAATTTCAGCACCGACTACGAACTACAATTCTGAGTTTACAAAGAACTTACGATTTATATCTTCTATGACTTTTCACATAAATCACATACTATGCATCTCATGGACTATATGATAATGTCCGAATATTCATGTTACCATTATTTTAGATAATAATAAAACAACTTTATTAAACGCAATATTAAGTCATACATAATGTCATACATAATATCATACATAGCATCATACAATAGGATTTAAGGGCACTAATCCCAACACAAACTTCTAAGGAAGAATGAGCCATATACATGAAACGAAGAGTGCCAAAAAGCCTTTGAACTTATCAAGGAATATCTCCTCCACCCACCTATCCTAGTGCCTTCACAACATGGAAAACGCTTACTCCTATACCTCTCTATCATAGGGGATTCGGTTGGAAGTATGCTTGCACAAGAAGATGATGAGAAGAATGAGAGGGCCATATACTACTTGAGCAAAAGGTTTTATGATTACGAGACCAGATACACCCCTATAGAAAAGTCATGCTTTGCACTTATTTGGGCCGTACAGAAATTGAGACATCATTTTTCCCTTCCAAATTTGGGTGGTAGCAAGAATGGACCCATTGAAGTATCTCTTTGAGCCACTTTGAGTGGGAGATTGTTGAGATGGTTGATCTTGTTGGTAGAATTTGATTTGAAATATGTGGCTAGAAAAACTATCAAAGGGAGTGTCATGTAAGATTTTTGTGCCGAGAATCCTATAGAGGGGAAAGATGGTAAAGAAGACTTTCTAGATGAGGACATTTTGGATGTTGAGTTAAGAACATGGAAGATGTACTTTGACGGAGCTGTAAATCAATTTGGGAATGGGATAGGAGTACTCTTGATCACTCCCAAGGGATCTCACATACCCTAGGCAATCAAGTTGAACTTTGAAGCTACAAATAACATGATTGAATATGAAGCTTTTATTGCCAGAATGGAAGCTCTTCGAAAGTTGAGGGTAAAAGAGGTCGAAGTCTTTGGAGAGTTGACTTTGGTTATAGCTCAAGCACAGAAGTCGTGGAAAGTGAAGAAAGAACATTTAAAGCTTTATTAACAATAATTTGAAGACTTAACCAAGACCTTTAACAAGATTGAGTACACAATTATGCCTAGAGCTCAAAATCAATTTGCAGATGCCTTAGCTACTTTAGCCTTCATGGTTGAAATACCTAAGGGAGTATGGACACGACTCTTGGAGATTGAGCAAAGTTATGAGGAAGTACAAAAAGGAAAGACTGAAGCTTTAATAATAACCATAGAGGGAGAGGAAGTTCCATGGTACTATGACATCATGAAGTCCTTGGAACTAGGGGCATATCTGGATGGTGCCGATAAGAGAGAACGTTGTTTCATTAGGATGATGGCAACATAATATATCCAATGTGGAGGATAACTTTATAGAAGGTCCTTTAATGGTGTACACCTTTGTTGCTTGAAGAGAGAAGAATCCGAGAGGGTAATGGAAGAAGTTTATCAAGGGATCTGTGGCCCTCATATGAATGGAAGAATGTTAGCCAAGTAAATCCTAAAGATAGGGTACTATTGTAATACAATAGAGACTGATTGTGTGGATTATGTGAAGGGTTGCCATGATTGTCAAACACACGCCCACTCGAACCATATACCACCTAGTGAGTTGTATAGTATGACTTCTCCATGGCTATTCTCAGTTTGGGGCATAGATGTAATTGAAAGGATAGCTCTTAAGGCTTCAAATGTGCATGAGCACATTTTTGTGGCAATCGACTATTTCACTAAGTGGGTGGAAGTAGCTTCCTACTTTGTATTGAAGGCTAAGCACATGGCCCGATTCTTAGAAAACAACATCATATGCTAGTTTGGGGTACCCCAAGAGATCATTTCCGATAGTGGTTCCCACTTTGAGGGTGAAGTCTGAAGGGTCGTGGAAGAATATGACATTGAGCATCACAAGTCTTCACCATGTCGATTGCAAGCTAATAGGGTCATAGAAGCAGCTAATAAGAATGTGAAGAATATCCTAGCCAAGATGGTTGTGACATACAAAGATTGGGCTGAGAAGCTTCCATTTTCCTTGTGGGGTTATAGGACTTCTATCCATGCATCGACTGGGGCAACACCTTACTCTTTGGTTTATGGTAATGAGGCAGTGCTTCCTATTGAGGTGGAGATACAATCTTTGAGAGTATTGGTGGAAATCAAAGTCCTAGAAGAGGATTGGGCTAAAGGTGAGATACAAACAATTGGCTCTGATAGATGAGAAGAGGGCTAGAGCACAATACCATGCATAAGGGTACCGAAAAAGGATTGCTCGAGCATTCAAAAAGAAAGTGAAACCGAGAAACCTTAAAGAAATTGGTCCTAAAGGTGCTTAGAGATGAGACTTTTGATTCAAGATGAAAAATGAAGCGAAGGTGGTCTCGGCCTTTTATCATTAAGAAGATTATGTCTGGAGGTGCCACAAGAATCACAGATTTGGATGGAGAAGAGGTGCTTCTCCCCATTAATATGGATAGGCTCCAGAAATACCACATTTAAAAAGAAAAAGAAAAAAGAAAAAGAAAAAAAAGCCTGCTAGGTTGAAAACTCAAAAAGGTGGCCTAGGCAAAAATTAAGGTGAAAGAACCTCGCTAGATTGAAAACTCGAAAGGGTGGTCTAGGTAAAAGTTAGGGGAAAAGACCATGGGCATGGCGAAAATTCTTGAAGGGACGTCATGGGAAAAAATTACATGGCAAAGGAAAAAAGAAAAGAAAAGAAAAAAAAAATGAATAAATGAGATGACAATAAGCAAAGATAATAAAAGGAAATTCTCTCATTGCTCAAATTAAAAGATAATAAGATTGTTTTCATAGGGGATTTGGAACATTCCAATCCTTTATTAAATTCAAAAAAAAAAAAAAAAAAAAACATGAGAATCATAAAAGTGCAGAAAATTAAAATATGGGGTATATTAGGGTGGTCACTCAGTCCTCCTTGCCTTTTTGCTAGTCCTCATATAAGCTTTCTCATCCCTCAGAATCCACTTCATGTCATCCTCCAACCATGACTTGTACCTTACAGTGGGATAGATGTCTTGTACCTTACAGTGGGATAGATGTATCTAGGAGGAACAATGTCTTTCATCACCCTATGACGTGACAAAGCCTTACTGATCCTACCCAAGATCCTATTGGTGAACACCGCAATATGGAAGGAACCTTCATCATCAGGAGCTCCTTAACATTCTCCCAATTTCCTTAAGATACGACAAGTGGAGTAGTAAGAACAGCAATGAAGCCTAACTAAAGTCACACAGAGGTCCTTCCAGTAATTATGAACCATGCTTGAGATATGCCACCATGCCATGACCTATTGAATGTCGGTCTTCTTAAGGTGACCCATAAGCTCCATGTACGCCTCAACGCTCATGTACTCTAATGAAGTTGGTGGTCTCTAAGATGCCTAGGAAGGTAAGTGCTGAGGGGTATAGTAGGAGGTTGAAGTAATTGAAACCTCTCTTGTAGCCATATCTGGAAAAAATAAATAAATAAATAAAAAAAGAAAAAGAGAAGGAAGAAAGAAGAAAGAAAAAAGAAAAAAATGGAAAGCATGAGTGAGAAAATATAAAAATAATGATGAAAGATGATATAAAGTGCCTCGATGGGTTGAAAACCGAAGGGCAATCCATGCAAAATTAGAAAAATCCTACTAGGTTGGGAACCTAGGAAAAAGTTAGGGATTATACCTAAAGAAGAAGAGGACTTCCCGAGAAAAAAACTTGCTTCCTTCTTATGAAAGGCATCCAAACCATTGAGGATTTCCGCCTAGATCAAGCCTACTGGATTACCTCTCTTTAACTCACAAGCCACCATGCACATCTGAAAGTCCACACAATATGACTTTTGGACCAAGAAATACCTTGTAAGGGCACATAAGAAAAAGGCATGAAGGAAGTACGATCATGGTCTCTCACCCTCAGGAAGGGTTGAACCGGAAAAATAATCAAAAACCATACAATTTATCATTATTTTGTAAATTAAGTGCTAAGTTCCAAATAAAAGCATAACTATAAAAAGATGTTTTTTGATGATGCACGAAAATCAGTAGGCTAAAATACTTCGGGTTATGGTAATGGCTATAGGTCCTGAAAAGAAAGAAAGAACTGTCAAGGGTGACCGGTGTAACCCGGCCAAGGAACCTCCAACGGTTAAGTCAGTTTTCTCTATAGAACTCAAAAATGGGAAATGAGTGATTAGTCGAACTTACCTTGGATGAATAGGACTTGTTTCTTTTATAGAGAGTTGAAGGTGGGTCTACTTGTTCGGATCCACCATAATCATGGGTGATATGGGTGGTTAATGGAGGAAATGGAAACATGGAGCAAATTATGAGGCATTCTCTCCACATTTTAGGAGTAGTGTATTATGGTCTGATTACATGGAGCCTTATGAGAAGTTTTCTTGTAGAACTCACCAAATGTTTCCTGGTCATCCACGTCCTTATGTCATGGATGACCATCATGGGAGGGTATCAATCATATACATGATGCCACTTATGGGATTCTCTCCTTTGAAGGTTTTATGGACGTACATTGATATTTATGGACAAGCACTATGGACGAACCTTATAAACTTGAGCCCCATCAATTGCCCCCTTTGTCCTTATGTCGTCCATGTTATTATTGGTTTGACTCATGGTGATTTTCTATTCGTGTGACTTGGACCCTGCTCTTGATGTTGACACATGGTGTGGTCTTGGGGTTTATTTGTCATGTCATTTCGTTTTTCTTGAAAAGTGTCACGTGGCTCATTGTAATTGGGTCATGTTGTTTCAATGTCCAGGTCTGTCACCTATAAATAGTGGAATTCCTCTCCTACCCTCTTACATTTCTCATATTTTCTACTCTAACCTCTGTCGTCCAGCACTTCGTCTAGGAGTTTTCTTCCATCCTCAATCTCCTTCGTTTAGAGCCAGGTATCTTCTTCTTCTCGTCTTTAGGTTTTTCTTTAGAGCTTTTTTTTTTTTTTTTTCAAAATGTCTAAGATTATAGTGTCTTCATCTAGTAATAGCGACGAGAGGGAGATAGACGAGTATCATGATGAGAGTAGCTCGAGTGGTAGTAGTAGTAGTGATAGAAGTAGCAATAGTAGTAGTGGGGGGAACACTATAGATGAGCAATACTTGTCTGAGGTTCCTAGAGTTCCCTTAGAAGTCCTCCAAGAAGAGATGAGGATGAGAATGGCCTCTGGGTCACTTGCTAGTACATCCACCAATGCCCCATTGTCTACCTTTTCAAGTGAAGAAGAGAGTTTGTATTGTTGCATTGTAAGCATCCCTTCTAGGACAGATGTGAAAAAACTTAATTCCCTTAGAAGTTGGTACCAGATCCTTGACAACCTTAACCCTTGTTTGGCTATCCGTGGTGAGTGGTGTTGTAATCCTCATTTTGGGGTAGGTATATATGATGCTTATCTTTTAGGGGGGCTTAGGTTGCCTCTCAATGCCTTTGCTAGGGAAATACTCCATAGGTTAGGCATATGCATTAATCAGCTCAACCCTAATCCATGGAGGCTTATCATATCAATGCACGTATTGTGGAGGGAAGTTTTTGATGGGAACCTTCCTCTTATTGTGGACGAGTTCCTATATTGTTACAAACCTTCAAAAATCAATCAATCTCTAGGCTTTTACTAGTTTTCTGCTAAGGGTTCAAACTATAGGTTGGTCAAGTCCCTCCCCACGTATGATAGGAGATGGAAGACAAAGTTCTTCTTTGTCTCTAGGTTCTAGGCAGGAAACCCTGTTGAGGTAGGTAGGGATCCATTTTCTTCCTACACTAGTGAGATGGAGAATCTTTGTCCAGAGGGTATGTTACTTTTCACTACTCTTTTTTTTTTTTTTTTTGGTTATATCTACTAACTCTTTGTTTTTCTTTCTTATAGCTGTAAGACGACCTTCCTTGAGTAAGTTCTACCTTGATCGCGTCTAGCAGGCTTTCCATTCTTTGGTTACTCTATGTCGTCTAGCTACTTAGAGGCTTGGACCTGAACCAACTGAGGAGGCACTTGCCCATGAGCTTACCATGCATAGACGTGAGTTGCCTATATTGCGTCCTAATTGTTTTACTTCGTCTAAACTTTAAAACATTTTTCTTCTTGTAGGAATGACAACCATGAAGGTGAACAAGGGGAAGGGTTTGGCTGACGAGGAAGCCATGCAGGAGGAAGAAGTCAATTCCTAACCTCGTCCATCTAGTGTAGAGAAAAGGAAGACTCTATCAAAGACGGTAGATATGGGGAGTCTTCCTAGTTGTTGAGGCCATAAAAAGGCAAAGGTATAGGTCGTCTAAATCTGGGATCGTCAAGACTGGCACTATCGTCCCTCCTGCTCCTATTAAGTAGCCATCCTCTCTACAGATCCTTGACTTGGATTCAACTAACCCTCCTGAAGCCACCCCATCTAAACCTCCTAGTGGCAGCCCCATGACTCTCCTCAAGAGTGAAGGCCTTGCCTAGGAAAGGTTTCAACAAGCTGTGTCTGAGGAGGACGTTGCCATATGCTATGATATGTCTGTGAAGGAATTTGAGCATTCTACAGTTCATGATCTTTTCAAGGTACTTTTTCTCGTCCTTGGTCATTCATAAATTAATATACTCGTCTACTTGTCTCACATCCATTTCTCTTTACACAGGCTATGACTAAGTTTATGGCAGTGTCTGGACAAGCTTATGAATTGGACCAGCAAAAGGTTAGGCTGGAGGCGAAGGTTTGTGAGATGGAAAGAGAATCCAATCGTTGAGTTGAAGTGAAGGCCAAGCTAGAGGACGAGTTAAAGGAGCTGAAGAACCTCGTTGAAGAGTTAAAAATAGATGCCATCGAGAAGGATACTCGTCTTGATCATCTTCAATAGAAAAGCGACAAGCTCTGCACTCTTCTAGGAGAAACTAGAGAAGCAGCTATTAGGGAATTCAAAGCGTCCAGCGAGTTCATTGACCTTTTGGATAGGAACTATGCTGTTGGTTTGAGGACTTCTGTATAGATGCGATTGAACATTTCCACGGAGTAGATTTCAGTCCTATTAAACTTCGCGTAGTTGCTGAGAGTTCTTTTCTTCAGACAAGTTCCAAAGACATAAATGTTGAAGACGATGCCTCCACCCAGCCTACCAAAGACGACCTAAAGTCTGGGGATACTACCCCCAGTGGTTTATAAAAAAGAAGAATTTGTAATCACCTCTATTTATTTTCCTTGTTCTTCATTTCTCCTCTTTTTTAAGGGGTCTGTTGTTTTGGACCATTTGGATTTATGCAAGTACATTTAGCTCGTCCAAGTTTAAGGATGGACATTTATACAATTGCCTTTTTTGGGCTGGACACATTTAAGGGTTTTTGGATGATGGTCATCTACGTTATTATTTATGAACATATTTGTCCATGTTTGAACGTTCATTTTTATTTTTATTACCAATTTTAATTCCAAGTGTCCTTTGTTTATAGTTAGGACTTTATTTTGGAATATATGAATATTTTCCTTGTCCTTAGACTTATTCTTGGAATTTGGCTTGGCTATTTTTCTTTTGGCCCATAGCTTGGATAACACAGTGGATTGGACGTGTCGTTTATATAAAGCGTTGCATGCATGCTTTTCTTCGTCCTTTATTTTTGGATGAGTGTATTGGGAGGTGTTTGTTCCGTCCCTTTGTACTTAATGTTAGTGCCTTAGGTTTTATGACAATTTGCCTTTTCCTCGTCTAAGGATGGCTCATGACGATACATTTTTGCGTCCAGAGATTTTAAATATCTTTAATTTTATATGGACGTTAATTTCACGAAATCGTCAACACTTAAATTAGAGAATTCAAGCTGCTTTATATACAATGAAACTATACATAACATCGTTCATAAACACCAGAGAACTTAGTACGTAGCCTCGTCGAAAGACATCATTCATGCTAGTACGTAGTCCTTTTTAGGGAATTCAAATTGCTTTATATACAAAAGGACTTTGTTCATAACATCGTCCATAGCACATGCTAGTATCTAGTGCTTTTTAGAGAATTCAAATGCTAGAAAACACAAAATATTGCTAAAAAACATAAGTGCTGAAAGATAACATAAATAAACTACTAGTGGTCACTAGTAACGGGTGCTCCAGCTTTCGTCCATCCAGGGTTTCCAAGTAGTATGAACCTCGTCTTTTGGAATTGATAATTCTGTATGGTCCTTCCTAGTTAGGTTCTAACTTTCTATAAGCGGGGTCCTTAGTAGCTAGGGGCACCCTTTTTAGGACGAGATCTCCAATGTTGAACTGTCTTGGCTTTACCAATGTGTCATGATGCTTAACCATCAGGTTCTTGTAACGTGCCAGCCTTTGTTCTACATCCATCCTTACTTCATCAATATGGTCAAGGTTTAGACGAAGCTGTTTCTCATTCTCCTTGTTGTTAGAGTGTGCCATCCTGTAGCTTGTTAGACCAACCTCCACGGGTAATGCTGCATCACTTCCATATGCTAACTTAAAAGGAGTTTCTTCAATTGGAGTCCTTACTGTTGTCCTGTATGCCTAAAGGATGCTGGGTAACTCATCTGGCCATATCCCTTTTGCCCCCTTAATCCGAGTCAGCAAGGATCAGTTTGCAACTTCAGCCTGTCAATTAGCCTATGGGTAGGATGGTGAGGAATAGTGATTCCTGATCCCTAACTACTCACAAAACTCTCTGAAGGGTGTATTGTCAAACTAGTGTCCGTTGTCTGAGACGAGCTCCCTGGGGATTTCGAAACGGCAGATAATGTTTTTCCAAACAAAGCTTCTGATGTTCCGCTCGGTAACTTTTGCCAATGGCTCTACTTCCACCCATTTGGTAATGTTAGGACATATGTGATTTAATGTTAGGAACATATGTCAAATTAGAATTGGCTAATCCTTTGATAAAACACACTTTACTTGTAATTGGGTAGATCTAGGATGTGTTTCGTTGGGAAATTTAGACCCCAGTTGATAGAATTAACAAGTTTTAAACCCAAGTTGTTAATTAGATTTATTATGAATAAAACTTGTTAAAACAAACTGTAAAGTTGTGATTTTCCAATATGTATTTTATTGGCTTTTATTCCGAGCCAAATTTGATTGTAATTGTATTCAATCTTTTGTACCCTGTATTTGCTGTGGGATTTCATTATAAGGGTTGTGTGTTAGAGAGAGAGAGTGTGAAGACTCAAGCATCTGAAGACTGAAGAAGTTTCGCGGGTATCTCGCAACTAAGCATCCCGCGAAAGGAAGCATGTGCCTTGCACATGACTGGAATGCGAAGAGTCACGCCAGATGGAGACAGTTGTGTCTCGCGAGTATCTCGCAGGTAAGGCCTTCCCGCGAGACACCTGCGAGACATACTGTTCTGCTAGCCTGTCCAGTTTAATATACACTTTCTGCACCCACACTATATATACCCACATTACCCACAAATGATAAGGTAAGCCTTTGAGAGAAAACCCTAGCAAAACAACTTGAGAGTTAGAGATTGTCATACCTACAATTTTCTACACATTTGTTTTGGGAATTTTCTCATCTCCTACCTCTCCATTTCCATATCATTGAGAGGTTAATAGTCCAAACACTTACCACACCCTTTGAGAGTGTCAAGTGAGGTTTTGGTGCTGTTGGGAAGCATTGGAAGAAGCCAAGGATGGCAGATGCAACATAGAGCTTGTTGCGGGATCCGGAGAGCTAGACAAGACACGGTTCCGAGAAGCCTTGTTGGAGTAGGAGCTTGGAGGGCTTAGGTACATCGGGTAGATTAGGCTTGGAGGGTCTCTTGCTAACCCATGTATCCCAACTGATTGTCTAGTGGATCGATTACCGCTTGGAGGGCGGCGGAGAGGTTTTTCGCCAAGTTCTTCGGTTTCCTCTTCGATAACACATCGGCATGTTATCTGTGTTTGCATCTCTCTTCCCTACTCTTGTTCATTTCATTTTACTGCTGTGTTGCTTTAAATATGGATTAGAGTAGCTTGCTTGGTTATCCACTCATATTTACACTATTCCGCACTTGTAGTAAGTTAGTGTAAAATCTATTGAGCCGTAATTTTTAACTTGGGGGTCTAAACTGCTCTTGTTTTTTCAACACATTTTCGAGCTTTCAATTGGTATCAGAGTGGGTGCACTCTTTGTGGTTTAAACACCTTAGTGTGATCCTTGACCCCGTATTGAGATGGACCGGTCTCAATCTTTAAATGTTCTACCATATTTTGATGGTAACAACTATGCTTTTTGGAAAGTCCGGATGAGGGCTTTCTTGTGTTCAATTAATGATACTGTTTAGGATGTCGTAGAAGTAGGTTGGACTAGGCCGGAGGCCGCAAAATCCACTTGGGATAAAGCAGCACTTGTGGCAGCCAATGCTAACAGTAAAGCTTTAAATGCAATTTTTTGTGGTGTTTTTTCAGATGAGTTCCACAGGATTTCTCACATAACAGTAGCCAAGGAAGCTTGGGAGATATTGGAGACCACCTATGAAGGAACAAAGAAAGTTAAGGACACAAAGCTTCAGATGTTAACCACCAAATTCGAAGAGCTTAAGATGGGAGATGATAAGTCCTTTGATTTATTCTATGGAAAGCTCAACGAAATTGTGATTGCGAAGCTCAATCTTGGTGAGAAGATTGAGGATGCTAAGGTGGTAAGAAAAATTTTGAGGTCTTTACCGGAAAGCTTTCGAGTGAAAGTCACAGCTATAGAGGAAAGTAAAGATTTGGATGAAATTAAGATTCAAGAGCTCATTAGGTCTCTCCAAACGTATGAGCTTGGGTTGCCTTCTCCTAAGTTGAGTAAATCTCTTGCCCTTAAAACCATCACCGAAAGAATGGGTGATTCCTCCGAAGAAGATGGAGTGGAAAAGGATATAGCATTTTTTGCAAAGAACTTCCGAAAATTTCTGAAAATGAAAAACAGTGGGAAGCCCTTCAGCAAAGGAAAGTTCTCTTCCTCCAAGGGTGATAGGAAGGAGTTCAAGATGAAAGATGGGAAGGAGTTTCAATCCCTTCAAGGAATTGTGTGTTTCGAAATCAATGATCATGGGCATCTCAAGAAGGAGTGTCCTAACTATTTGAGAGGCAAAGGCAAGGCATATGCCACAACCCTTAGGGATTCGAATTCTTCCAATTCTGATTCGAAAGCAAGCTGTGATGAAGAAGGGAATTTCTCAGCATTTATGACTATTGCTCATGTTGAGTCTTCGGAGGACTTGAATTTGCTTGTGCAAGAACTTGGAGAGCATAGTGATTGTAGAAGAATCGGATGCTGAAGAAGATGAAGATACAGCTGGTCTTCAAGAGAACTACAATTCACTTCTTGAAAAGTTTGGAGAATATGCAAGGGTGGCTAAGGCAGCCGTGAGAAAGATGAAGAAGGCAGATGAGGACTATAAGAATCTTCTAGTGCGCTATAAGGAGGCCAAGTGTGAGATTGAGACACTGAAGGGTGAGTTAACTGAGGCCTACATAAAGGTGAAATTTCTTGAGCTTGAAGTGGTTCAAGCAAATGCCAGAGTAGACCGAGTCTCTACCAAGAAGCTTGAAGATGTCATCTCTTCACAAAAATCTTTCTCCAACAAAACCGGGTTGGGATATACTAGAGAAAGTAGTTCGAGTATCAAGGTAACCAAAGAAGTAAACTTTGTGAAGGAAAAAGAACCAAAAGAAGTTGTCCCTACTATTGAGAAAGCCAATGTGGAGAAGAAGAAGAATATGGCTGAGAAAAGGGTGTTGAACAAGCACCGCAATCAATCTGTGGTCAGGTCTGAAGTCAGAGCAAAATCTCTTCCACGATCACAAAGAGGATCTAGAATGAACCATGTGTGTCATCACTGTGGACTTCAAGGGCACACCCGACCCAATTGTCATAAGTTGAGAGCATTGAGGAATGCTAGTGATCAAAGGTCAAGAGGACCAAGAAATGACAAGAGGACTTAGGATGTCGAGTCATCAAGAGGTCGAAATGGTGATCCCAGAATGATGGACGTGATGCAGATGATTGGTGCATTTACCAACTGCTTGGAAAGCTTCACTAGAAGGTTTGAAAGTCCAAACACTCATACCCAATCCTATAGGGATATCACCCCAAATGCACGTGATGTGTGGGTGAAGAAGGGTACTCATGCATGATCACCTCCTATGTCCATGCATCAATACTTCCAATGTTTAGGATCATAGGCTCATGCATCATATTATGCATTGCTTTTTGTTTAAAACATGTGGTTCTTTTACAAGTTTTTTTGTTTTATACTTGTGTTTGTTGATCTTACTTTATTTGTTCTGTTTTTTAGTGTGTTCAAAAATTCAAAAACCCATAAAGATTGAAAAATCTTCAAAAAGTTTGATCGCTTGTGTTGTGTATATCACATGGGAGTTTGGCCTAGTACCTTTGTACTTATGGCGTTGTGCATTTACGAGCTTAGCTTGTTATATATACACATTTATCTTTGTGGGAGAAATCTTGAAATCTATGTGTGATTGTTGTAAATAGATCTTCAAGCTTGTCATGAATGATTGGTCAATAGTCTTATATGTCTTGATACTTGCATAGACTTGTGCCTATATATCTTCCCATTTTTATTTTTATGTTTGTGCAAATAGAGCTCACCAAATGTAAATCTCAAAATGTAAAAGAGATTATGAGCTGCAAAAGCCTGTCGCACATACTAGTATTTGACTAGGAAAAAGGGAAAGCGACCTTTTTAAATTGAAATATATGGTGCTCAAAAGGCCAAAGGCTAAATCTCATTGTTGAAATATCAAAAATTTCAAGCACCGATCTCAAAAAAAGAGGTATTGTCCAAAAAGGATCAAATGTTATGATTTATGCAGAAGCCAAATGAAAATCTTCTAAGTTTTGTAATCATTCTCTTGTGAGAGGTCATATATGCTCATTTCTATAATTGAGATAGTCCACTCGACTTAGTACTAGTTGTGTATGACTTGATTGAATTGATCATTGAAGCTTCACTCTCGTCTATGGACTATTCCACATTTGATACTCACACAAAACACTCAAGTCTTTTGATTCAATGAATGCTTATTTCATTTGTGTGATTGTACATGCTCAAATGTGATGTGTATGCTCAAATACTTGATGATCAAACTCAAAAAGATTTTTGAGTGTTTTATAAGTCTTTGAAAGTGATTTTATACTTTCGTGCTTTTAGTTTTTGTTCAAAATGCATTTTTGTGTTTTTCTTCAAAAACTGGTTCAGAGGCTATTTCGCGAGAAGCTCGCAACTTAGAGCTTCCCGCGAAAAGTGCTTAAGGGAAATTAAAAAGTCACATTTTCATATAGAAACTCTCACTACTGCCTCGCAAGTACTTCGCGACTAAAAACTTCTCGTGAAAAGATTTTTAGGCAAAAACTGGATTTTTCACAAAATCACACAGAGAGTTTTACGACTGTCTCGCGACTTATTCGCGACCAACAGCTTCTCGCGAAAGTTTTTGAGCTTCAGTGGCCCTTTTTCGCGAATGTTTCGCCACTGTTTCGCTACTCTCTAACCCGCGAAAAACGCGTGTTTTCAGTTTTATATAGCAGATGTGACAGTTTTTCAAACACTTAGTCGTTTCTCTCGCACTAACTCACTTCGAACCCTATTCAACCCAAATCACTATTTCATTCAAACTCCATCATTTTCAAGCAAAAACTCTGCAAATTCCTCTTAAGGTATGTGTATCTAACACTTTTCTCATCATTTTTTCGAATTTTGCAGAATCTGTGCTTAGGGTTTTGAAAATTGGGGATTTTTCGAAAATTGGGTTGGGTTTCTAAATTTTGTGAAATTTTTTTCTATTCTTTGATTGGGTTGAATCCCATTTGGTGTTTGTGCATATATGTTGGCCCCATGTGGCAATTTGAGCATGTATTGAGGCATTTTTCCATACGTTCATGCATTTTTCATAAATGTTTTGCATTGTTGCATGTCATGTGTTTGACAGATTGTCTAAATGACATTTCTGTATTATTTTGGACTCAACTAAGTTCCAATCTTTGTTTTTGGTCTTGTTTGATCATATGAACCATGTTTTGATCAATTTGTGTGTGTTTTTCACACTTTGTCCATTTTATGCCTCAATGACATGTCCTACACACATTGTGCACCCTTTAGGCATCTCTAGGCCCCACCCCATGCATCTCATACTACATTCACATGCATCAGCACATGCACTCACATGCATCAGCACATGCACACACATACTCAGCACAAAGACATACATGCATTATGCTTATGCTTAATTGGTTAATATCTTTAGCATGTTGTTTTGAGTTTTTATGCTCTGTTTTAAGTTGTTTTTACTTGTAATCTTTGAACTAACTTGAATCTAATCAAGTTTTGTGTTCTGTTCTTTGTGTTTTTTTTCTCCATTTGCTGTTTGTGTTGTGGATATGTTTGCAGATGTCTCCGTTTAAAAGCTCAACTGTGAAAGGAGGTTGCAACAAAGGGAAAGAGCCGGTGATTGATGTTGATGACCCTTCACCGAAGTCAAAGAGAACTCGTTTTTCAACAGGAGTGTATGACTCTGACTTGTTCAAATCCTATGCTGCATTCCAGACCTACTCGAACCAGTTTCGAGATGCTACATTGCTCGTTGAAAGGGCTGTTGATCAACCCTCTCTCCGAGACACGAATATCCCAATATGGTTTGCCACCAAAGATTGAAATTTTCTCCTCTCAACTCTTGAGGATGCATATGAGAACTTAGTGAAAGAATTCTATGCCAATGCCATTGTTGAAGGAGAGGAAATCAAGTGCTGGGTGAGAGGAAAGCGGTTCTTAGTTACACCCGCCTACTTGGCCAAAATTCTGAACATCAACAGGCCAATATTGCCTATCCCTCAGGTTTATGATGAACTCACTCCGGATGAGGAGATTCTACGGGAAGTTTTAGGAGCTAATTTGGAATTCTCCTCCAATAGGAAGTCAATAAGTGTGGCATCACTTTCTCCTAAACTAAGGCTGCTCACAATGATCATGTGTAGCAATCTTTACCCTCTGTCTAGCACCGGTTACATGAATCTCGGTCGAGCATTATTCCTGCATGATCTGATTTCTGAAGTGGAGATTAATGTGTGTTTTTTTCTCACATTTTTCACATTCTGACAAAAACGGTTAACCGAACTGCTTCAAGGAATTGTATTCCTTTTTGTTGCCTTATCTCACGGATTTTGAAGCTCAAAGGTGTGCATCCTTCGGAAGATGAGCGTCCATATCTAAGGCCAAGTCCAATTAATATCCGCTCTCTCCATGCAAGCATAAGTCACACTAAGAAGAATCCCAAGAATGAAAGTCATGCTACTCAGGGTAGCTCAAGTTCTACATCTCATGTCTATGATGAACAGTTCAACAACATCATGGTTGCACTTCATGAGATTAATACCAAGATATCCGGACTAGCTACTATCATGCACTCCTAGCACATTCGCTTTGATACGAAGTTCACATCTCTCCAAACTCAGATGGATGAAATTCAAAGGAAGTTAGAAGAAAATGGAGACTAGCTATTCCATGACAAAAAGGGGGAGATGGTGTCACTAATAGGGGGAGTGTAGTGATAGGGGGAGGAGAAGCTACTGTTTTTTTACTGCTTTTGGTTAAAGCTTTGATACTCTGTTTTATATTTCAGTTTATATACAGTGTTTGTGACTATCTCAATGCTTTTGTAGCATTTTATGTGTACTTTTAGATATTGCTAGAATGTCTTGAGTACTTCACACTTGTGCCCTAGTAGGATTGTTCCTTAATGCATATACTTTGTATATTTTGAATTGGTCGTGTGATTGGACATGCAAGTAATCTTATGTGATTGCTTCTTTTTACATGTCCGGATGAACATTTACGTGTTATATGTTCATTGGAGTCATTCTTTAATGACTGCTCTTATTTGATCAAGCTTTGTGTATTCATGTTTACTGTGTTTACAAACTTGATCGCACTTTACTTGCTCATGTATGTACCTTGTGTTCAACTTGTCATAAGCTTAATGAAAGTTTTGTTTGTGTGTGCAAATGTTTCAGGTTATAGGTATTTACTTGCAAGTGCTTCATAGCTTCTAGATTAGGTGTGAGTGAGTTTTGCCTTTGTTCCCAAACTCACGTTTAAGTCTAGAGCCTGTTTTAGGGATTTTGTCACGGAATAGCCAAAGAGGGAGATTGTAAAGTTGTGATTTTCCAATATGTATTTTGTTGGCTTTTATTCCGTGCTAAATTTGATTGTAATTGTATTCAATCTTTTATACCCTGTATTTGTTGTGGGATTTCATTGTAAGGGTTGTGTGTTAGAGAGAGAGAGTGTGTGAAGACTCAAGCATCTGAAGACTGAAGAAGTTTCGCGGGTATCTTGTGACTAAGCATCCTGTGAAAGGAAGCATGTGCCTTGCACATGATTGGAATGCGAAGAGTCAGGCCAGATGGAAACAGCTGTGTCTCATGAATATCTCGTGGGTAAGGCCTTCCCACGAGACATTCTGTACTGCCAGCCTGTCCAATCTGATACACACTTTCTACACCCACACTATATATACCCACATTACCCACAAATGATAAGGTGAGCCTCTGAGAGAAAACCCTAGCAAAACAACTTGAGAGTTAGAGATTGTCATACCTACAATTCTCTACACATTTGTTTTGGGAATTTCCTCATCTCCTACCTCTCAATTTCAACACCATTGAGAGGTTAATAGCCCAAACACTTACCACACCCTTTAAGAGTGTCAAGTGAGGTTTTGGTGCTGCTGGGAAGCATTGGAAGAAGCCAAGGATGGCAGATGCAACATGGAGCTTGTTGCGGGATCCAAAGAGCTAGACAAGACACGGTTCCGAGAAACCTTGTTGGAGTAGGAGCTTGAAGGGCTTAGGTACATCGGATAGATTAGGCTTGGAGGGTCTCTTGCTAACCCATGTATCCCAACTGATTGTCTAGTGGATCGATTACTGCTTGGAGGGCAGTAGAGAGGTTTTTCGCCGAGTTCTTCGGTTTCCTCTTCGATAACACATCGGCGTGTTATCTATGTTTGCATCTCTCTTCCCTACTCTTGTTCAATTCATTTTATTGCTGTGTTGCTTTAAATATGGATTAGAGTAGCTTGCTTGGTTATCCGCTCATATTTACACTATTCCGCACTTGTAGTAAGTTAGTGTAAAATCTATTGAGCCGTAATTTTTAACTTGGGGGTCTAAACTGCTCTTGTGTTTTCAACACATTTTCAAACTTTCACAAACAAACATCAATATCAAGTCAAAATTATGCTGCGGAAAAAATAAACAAGACAAGATATGATGACCCAGGAAAACCAATGAAACAAACTAGTTTCACAGTAAAAAACCTAGGGAGAAACCTTCCCGAAAAGCAATCCACTATAGTAAAGATAAGTTTCAGATCTAGTACAAAACCTTTGTCCCTAGACTCTACAATCCCCATAGATGAACTCATAACAGAAACCTTCTACCGCTTCAGAACCTCTGAACTCTTCAATATATGAACGCCACCTTTTTGATGCACAAATCCCAGTACGTGACTAACCAATTGCGCGGATCCCAGTACGCGACTTCAATCACCAACTAGAAGAAGATGTTGGCTGCAAAGTTCTTCACTTCATCAACAATGAAGATCAAGAAGCACTTGGTTACAAAACCCTAAGGCGAAAAAGACGCAATAGCTTCTTTTAGAGAGAATAAGGTATCGGTCACCTTTTACATATGTTCTCCTTTTATTCTCTTATGTGACGGCCTCTAAAATAAGCCTTATATAGGTCTAGGGTTGTGAGAAAAGAAACCCTACGTATACATGTCAGCATGGGCCGAAAATCAGATCTAAAAATCTGAATTCCCATATCCTCGATCGATCAAAAGGTGTCGAGATTTAAACTTCAACAGATACAGCTATCGAGGAGTTGTCGAGGAGACAGGAGCTTTCTCGATCGATCCACCAGCTATCGAGAGGTGTCGAGATTGCGATAACAATCAACTAAAGAGCTCGATAGATAGCCTAGCTGTCGAGAGGTGTCGAGAAGCTGTTGAGCTATCTGTCCGCAAGTGTAGAGCTATCTGTCTAGCTTTAGTGAACAGCTTTTCTTCACTTGTTTCTTGGTTCAATCTTCATGGATTTAATACTAGACTTAAACAACATGTTTCTTGAAGTATTAAACACATCCTAGATCTACCCAAATACAAGTAAAGTGCGTTTTGTCAAAGGATTAGCCAATTACATAAAATAGTGACATATGTTCCTAACAAGTGAATCACATATGTCCTAACATGTTTAATGCTTCAAGAAACAAGATTTCAAGATCAAGTGTTAAAGCCATGCAAGTCTGTCCAAGAAACAAGTGAAGAAATGCTGGATTTTAAAGCTCGACAACTAGTAGCTATCGAGGTTTAAAAAGTTGTTAAAGCCCGATGCTTGACAACTAGCTCGACAGATGAGTTATCTACCGAGGTTTATGAAAAACAGATTTTTAGCTCTGATTTTCATCCAATCCATGTGTATATGTTTGGGCTTTCTTTTCTCACAACCCTAAACATATATAAGGATTATTTTAAGGGCTGTCAAAGGTTGCGCGAGTGTGAAGGAAAGTTGTGTTCATGCAAATTGTGACTGAAGACAGAATTTGCCCTAGTTCATCTTTCTCTTGAAGAAGCTGCTGTGTTTGTACACCGTAGGGTTTTGTGACCAAGGAGATTCGTGATCTTCATTGTGTGATGAACTGAAGAACTTTGCAGCCAAAATCTTTCTCAAGTTGGTGAGTACTGGGGTAAGGGTTCAAGTCGTGCATTGAAAAGGAGAGATTGTCACTATAGAATAAGTCCAATTGGGTATTGGGGTAAGGGTTCAACTGTAGGTTGGTATAAGGTACTGAGATTCCTTTACTTGTAACCACTTGTTATGATAATAGTGAATTCTCAGAAGTGGTGACCTTAAAATCACTCGGTGACCTTAGAAAGGTGCTTAGATCTCTACCCAAGAGATTTCATGCCAAGATCACCGCAATTGAGGAATTGAAGGATATTGACAAAATTCCTTTGATAGAGCTGGTTGGCAATCTGCAGAACTACGAGCTGGGTTTGACAAGGATAGGGAAATCAAGCAAGAGCAAGAGCATGGCATTGAAGGCCAAGAGCAGTGACACCGATGAGTCTTCAAACGATGAAGATTCTAAAATGAAATCCTTTATCACCCGGCAATTCAAAAAGTTTATGAAGAATGCCAATGCTAAAGGATTTGACAAAGACTACAAGCAATCCAACTCGTCTCAGTTCAAGAACCAGGACAAAGGAAAGAAGGATGTTAGGGATGGTGGTCAGTAAACTATTCCCTTAGGACCAAAATGTTTTAGATGTCAAGGCTTCGGACATATGAAACAAGAGTGCCCTACATATCTCAAGACCATTGGGAAAAGTAAGGCATTTGCTGCTACCTTGAGCGACACTGAGCCTGAAGATGATTCCAACAATGAGGATGATGGAATCCTAAATGCCTTCACTGCCACTATAAATCCTACTAAAGGGATTGTTGAAGATGTGGATGAAGAAGAGGAATTGGTGGAGTTTAAGTTTGAAAAGATGGATGAGCAAGATGACATCCACACAGCCTATGCAAAGTTATACAAGGTCTCAGAAAAGCATGAGAAATTGTATAGGTTGGCCACCAAGAAGCTTAGTGAAATGGAGCTTGAATGAGAAGAAATTTCCACAAAGTTTGATGAAGCAAATCAGACCATTGGAGCACTGAGATTTGAGAATAATTTCTTGGTTGAGAAGACTAAGAAGCTTGAGGCAGAACTGTTCCAAGTCAAAGCCCAGTTGGAAAGGACTTCAAGTGTAAAGCTCGATAAGATGCTCAGTCTTTAGAAATCTGCTTCTGATCGAACCGGTTTAGGGTATGATTTCTCTTTTCCTAGTATTGCTACTTCTAGTACTACTGTTTTTGTTCCTCTTACTAATAATGTTGAAACTGAGAACAATGATGTTAAAAATGAATTAGCTAGTGAGAACAGAGACAAGGGTAAATCCATCTTAAGAGCACCCCCTAAGCTTAATAAGAAAGAGATTAAGAACCCTAGGGCTAAGAAGGGAAATACTCAAAAGCCCAAACAGAAAAAGTAGCATTTATTTCATCACTATGGGGCAGCTAGACATATTCAACCTAATTGCTATAAGTGGTTAACCACTCAACAGAGCAACATCATGATCTCGTCGAGAAACCCGAATCAGTTTCTATCCTCCTTTGCTCCTCTTGGAGATCTTCTCAAAGCCCTCATGTTCCTTTCGAACTTGAATAGTTTCAATTCATCCCCCTCACTGCCGGATCAAGGGTTTGCTAAACGGAAAGGTTCTTCCAAGGTGTGGAAGGAAAAAGGCTCCAAGTGATTCTGTCACTTTTTCTCTCTCTCCCATTCTTGTTTTTTTTGTTTTCATTACTTGTATGTTTTGCTTTCGTGTTTTGAGTCAGTCTAGTTTTATTTATTGTTTTGTTTAACATTTTTTTGTTTGTTTATTTTTTTAGTTTTGCTTTACTTTGTTTTAAAAAAAATTAAAAAAATTTTGAAAAATCAGAAAAATACAAAAATAGTGTGTTTGTGTACATTGGTACTTGTGTACCTTGGATGGCCATTGAAACAAAGTTTTCTAAACTTTGTATCATTTGTAGCTTAGATGAGCTTCTCTATGCACAACTAAGCAAGTGAGCTTTGTGGCTCGTGTTTGTGATGAGTAAGGTTAAGTAATCTCTTGTACTTAACACTCGTATCACTCTTTTTGACGAGAAGGACTAGAAAATCCTAAGAGAAAGGCATAAATAAGCATCTCACCACTGTTATCTGCCAATCATGAAATGACATTTGTATGCTTTGGCATAGCAAAAGTGGAATGTCAAATGCTTAACATCATTGGGTATTTCTTTTCTATCTCTTATATGCCCATGTACGGTTTACTTAAAAGATAAACATGCAAAGAAAAATAAAAAGCAAAAGAATCAAAATGCTTTATATATGATTGCAAACGTGTATTCTAGGAGAAGTGGGAGTTATCGGATGTACCTTAAAGGTGATAGTCTCCATCAAACAGTTATGATTGTGTGTGAGGTAAAGTGATTTTCTCATATCTCAAATTGTCATAACATGTAGACACTTAAGCAATCTTGCGATGTTTTTCACACACAACACGCAATATTCTTTGCTACCTTTGATACATGTACAGGTACAATATGATTTGGCCATCACAAGGAATACATGTGTTAATGTATGCTCACTAAACTGTCTTAACTTGTTTTTGAAATATAAAATTGGTTAGACTTGTTGTGTGTGTGTGTGTGTGTGTGTTTTGGATCTATGAGCATGACATTTTTGTTGAGAGATGATTTTGAGAGCTTAAAATGTTGTTTGGATCTTTGGTTGTATAGCATGCTTGATTGCATTCATATCTGTGTTTTTCTCTTCTTGAAAAACTATTTTTAAGCAATCTCGACAGCTGCTGGACCCCTCTCGACAGCTAGGCTATCCATCGAGCCCCTATAGTTGCTTTTTATCGTATTCTCGATAGGTCCTCGATAGCTGCTTGATCCATTGAGAAACTTTCTGGATGCTCGATAGCTTCTCAATCCATCGAGATCCTCTAGCTGTGGACACCTCTCGACAGATCCTAGACAGCTCTTCGACAGCTTTTTCACGCGTTTTAAATCTCAACACCTTTCAACACCTCTCGATCTGTCGAGCTTTATGAATTTTCTATATAAAGGATCTGCGCAATTTTTTCTTCATTTCTTCTAGATCTCCCTCGATTGTTTTCAGTCTTTTCACCTCCCAAACACTCTCTTCTCTCTCAAAACCTTCAACCCACGTGATTTTCGGCCTTTTCTTGTCTCAAATCACTTGGTATGATCTCTTTATCTCTCATTCTTCATGCATTTCATGCATTTAGATCTAGGTTTTGGGTTTTTGAAATTTTTTTGGGGTTTTTCAAAATTGATGAAGGTTTTGTGAAATTTTTGGGATGGGTTTTGTGTAAATGATCTTAAATGTTCATGCATTGCATCACATTTGCATTATAACATTGTTTCATGCATTTTAGATGTGTGTTTACTTTGTTGCAATGTTGTGTGCTGGTAGGTTTGGATTGGGTTGACCCCATGATGTATTTAAGTTTGCATGTCACATGCTCATGCATTTTCATGCATACATACCTTCAAGTTTTTATATTCTTATATATTGTCTTGTTGGTGCTTTTTTGATTGTCTCTTTCTCTCTCCCTTTCTCTCTTTCTTGCGTTAGTCTGCTTTATGGCACCCAAATGCAAATACACTCCATCCCAAAACCCTCTTCATTTTGGGGCATCCACTTCTGAATGTTCAAAATGTGTGTAAAACACCCTTGAACGTTTAGACCCCCAATTTACAAATTATCAATTCAAACTTAATATCAAACAATGTATGTGAGGAAAATGAACATAAGCTTAAAACTGAATTGATAAACAATCTAAACCAAATAGATTCACATCCACAGCAGAAATTAAATGGCGAAGATTAAGGGAAGAGAGATGCAAACACAAAGAGAACACAATGATGTGTTATCGAAGAGAAAACCAAAGCCCTCGGCGTAAAACCTCTCCACCACCCTCCAAGCGGTAAATAATCCACTAGGAAATGTAGTTGGGATACATGAACAGCAATAGACCCTCCGAGCCTAATCTACCCAGTGTACCTAAGCCCTCAAAGCTTCTTGCTCCAACGAGGTTGTGCCGAACCTTTGTCTTTTTTAGCTTACCGGATTCCGCTATAGCCCATAGCATCAACCAATAACCATTGGTCCCTTCCTAACTACTTCCCAAAGCACCAAAAAGCCTTCTTATAAATGTGGGTATGGTGAGAAAAGGATTTGGTCAAGAACCTCTCAAGGATGTAACAATGGAGAGGATGAGAGTAGAGGAATATGAAGAGTCTCTATGAAAAGATTGTGGATAAGTCAATCTTGTTTTTCTTTAGGGTTTCTCTCTCAAAATTCTCTCTGGAAGCTCTCTACATTTTGTGGGTATAAGGGGTATTTATACTAGTGTGAGAAAGGAATGCGAAGAGTCAGTTTTTCCAAAACAGAGGTGGCTGGCGGCTTGGCCTCGCGACTTGACTGAGCCACGAGTTCAAGCCGCGACGTAACTGAACGGCCAGTCTGTACTTTTTGTCCTGTAGTGCTCTAGTTGGTATGACGCTTCAACTTTTGGCATGCTTGGCATGTGTGCAACTTCTAGCGACTTGTAAGCCGCGAACAACCCACGAGATCCAGTCGCGAGACTCAGCTTCTTTGCAAAATCTTGAGTATTTCTTCACACTCTCTCACACACTACCCTTACATGATTCCCACCTAAATACAGGGTTACTAATTGCTAAAATACAAGCAAATTTGGCACGGAATAAAGCCAACAGAATGGTTGATTAAATTCAACCTTACAATCTCCCCCTTTGGTTATTCCGAGACAAAACCCCTAAAACAAACTCTAGACTTAACATGTGAGTTAGGAACAGTTGAACATAACTCACTCACACCTAACTCTAGAATCTGTGTAGCTCTTGAACCATAAGAACAAGTAACTCCTGAAACACAACAACATAATATGATCATTGTATGCAGAAAACTTGTAATGCATATGGAGCAAGCACAATGCGATCAAGCAAAATGGAATATAAGTAATAAACCATGGCTTGATCAAAAAGGAACAATCACTATAAATAGTGACCACAATGCTCATTCACACTTGAAATGAACATCCGGACATCCAAGCTAATAAGCTCAATGCAAATCACTTGCATGTCCAACACTCAACCAATGCAACAACTCAAGGTAATTGCATTAAGGATATAAAATCCAACAAAGGGCACAAGAGTGAAAGTACTTAGGGCATAACATTTAACAACAAGTACAAAGCTACAAAGCAAAGGTACAAAATAAAAAGCTTACAAAAGAAAGGTACAAATACATGTACGGTAAATAAATTGAGAAACATAACATAAACACGAAAATATGCTAAGATGAAGCAAAATATTAAACATAGGCCTGCTTGCTCAGTTCAGTTCTCCCCCTTTGATCAAGCTCTTTTCTCCCCCTATCAACATCATCTCCCCCCCTTTTTGTCAGGGAATAGCTAGTCCTCATCTTCTTCTAGCTTTCTCTAAATTTGGTCCAATTGAGTTTGGAGAGAAGTGAACTTCATATCACACCAGATGTTGTGATGGTGCAAGATAGATGCTAGTCTGGACACCTTAGTGCTCAATTCGTGAGTAGATGCCATAATGTTGTCTAGCTTCTCGTCAAAGGAGGATGAACTAGAGTGTGACCCATTGTGAGAAGCTTGAGTCTCTGATTTGATCCCTTTTTGCTATGACCAATACTCGCGTTGAATGTATGTATGTTGATTGGACTTAGTTTCGGGTAGGGAGACTCATTTTCAGATGGATGAATGCCTTTGAGCTTCAAAATCCTCGAAACAAGGCAGCAAAAAGGAATGCATGTCCTGGATTCAGTTCGTAGAATAGTTTTGCACAAAAATTGAAATATATGAGCACAAATGTCAATCTCTGCATCAGAGATCAGATCATGAAGGAACAAAGCACGCCCTAGATTCATGTATCCGGTGCTGGATAAAGGATATAAATTGTGGAACCTGATTATTGTAAGCACCCTCAGTTTCAGAGGAAGAGAGGAAACACTGACTGAGTTCCCATTTGGTGAGAATTCCAAATCTTTTCCAAGAGCAACCCGAAGTAGGTCCTCATCTGGATATAAGTCATCATAAACCGGTGGGTTCTTCAGCATTTGCTGGTTGATGTGAAGGATCTCTGCCAGATATACGGGAGATACTGAGAAACTTTTTCCTCTAACCCAGCACTTGAGTTCTTTGCCTTCAACAATTGCATTGGCATAAAACTCTTTTACCAAGTTCTCATATGTTTCAACAAGGTCGGAGAGAAGGTAGTTCCAATCCTTGTGAGCAAACCATGTAGGGATGTTTGTGTCAAAAAGAGACGGTTGATCAACGACCCTTTCAACCAGCGGTGTTGCACCTCTGAAATAGTCCTTATAGGTCTGAAAAGCAGCATAGGATCTGAACTTGTTGGGATCGAACACTTCTGTCGGTGAGCAGTACCTCTTTGGCCTAGGTGAGAGGTCATCAACATTAATTACAGGCTCTTTCCCTTTGCTGCTGCCCTCTTTCAAAGCTGCTCTCTTGAATGGAGACATTTTCACACTGCATTATATTTCACAAAAAGAATACCATACAAGATAACAGACATTATTAGCATTGGGTTAGTCCCAAAACATGGATGATGTAGAAAACCCTAAAAACTTGAGATATAGCCCTCAATCATGATAATGAGAGTGTATGTGCCACAAATAACACAATGTTCATAAAAGACAGAGTATACCACTACAAGTCTAGAAAAAATCTCACACCAATTTCACCAGAAGATCAGATACCCAGATTCAAGCAACAATAAATCTCAAATCTCCATAATAACTCACAAAACCAAGAAATCAAGGTAAGGAATATGACATATTGAGAGAAACCCATGCCTTTTTCTTAAAGATTGAAGGTGAAGAGATGATGAAAATGGTGGTTTTTGTGTGAAACACAATGGGTTTGTGAGAGAGAAGACAATGAACAGTCAAAATGTTTGAGGGAAACCCAAAAGGATTTAAAAAGCAGACCTGTTTTTGTAAAAACACGCGATTTTTGCAATTGAGTCAAATCGCCAGCCAGTCGCCAGGGTAAGCCGCGAAACACGTTGAAAACAAGATTCTTGAAAGTTTTTCTAAATGTTTTTCACGACTGGAAGGTCTACTCGCGAGGAAGTCGCGAGCTGAACTGCGAAAATCTCTGTAAACCCCTTGCAATTGAACCTTCCACCCGTGAACAAGTCGCCAACATGAGTCGCAAAAAACATGAAAATCCAGATTTTGAAAAAAATTCTAAGTATTTTTCACGATTGGGGCATTTACCAGCCAATGAGTCGCGAAAAAATCGTTGTATGGGCTCATGACTAGGGCAAGCGACTGGGCCAACCCATGACTGAGTTGCCAAAATAAGGCAACACTGGATTTGAAAAATTTGACAATTTTTGTAAAAACAAAGTACTTTCCAAAAACAACTAAAACACTCAAAATTCTTTTTTGTGTATGATCAACAAAGATTGAGTATGTGAAAACACATTTAATCAAGTACAATCACACGAATGAATATGGCATTCATTGAACATAGACATGTATGTTGTGTGTGAATATAAAAAATGAGATAGTCCTTAGTCTAATGTGAAGCTTCAATGATTAATTCAATCAAGGCATACACAATTAGCACAAGATAATGTGACCCATCTCAATTATAGAAATATGCATATATGACCTCCCACAGAAACTTGAGTACAATATCTTTGAAGCTTTTCATTTTGCTCCATGTTCAACATATCATTTGATCTTTTTGAATCAACACATCTCATTGTGAGATTGATGCCTGAAATTTTTGATATTTCACTTTGATGAGTTAGCCTTTGGCTTTTTGGGCATCATACAATTTTATTTTTGGTCGCTTTCCCTTTTTCCTAGTCAAATACTAGTATGTGTGACAAGCTTTTGCAGCTCAATATCTTGCTCTTTTAGCAAAAACAGAAAAAATAAAAGAGTGGGAAGATATATAGGCACAAGTCTATGCATGTCTCAAAATCAACAAAATCATTCACTAGTCATTCATGACAAGGTTGAAGATCTATTTACAACAGTCACATAGATTTCAAAATTTCTCCCACAATGATATGAGTGCATAGGAAACAAGCTATGTTCGTAGATGCATAAAGCCACTTGCACAAAGGTACAAGGTAAAACATGCTTGTGACAATACACAAAAATGCCGATCAAACTTTTGGATTTTCTATTTTTTATGTGTTTTTGGATTTTTGACATAAAAGCAAGAAAATATAGACCAGAATAACAATGTAAAAATATTTAAAACAAAAACAAACAAGCAGAACATGCTATACAAACAGCCAACAAAGTAGTGTGTGCTCTAAACTAGAGAAATCAACTCAAGACAAAGAAATAAAACACACATCACACATGAGATTCAAGAAATTGTACCAACACTGATGGTCTTACGGAGTGATTCAAACCGTGGACCATCGAGAGGCTTGGTGAAGATATCCACCTTTTGGTTGTCCGTATGAATGAATTCAAGACATACAACTTTATCTTCCACCAAATCCCGGATGAAGTGGTAACGTATCTCTATGTGTTTTGAACTGAACTGGATTCTTAGAGAGATTTATAGCATTGGTAACGTATCTCTATGTGTTTTGACTATATTTTGAGCATATTTCTCTTGTGAAATGAATATGCCTTCCTTATTTTGTTTGACTTGAAGACCCAAGAAGAATGTAAGCTTCCCCACCATACTCATCTCAAACTCGTTCTTCATTTCCTCAGAAAATTCTATGGCTTGGGCATCAATAGTAGCTCCAAATACTATGTCATCAACATATACTTGAGCAACGAGAAGATAATCCTCATCATTTTTGACAAACAGAGTTCGCTTAGCATACCCTCTTTTGAATCCTTTATTCATGAGGTACTGAGTAAGCTGATCATACCAAGCTCTTAGAGCTTGTTTCAACCCATAAAGTGCTTTCTTCAATCTCAGCACATGTTCCGAAAAGTGAGGATCTTCAAAACCTTTGGGTTGTTCAACAAACACTTCTTCATTCAGATAGCCATTTAGAAATGCACATTTCACATCCATTTGGTATAGTTTGAAGTTCATGGTGCATGCAATTAACATGAGAATGCGAATAGACTCAAGCCTTGCCACGGGAGCGAAGGATTCATCAAAATCAACTCCTTCTACTTGAGTGTATCCTTGAGCCACTAACTGAGATTTATTCCAGATAATCTCTCCATCTTCATCGGTCTTGTTTTTGAAGATCCATTTGGTGTCGATGACATGAACACCTTCAGGCCTAAGAACAAGTTCCCATACATCATTCCTCAAAAATTGATTCAGCTCGTCATGTATTGACTCAACCCAATTTTCATCTTGAAGAGCTTCTTCTACCTTTTTCGGCAAATTGAGCTAGGTAGCAATGATATGTCACATGATTGGCCAGAAGTTTGTTTCCCTTTCTAAGGCGAAGGCCTTCATCTAAAGACCTAATAATGTTACTTTCCGGATGGTTTTTAACCACTCATGATGATGGTTTCTTTGAAGTGGACACTTCATCATTCCGAGAGATAGGAAGGTGAACTTCCGGAGGAGTGAGAGGACTTGCTGTTCTAGACATTGATCTAGTCTCCACTCTTGAATTTATGGGCGTTGATTCTTTTTCTGGTGTATATCCTTTAACCTCAATATTAAGGGCTTCGACCTCAACAGTGGGTTCTTTAGTGCTTGGCCCTTCTACATAATCAACCATCTCTACTTTTGTTATAGCATCATCAATTGTCACATTGATGGACTCCATTACTGTCTTTGTTCTCTTGTTGTAGACTCTGTACGCCTAGCTGCTAGTAGAATACCCAAGGAAGATACCTTCATCACTTTTCGCATCAAACTTCCCAAGATTCTCCCGATCATTGAGAATGTAGCACTTGCTTCCGAACACTCGGAAGTACTTCACTTTTGGCTTCTTTCCATTCCAAATTTCATATGTCGTTTTCTTCGTTCCTGCTCGAAAGTATATTCTATTGCCAATGTGACATGAAGTGTTCACAGCTTCTCCCTTAAACTTTTGTGGAATTTTCTTGTTGAGTAGCATGACCCTTGCCATCTCTTGAATTACCCGATTTTTTCTCTTAACTACCCCATTTTGTTGAGGAGTCTTAGGAGCCGAAAATTCCTTTTAAATCCCATTCTTTTCACACAAAAATCAAATCGTGCATTCTCAAATTCCTTGCCACGATCGCCCCTTATCTTGACAATAGACATCCCCTTTTCATTTTGAAGCTTTTTGCATAGAACCTCCATTTTCTCACATGCTTCCGATTTTTCCCTAAGGAATTCCACCCATGTGTATCTTGAGAAGTCATCAACAATGACCATAATGTATCTTTTTTCCCCTAGACTTTCAGTTCTTGTGGGCCCCATTAGATCGACATGAAGGAGCTCTAACCATCGAGAGGTAGCAATCACATTCACCTTTTGATGACTTGCCTTTGTTTGCTTCCCCATTTGACATGCACCACAAATGGTTATCTCGACCTTTCCAAATTTTGGAAGTCCTTCAACCGCCTTAAGTTTCGAAACTTTAGCCACTTGTTTGAAGTTTGCACGACCGAACCTTTGATGCGAAAGTTCCAACATGTCAACTCGAGCACTTCTACAGGAAATTGGTGTTGTAGGAACTACTCCATAACAATTGTCGGTAGTCCTATTCCCTTCCAAGACTTGAATCCCTTCCTCATCAATAATTACACACCCCTTCTTTGAGAATTGAACAAGAAAGTCCTCATCACATATTTGAGTGATGCTTAAGAGATTTGCCTTCAGCCCTTTGATGTATAAGACATCCTTCAATAGTGGTAATCCTGGAATCTCAACAGTCCCCTTGCCGAGAACTTGAGCATGACTTCCATCCCCAAATGTCACATAGTCACCAACCTTTCCTTTGAGTGACTTAAACAATGTTTTATCTCCTGTCATATGACGAGAACATCCGCTATCAAGATACCATAGGCATGAATTAAAAACCTTCAAAGAAGTATGCATAAACAAGCTAGCATGAGACAAGCACTCTTGACCTTCAAATAGAAACTTATCTTCATTTTCCATGCTCTTGTTGGATTGAATTTTCTTTTTCAGATTATCAATCTTATCACACAAAATTCTATTTCTTCTTTTATACTTCCTAATTAAAGAATTAGACTTATATAGGCTATTGTGTAAGATGTGATTCTCATTTTCAAAATACTTTAGCCTGTGAACAAACATCCTAGCATGTTTCTTTGCTTTCAATAACTCTAGGAGTTCATTATTAGGACATCCTTTAAACAAACTCATAGAGTCATTATCACAAACATTTAAACCACATTTCAGCATAGCCTTTTCCATAGCTAAGGGGTCTAGGTTTGCACTTAGGTAATAAAACCACAGCAAGTGCACCTGCTCTGATACCAATTGAATGTTCAAAATGTGTGTAAAACACCCTTGAACGTTTAGACCCCTAATTTACAAATTATCAATTCAAGCTTAATATCAAACAATGTATGTTCGGAAAATGAACATAAGCTTAAAACTGAATTGATAAACAATCTAAACCAAATAAATTCACATCCACAGCAGAAATTAAATGGCAAAGATTAAGGGAAGAGAGATGCAAACACAAGGGCAACACAACGATGTGTTATCGAAGAGGAAACCTAAGCCCTCGGCGTAAAACCTCTCCGCTGCCCTCCAAGCGGTAAATAATCCACTAGAAAATGTAGTTGGGATACATGAACAACAATAGACCCTCCAACCCTAATCTACCTAGTATACCTAAGCCCTCAAAGCTTTTTGCTCCGACGAGGTTGCGCCGAACCTTTGTCTTTTCTAGCTTACCGGATTTCGCTATAGCCCATAGCATCAACCAATAACCATTGGTCCCTTCCTAACTGCTTCCCAAAGCACCAAAAAGCCTTTTCACAGATGTGGGTATGGTGAGAAAAGGATTTGGTCAAGAACCTCTCAAGGATGTAACAATGGAGAGAATAAGAGTAGAGGAATTTGAAGAGTCTTTATGAAAAGATTGTGGATGAGTCAATCTTGTTTTTCTCTACGGTTTCTCTCTCAAAATTCTCTCTGGAAGCTCTCTACATTTCGTGGGTATAAGGGGTATTTATACTAGTGTGAGAAAGGAATGCGAAGAGTTAATTTTTCCAAAACAGAGCTGGCTGGTAGCTTGGCCTCGCGACTTGACTGAGCCGCGAGTTCAAGCCGTGAGGTAACTGAATGACCAGTCTGTAGTTTTTGTGCTGTAGTGCTCCAACTGGCATGACGCTTCAACTTCTGGCATGCTTGGCATGTGTGCAGCTTCTGGCGGCTTGCAAGCCGCGAGATCCAGTCACGAGACTCTGCTTCTTTGCACAATCTTGAGCATTTCTTCACACTCTCTCACACACTATCCTTACATGATTCCCACCTAAATACAGGGTTACTAATTGCTAAAATACAAGCAAATTTGGCATGGAATAAAGCCCACAAAATGGTTGATTAAATTCAACCTTACAACTTCTTCTTCTGACCCTACACCTTCTTATTTACAGTTCCGTGATGACAAAACCCGAAAGGACTTTTCGGAGAACTTTTCTCGATGAGGCATTCATTCGAAATGCCAAGTCATCTTATTAGATTTTTTCGATACTGTCCTACCCACTATCATCTACAGTAGGGGTTGGGGGTCACTGTGTGACATCCCGGTCACTTGTCCCTCCGTGATCATATTGGAGTTTTATTCCAATATGCACAGATTTGATACTTCTGTATCTTGTTTCTTCTCTCGCGTTTGAGGTACGCACATAGTAGTTACTCTGGATATTGTATCCAAGGTACTACACGTTCCTAAGGTAGTGCATCCTGACTACCCTGGCTGCGATTGCCTGAGGATTGTGTCCAAAGACAAACTCTCATCTCTCTTCTGTGAGACAGCTTCTTCTTGGGGTAACCGTCAAAACACCCTTTGCTCGGGCTTTGCAAAAAGTCCGAGGTTCCTGAACATGGTATTGACATTTATTCTTCATCCTTTGTCTCACTATAACTCCATTACAGAGCCTCGTGCTCGATTTTTGTTATCCCTCTTAGAAGATATCTCTATTGACTTCTCTTCTCACTTCATTCTATCCCTTATAGATGTCTTGGGAGTGGTGACCTTAAAATCATCCGGTGGGGTTTTTGCCTTGGTGGTTTTCCCCATTCGTAAACAAATCACTATGCCAAATTTAATTTCTGCTGCATTTAGTTTAGTTGGTGATTTGTTTGTGCTACCATGCCATTGCCTGTAATTGAACCTAATTAATTAACTTGGGTAATTAATTAATTTGCAAATGGTCAATACATTTTTACCCTATCAAGTAATATCAAAACAAGCACACTCTGATTAAGTTTTAATCATTGCTGTGTGATCCATTGACCCCTGTTGTCATGGATAAAGGATAGTCTCTAATTATTCCACCTTTATTTGATGGCATTAACTATGCATACTAGAAAGTACGCATGAGAGCTTTCTTGCAGTCTTTAGATAAGAAAGTGTGGCAAGCTGTGGAGATTGGCTGGACTAAGCCAAAGGAAGCGCCAGCTGATTGGGATGATGCAAAGATCAAAGTGGCAAACTTCAACAGTAGAGCAATGAACACCATTTTCAGTGCGGTCATGAATGAGGAGTTTAAGAAAATATCATCGACTAAAACTGCAAAGGTAGCATGGACCATTCTCCAGACGACCTATGAAGGAACTAAGGCCGTTAAAGATTCCAAGCTTCAAAGGCTTACTACAAGCTTTGAGAAGATCAAGATGGAGGAGGATGAGTCATTCAATGAGTTCTATGCCAAACTCAAGGACATAGTCAACTCAGCCTTTAATCTTGGGGAAACTATTCTCAAACCCAAGGTCGTAAGAAAGGTGCTAAGGTCTCTGCCTGAAAGATTCCATGCCAAGATCACCGTCATTGAAGAATCAAAGAATATTGACTCTACTCCTTTGACAAAGTTGATTGGAAACTTGCAGACCTATTAACTAGGGTTGACAAGACTCAGGAAAGCAAGCAAAGGAAAGAATGTGGCACTGAAGGCCAAAAGTAATGAGAAGGATGAATCCTCTAAAGATAAGGATTCAAAGATGAAATTTTACATCACTAGGTAATTCAAGAAGTTCATCAAGAATGCCAATGTGAAAGGATTAGATAAGGACCGATGGCAAGGAAATACGTCTCAATCCAAGGGTCAGAACAAAGGGAAGAAAGACTCTAAAGGTGGTGGTTAATACACCATTCCCTTTAGTCCTAAGTGTTTTGGCTGTCATGGTTTTGGGCATATAAAACAGGAATGCCCAACATATCTCAAGGCTACTGGAAAAAGCAAGGCACTTGCTGCAACCTCGAGTGACACTAAAGTTGAAATTGAGTCCAATGACAGTGATGATGAGGGAATTCTAAATGCCTTCACCGCTACAGCCAATCCTCCTGAAGGGATTGCGGAAGTTGCTGATAAAGAAGAAGACTTGGTGGAGTCAAAATTTGAAAAGATGGATGAGCAGGATGACATCCATACAACCTATGCAAAATTATACAAGGTTTTGGAAAAGCATGAGAAATTGTATAGGCTGGCCACCAAGAAGCTGAGTGATGTGGAACTTGATTGAGAAGAGCTCTCCATAAAGTTTGATGAAGCAAATCAGACCATTGTAGCTTTGCGGTTCGAGAACAACTTCCTTGCTAAAAGGACAAAGAAGCTTGAAGCGGAGCTGCTCCAAGTCAGAGCTCAACTGGAAAGGACTTCTAGTGCAAAGCTAGACGAGATGCTAAGCTTTCAGAAATCTACTTCTGACAAGATTGGATTGGGGTATGAATTCTTTATATCTCCTAATATTGCCTCTTCTAGTAAAACTATGTTGGTCTCACCTGCTAATGATGATATTTCTGAGAAAGTTGACACTAAAACTAAAATAGCTAGTGAGAACATAGACAAGGGCAAATCTATTATAGGAGCACCCCCTAAGGTTGAAAAGAAAGAGAATAGGAACCATAGGACTAAGAAAGACAATAATAAAAAGTCTCAACAAAAGAAGCCGCATTTCTGTCATCATTGCGGAGCTTTAGGGCACACTCGTCCAAATTGCTATAAGTGGTTAGCCACTCAAGAAAGCAATAGTATGCTCTCGTCTGGAAACCAGAATCAGTTTCCATCCTCTCTTGCTCTTCTAGGAGATCTTCTTAAGGCCATTATGTTCCTTTCAAACCTTAATGGATTCAATTCTTCCTCCTCACCTCAGGATCAGAGATTCGCAAAAAGGAAAGGTACTTCCTCCAATTCCAAAGTGTGGAAGGAAAAAGGCTCCAAGTGATTAAGTCACTTCCTCTCTCTTTTGTTCTTGCATGTCCTGTTGGTTTGTTTTTAAGCTTTTGAGTCAGTCTAGTTTTATGCTTTGTGTGTTTTCTTTCATGTTTTTGTTTTGGTTGTTTTCAATTTTGCTTTATTTGTGTTTCATAAAAATAAAAAAATAAAAAATCAGAAAAATACAAAAACAGTGTGTGTTGTATATATTGGTACTTGTGTACCTTGGATGGCCTTTGAAATAAAATTTCTTAACTTTGTATCTCTTGTAGCTTAGATGAGCATCTCAACGCACAACAAAGCAAGTGAGCTTTATGGCTTGTGTTTATGATGAGTACGATTAAGATGATCTCTTATATCTCATGCTCATATCATTCTTTTGGATGTGAAGGACTAGAAAATCCTAAGAGAAAGGCATAAATAACCATCTCACTACTAAAACCCGCCAATCATGAATAACATATGTGTGCTTAAGCACAACAAAATTGGGATGTTTTAGCTTACATAAATGGGTTTTTCTTCTCTCCCTTATATGCCCACGCATGCTATGCATAAAAGAAAAAAAAAAAAAAAAAAAAAAAAAAAGCAAAAAGAAACAAAATACCTCTAAAATGGTTGCAAGTATGTTTCTAGGAGATGTGGGAGTTATAGGATGTACCTCGAAAGTGATAGTCTCCATCAACCAGTTATGATTGTGTGTGAGTGTATTTGATTTTTTCATGTCTCAAATCTTCATAATATGAGACACTTATGCACTCTTGCTATGTTTCACACATAACACACAAATTCTTTGCTACTTTTGATACATGAGCAGGTACAATGTAATTTGGCCATCACAAGAAATACATGTATTGATAAATGCTCACTAAACTGTCTTAACTTGTTTTTAAAATATAAAATTGGTTAGACTAATTTATTGTGTGTGTGTGTGATTTGGATATATGAATGCTTTGCATTTATGTTGAGAGATGTTTTGAGAGCTTAAAATGTTGATTGGATCTTTGGTTGATTTGCTTGCTTGTTGCTTTTATCTCTTTGTTTTTTTTTTTTTTTTTCTCATTGAAAAACTCATTTTCTTCAAGCTCTACAGCTTCTTGACAGATCCTCAACAAATTCCATTTCTATCGAGCTTCTTTCTTTAGCCTCGATAGAAACCTCGACAAATCTTCGATCCATTGAGGAATTTTTCCTGTGCTCTCTACCTTCTCGATAGAATCTTGACAGATCTTCGATCCATCGAGATTTCTAGGTTACTTCTCAATAGAAGTTCAACAGTTTCTCGATCTAACGAGAATTCTGGGTTTCATCTCAACAGAAGCTCGACAACTTCCTCGATCCATTGAGCCAAATTTCTTTGCTCTCTGTCTGCTCGATAGATTCTCAACTAATTCTCGATCCATCGAGACCTTTCTTTTGCCGTCGACAGATCCTCGATAGCACCTCAACAGATTCACTTCTGTCGAGATTTAAAGCACGACAGATCCTCAATAGAAACTCCGATCCATCGCGCTGCGATTTTTATTTAAAGGCGAGGCGTGATTCATATTTCTTTTTTCACTCTCTTTCTAGATAGAAATCTCTCTATCTCGACCCAAACTCTTCACTTTCACCCAAATCTTCACAGCCAAGTGTTTTTCAGCCTAGATCTTGCTCCAAACACTTGTTAAGTGTTCTAATCCTCTTTCTTTTCACGCATTTCATGCATTTAGACCTAGGTTTTGGGGTTTTTAAAAAAATTTGGGGTTTTTGAGTTTCTCTTGAAATTTTTGGGTTGGATGTTATGATGTTGTTGCTATATGATCATGCATTGCATTCCATTAGCATTATAACAATGTTTCATGCATTTGTTAGATGTGTGCTTGATTATTGATGTGAGTGCTGTTAGGTTTGGATTGGGTTTTACCCATGATGCTCTTATATTTTCATGTCACATGTTCATGCACTTTTTATGCATACGTACTTCTCATTTTCTCTTTTCATGGTCTGAGATTGTGTTTCTGTTCTGCCTTATCTCTCTCTCTCGAATAGAACCTCTCTATGGCAACCAAACAGAGAAAATCCATTCCGGCTTGGAACCCTCTTCAAGGTTCCGGGTCATCCTCTTCGCCTCTTCCTTTTGTTCCATCTCACATCCGATTCCATGATGAGAAGGCCAAGATGGACTTCTTTGAGAACTTCCAAGAACGTGGTGTTTATTCAGAACACCAGGTCATTCTGTCGGATTTCTTCGACACTACGCTACTCGATGTCATTTAGACTTAGGGATGGGAATCACTATATGAGAAACCTGTGCGTTATCCTGTCATGTTTGTACAGGAGTTCTACTCCAACATACACGGCATCGATACCTTTGTGCCTCAATTCGCTACGTGATTCAGAGGTACACGTATAGTAGTTACCCCGGATCTTGTTGCCAAGGTACTACGTGTCCCTAGGGTAGCACATTCTGACTACCCTGACTGTGATCGTTTATGGACTATGTCCAGAGACGAGCTTATCTCTCACTTTTGTGAGACTCCTTCCATATGGGTTGGTAAGCTAAATACTCCATGCTCGAGTTTTGCAAAAGGCCCGAGATTCCTTAACATGGTGATGACATTCACTCTTACACCATTGTCTCACTATAACTCCATCACTAAGCCTCGTGATCGTTTTCTTGTTTCTTTGATGAAGGATCTTACCATTGATTTTCCCTCTCATTTCATCACATCTATTATTGATGTCTATCAGGATACTGCTACTCGTGATAAGCTCATATTTCCTTCGTTTATCACGTGGACCCTTTAGCACTTCTTCATTCCTATTCCTCTCTCTCCTCTCTTCACTATCATGGGTGCCATCAGCATTGGTTCTGTTTAGCAGAGTGAGGCTCAGCTTTAGTCGAAGTAGCCACACGTTGAGACCACAGATCCTACGGCTCCTGCAGCTCCACCATCTTTGGCTACGTCTTCTTCAGCCCCTTCTACCTTTGTGGCTGGTGGTGTGACCCTCGAGGCCATCATAGAGCATCTTTAGAGGATGCAGGCTGACTTTGGTGGTCGTCTAGACTATCTCACTAATGAGATGTGTCAGATGAACACCCGAGTAGGTCGCATTGCTCGCCGGCAAGCTCGCATGGCTGGTTTTGCTCCCTTTCCTTCTCCAGAGCATCCCGCAGCTTCTCCTTCAAAGGACGATGATGATGAGGATTGTGCTAGCTTTTTCGGTGATGACGAGATGACAACCTCTCAGTGACTTGCCTTTTGTCATACATTACAAAAAGGGGGAGTAGTTTTGGTTTTGAGAGTAGTCTTGTACTTAGGGGGAGAGTTAGTACAGGACATTTTTGTTAGGGGGTGTATATCTTTTTGAGGAATGTAGTGAGGACTTTATGTATTTTCTTCTTTTATTACATTAGCCTCCTGTACCTTGGTTTTGTGACCATTATATTTACATACATTGTACTTATTTTAATATATGATGATGATGTATGTTTCTCTTCACCTACCTTTACATATGTTGTTTCTTCTCTATTTTTATACACATGTTTCTTTATGTACACAATCTTTATTTCTGTTTCACACATGATGCCTTGATGAGTTTTGTTTAAGTGTTTCAGAAAGACAGGTTATGAAAGTCTATCTTGCCATGAGCTCTCTTCTTGCAAAGTTTTTTAAGAGTTTGTAGTAGGAATAGATTTATTTTGTAATACAACAAGTGGTTATGAGTTGAGTGATTTAAGACTTTTCTCATGATTATTTTTTTTGTTATGGTTTTGTCACGGATTGCCAAAGGGGGAGATTGTTAAGGACATATTTTATGTAATTGGTTAATCCTTTGACAAAATGCACTTTACTTATAATTGGGTAGATTTAGGATGTGTTTAGTACTTCAAGAAATAAGAGTTCAAGTCAAGTGTTAAAACCATGAAGATCTGACCAAGAAACAAGTAAAGAAAGAGCTGTTCACTAAAGCTCAACAGAAGTCTCGACAAAATCCTTTCTATCGAGATTTAATGTTGAAGCTCGACAGAAGCTCGACACAAGCTGCTTCTGTCGAGACTTACGGAATCAAAATTTTCAGATCTGATTTTCGGCCCAAGCTGATGTGTATATGTTGGGTTTCTTTTCTCACAACCCTAGACATATATAAGGCTTATTTTAAAGGCTGTCAAAGATGCATTGAGTGACCCAGTTCCTTATTCACTCTGAAAGAAGCTATTGCGTCTTTACGCCAAATTGTTTTGTAACCAAGGAGCTTCTTGATCTTCATTGTGCATGAAGTGAAGAACTTTGCAGCCAACAACCTTCTTCAAGTTGATGGAGTTAGTCACGTATTGGGATTCGTGCATTAAACGGAAAGAGTGCCACTACAAGATCAAGTCCTATTGGGTAGTTGGTAAGATTCATTTTACTTGTAATCACTTGATTATTGATTAGTGGATTCCTAGGAGTGGTGACCTTAAAATCACCCAGTGGGGTTTTTGCCTTGGTGGTTTTCCCTATTCGTAAACAAATCACCGTGTCAAATTTAATTTTCGTTGCATTTAGTTTAGTTAGAGATTTGTTTGTGCTACCACGCCATTGCATGTAATTGAACCTAATTAATTAACTTGGGTAATTAATTAATTTGCAAGGGGTCAATAAATTTTTGCCCTATTATGTTCCATTCACTTGACCTATCACCAACTGTGAGTCTTCCTAGACGAGAGCTGAATTTGCTCCAAGCAATTTAGCTAACTCCAAACTCTGAAGCAAAGCTTCATATTCAGCTTCATTATAGGTTGTTTGGAACTGTAGACGGACTACATACTCTAGATGATCCCCTTTCTCGAAACTATCCCAATTCCTCCTGCATATTGTGTGGACGAACCATCCACATGGACAACCCACTGTTTTGCCCCCTGGTCTTGATTTTACTAACTACTAGCAGGAGTGAATTCGGTAATGAAGTCTGCCAGGACTTGAGCTTTTATTGCTTCTCTTGTCTGTACCACACGTCAAACTTACTAAATTCTACTGCTTACTGGATTAGTCATTTAGCAGCCTCCAACTTGTTTGTGGCTTTCTTTAGCGGGTGATCTGTTAGGACGTTGATTATATGAGCTTGAAAATAAGGCCTGAGCTTCCTTGCTGCTGTCACTAATGAAAATGCAAGCTTTTCCATAGGCGGATATCATCCTTCAGCTCCCCTTAAAGCTTTGCTGGTGTAGTAAACGGGCTTTTGTACCTTTCCTTCTTCCCTGATCAAGGTCGAACTCACCGCATAAGGGCACACCACTAGGTAAAGATATAACTCTTCTCCTGGTTTGGATGGGCTTAGCAGCGAAGTTGAAGCGAGATAAGCCTTCAAGTCTTCAAATGCTCATTGGCACTCGTCTGTCCATTCAAACGCTTTCCTTAGTACTTTGAAAAACGGTAAATACTTGTCAGTAGCTTTTGAAACAAACCTGTTAAGGGCAGCTACTCGTCCAGTGAGGCTCTAGACGTCCTTGATATTCTTCCGGGGGCTCCATGTTCAAGATCGCTTGGATTTTATTAGGGTTTGCTTCAATCCCTCTCTATGAAACCATAAAACCAAGGAATTTCCCTGATGCAACTCCAAAGGCACATTTTCTTGTATTCAGCTTCATCTTATATCGCCTAAGTGTATCAAAGGTTTCTTGAAGGTCATCCAGATGCTGCGTCTCCCTCGCGCTCTTGACCAGTATGTCGTCTATGTAGACTTCGACATTTCTCCTAATCTGTGGATGAAATATATGGTTGACCAGCCTCTGGTAGGTAGCTCCTACATTTTTCAGACCAAACGACATTACTTTATAACAAAACAAACGACATTACTTTATAGCTCCTACATTTCTCCTAGTCTGCCTCGTCCATCTTATTCTGATTGTACCCTGAGAATGCATCCATGAAACTTAGCAGCTGGTGTCCAGCTATTGAGTCCACCTACTGATCAATGCGTGGTAGAGGATAGCTATCCTTGAGGCATACCTTATTTAAATCTGTGAAGTCCACGCCCATCCTCCACTTGCCATTAGCTAATTAGGGTAGTAGACTTCATGGACGAACTCTATGGTGACCAACTTATGAACTTCTTCTTTGATGGCATTATCTCGTTCTGGGGCAAACACTCTCTTCTTTTGACGGACGGGCATGTAAGATGGGGACACATTTAAATGATGAGTAATCACACTTGGGTCAATCCCAGGCTTGTCTTCATGGCTCCAAGCAAAAACATATGTACTCTTTTTGAGGGATCCAGTGAGATCCTGCTTCGTCTTCTCCCCCATAATCGTCCTAATCCTGGTAATCTTCTTTGGGTTGGACTCGTCCAATGATACATCTTCCAATACTTCAATTGGCTCAACCAATGTTCTTCTTTCTTCAATGTTCATTGTTTGCATCTACTCGTCCATGGCCAACATTGCTAAGTAACATTCTCTAGCAGCTAATTGATCTCCTTGTACTTCCCCAATGCCATACTCTGTTGGAAACTTGACAGACAGGTGGTAGGTGGACATTGTAGCCTTCCAACTGTTCAAGGTTGGTTGTCCAATGATGGCATTATACGAGGATGAACAATCTACAACAAGGAAATTCACTTCCTTAATGATTTGTCATGAGTAAGAGCCAACCACGATTGGCAAGGAGATGGTGCCTACTGGTAGAACCTTCATTCCTCTAAACCCAATCAATGGCACACTCACTGGGTGAAGTAATTCCTAACACAAATGCATGAACAGTGCTAATACATGACTTACCCTTTACTTACCTCTCAGCATCACAGTACCTTTGGCATCAATGCATGAACATGTGAATGGATGGCATTAAAACTAAGAAACCCTAATCTAGACATGTGATAACCAATAAATATGTTAAAAGGTGAACAAGCAATTATGGGGCTTAAAACATATGAAAAAGAGGCTATACAGATCAAACATGTTAATGCAAAAACAAAACAAACAAAAAAATTAGGGTATCTGGGTAACGGCATCATAAACGCTAGAAGAGGTTTGTGTGCGCAAGCTAGATCATGCATACGCAGATCCTTACCTAGAAACCTAATTAACATAGAATTAGAGCAGAAGCCAAACAAGATAGAAAACGTAAATCTAGCAACCTAAAATACTTAAAGACATAAAGAAAGCCTAAAACTAACCTAAACAAACATAACTAAACAAAGAAACAGATTAAAGAAGAGATTAAAGGCAGAAAAAGGCAAAGGAAAAGTTCAACAGAATGCCTTAAAGCAAAAGCTCCTAGGCTTGATTTTTGATCGTTCCCCTTAGTCAAATCTATCACAACTTAATAAAATAGTGATTAGTAATCTTAAACTCAAAGGATTGGGGCCAGAAAATGTCCCAATCAAATAAAAAAATACTTGAATGTGTTTTGTGAAAAACTCCTTTTTGAATCACTATTTTCTAGTGAATCATAGGTTTTTTCCATGGGATTTATGTGTGTTTTGAAAATGTACCATGTGAGGCTTTTTATAGTTGAAGAAATGGGGTTTGGAACAGCTCCCAGAAGATATGGGATTCGTTCCAAACCTCAGCCACTATTGTAGAAAACTTGCCTTTCTTATATTTCTAAAACCCTAGGTGCGTGTGTGGGAATGTGCTTGCGTACGTATGCTTTGGCTCGTGTATGCAGGCCGCGACCCACGTGTGTAGGTTGAAGGCTACTTTGGTCATTTTATTTCCAAAAATTGACTTTTGCTCATTTTAAAGGTTATATTTTCCATTTTAACACTCCTCAAGTCAATTTAATATCTGATTAGGTTCTAAATTGGCCTTAGGCCTTAGAGTTTAGCATCATTAGGGAACGGGGCCCCGAGTCTTAAAGGGTACAAAATGCGGTGTCCATACACATCCATGCTGTGGATTTCAAGTCCGTTAATCGTTTGATGCCTGAGTGGTCTGCCAGTGCTGTCTTGGCGCAAACCCTAGCTGAGAGGTGGTGGGACACCAACCATACCTTCGACATTACTGGTTGGGAGATGACTATCATCCTCACAACTTCCATCGCATGACTGGCTTACGGTTTGATGGGGTCCTGATTAGTCTGGAGGATGAGTCGGGCATTCGACTGGGTGCAAACCTACTAGGGAGGAGGTATGCTACTAAGACAATCTGGTATACTGATCTTGAGGCTGACTTCATGCATTGTCCCAGGGGACAGCTAAGGAGTGCCTTCGGATGACTAGGGTTTTTTCTACTGTACTTGTTGGGGGCATACCTATTCGCCAATAGTGGGCAGACAGTGTCTTTGAGGTGGTCGGCCCTTTTCCGAGACCTTGAGAGGGCTTGGGCTGCAAACTAGGGGTCGGTGTGCTTGGCTTATTTCTACTCCTCCTTGTACACTCTCAGTCAGGGGACACTACTCCAGCTAGTGAGGCCTTGGAAGCTCCTTCAGGTGAGTTTCTCTCTCTCTTCTCTTATAGTTCATGCATTCTCATTCTTATAGTCATACATCCACATGCCATATAGGTTATGATTATATACCATATTCTTGTTAACAGCATCCATACCCATATCTTGCAAACTGTTACCCTACCATATGTGTCTTGCAAATTGTACCATATCTAAACCTCGCAAACCATCATGTACCATAACCTCTTGCAAACTATTATCTCTGAATCTTGCAAACTGTCCTATTTGAATCTTGCAAACTATCATCTTGCAAACTGCTATTTCTGAATCTTGTACATTATCATATTTTAGCATTGGGCTGTGGAGTATGGTCTCATTGATAGAGGGACTGCAGTGGACTTAAGGAGGGTCACCTCGCTTTAGGCTCATCTTGACAGGCTCTCTCTCGATGATGTATGTTAAAAACTGTTAAGGACATATTTTGTGTAATTGGCTAATCCTTTGACAAAACGCACTTTACTTGTATTTGGGTAGATCTAGGATGTGTTCAATAGTTCAAGAAACCTTGTTTCAAGTTCAAGTGATGAAGCCATTCAAGTCTGTCCAAGATTTAAGTGAAGAAGTGCTGATTTTTTAAAGCTCGATAGCTGCTCGACACCTCTCGACAACTAGGCTATCTATCAAGCCTCTTAAGGTGTTTCTTATCGCAATCTCGACACCTTCTCGATAGCTAGTCAATAGATCGAGAAATCTTTTGTCTCCTCGATAGCTTCTCAACACCTGGTGGATCGATTGGGATGTTCCTCGACACTTGCTCAACACTTCCTCAATCGATCGAGATTTACTGAGCCTTACGAATTTTAGATTTTCAAATATGATTTTTAGCCCATGCTGACATGTATGTGTAGGTTTTCTTTTCTCACAATCCTAGACCTATATAAGGCTTATTTTATAGGCCGTCAAATAAGAGAATACAAGGAGAACATATGCAAAAGGTGACCGAAGCCTTATTCTCTCTAAAAGAAACTACTGCGTCTTTGCGCCTTAGGGTTTTGTAACCAAGTGCTTCTTGATCTTCATTGTTGATGAAGTGAAGAACTTTGCAACCAACATCTTCTTCTAGTTGGTGATTGAAGTCGCGTACTAGGATCCGCGCAATTGGTTAGTCACATACTTAAGATTCATGCATCATCAAAGGGTGGCATTCATATATTGAAGAGTTCAGAGGTTCTGAAACGGTAGAAGGTTTCTGCTGTGAGTTCATCTACGGGGATTGTAGAGTCTAGGGACAAAGGTTTTGTACTAGATCTGAAACTCCTTTTCATTATAGTGGATTGTTTTTCGGGAAGGTTTCCCCCCAGGTTTTTTACTATGAAACTAGTTTGTTTCATTGGTTTTCCTGGGTCATCATATCTTGTCTTATTTATTTTTCCGCTGCATGTTTTTGACATGATATTGATGTTTGTTTGTTTTAACAAGATTTATTCATAATAAACCTAATTAACAACTTGGGTTTAAAACTTGTTAATTCTATCAACCGGGGTCTATATTTCCCAACAAGTGGTATCAGAGCAGGCACACTCTGATTAGGGTTAATCTTTGTTGTGTGATCCATTGACCCCTGTTGTCATGGAAACTCTTGGTTGTTTTGATTTGCATGATCTTATGTTGAATGATGATGATGATATTCAAGATGCCTATTGCAAGCTTTATAATTTTTGTATGAAATCTCTTGAATATTCTACAAAATTAAAAACTAAATTTAAAAATTCAAGCTTGAAAAAGATGATTTGATTGCAAAATTGGATGAAGCTAATAATTTGAATGAGAATTTTAAAAATCAAATTTCATCTCGGGTGGATAAAATTAAAAGTTTCGAAGAGAAACTAGTTGTATCTAAAACTGAAGTTGAAAAATTAACTAGTGCCAAACTTGTTGTTGAGCCTAACTCAAAAGAAAAAGATTTTTATATTCCCTCATTTAAAAGGAATAATGAAGAGTTGAAGGCTAATATTGCTAGGATAAACAAAGGTAAAAATTCTGATGTTAATGCTGAAGTTTCTAAACCTATGTCTAAAATTGCTCCTAAGTTGAATGAAAAATATGAATTTGTCCCCATTTGTCATCATTGTCATATTGTTGGTCATATTAGGACAAATTGTCCTAAGTTGAGGTCTCTGTCAACCTCTAAGGCTAGACCTTCTTCAAGGAAGCCGAGTAGCTCTAAAAGTACTCATGTTTGTCACCATTGTGGTGTTTCTAGACACATTTGTCCTAATTGCTTTAAGTTGTATCCTCATAAGCAATTGTCCAAATGGTCACAGGTTTCCTCTCAAGGACCTACACCTTTGTTTGGAGAGTTATTAAAAGCTTTGAGCTTTTTAACTTAATTTCAGGAGAATTTTAATTCTTCTATGTCCTTTAGTAGACATACTAGGACACGTGCCTTTTCATCTTCACGGCCAAAGACTCGTGCTGTGTGGGTGAGAAAGGAGCCTAAGACTTAATTGTCTTTTTTGTTTGTCCTGTTCTTTAATTCTTTCTATCTAAAGTAGGACTATCTTTACTTGATTTCTTATCTGCTTTCGGAATCATGCTTTCACGCATCTACATCTTTCTATCATGCCTTCATGCATATGCATCTTTCTTTCATGCTTTCATGATGTTTGTCTATTTTTGTTTGGTTGTTTAGTCTTTATTTTGTTGGTTTTCAAAATAAAAGAGAAAAATCGTAAAAATACAAAAACAGTGTGTGTTTGTGTACATTGGTACTTGTGTACCTTGGATGGCCATTGAAACAAAGTTTTCTAAACTTTGTATCTCTTGTAGCTTAGATGAGCATCTCTATGCACAACTAAGCAAGTGAGCTTTGTGGCTCTTGTTTGTGATGAGTAAGATTAAGTTATCTCTTGTACTTAACACTCATATCACTCCTTTTGACGGGTAGGACTAGAAAATCCTAAGAGAAAGGCATAAATAACCATCTCACCACTGTTGCCCGCCAATCATAATATGACACCTGTATGCTTCGGCATAGCAAAAGTGCAGTGTCAATAACATTTGTGTGCTTCGGCATAGCAAAATTGGAATGTCAAATATCATTGGGTATTTCTTTTCTCTCTCTTATATGCCCATGCATGATATGCTTATTAAAAGAAAAATATACAAAGAAAATAAAAAGCAAAAAGATCAAAATGCTTTTAAATATGATTGCAAGCGTGTTTTCTAGGAGATGTGGGAGTTATAGGATGTACCTCGAAGGTGATAGTCCCTATCAAACAGTTATGATTGTGTGTGAGTTAAAGTGATTTTCTCATATCTCAAATCGTCATAACATGTATACACTTATGCAATCTTGCAATGTTTTTCACACACAATACGCAATATTCTTTGCTACTCTTGATACATGTGCAGGTACAATGTGATTTGGCCATCACAAGGTTTTACATGTGTTAATGTATGCTCACTAAACTGTCTTAACTTATTTTTGAAATATAAAATTGGTTATACTTGTTTTATGGAATCTATGAGCATGACATTTTTTGTAGTTGAGAGATTTGTCTTTCACATGTTTTGCATATTTCTATTATCTTGTCATCCATAGCATCTTGTTTCATTACATTCATACATTTATATAGATTTCTTTGTACCCCCTTGATCATCCTTGATCATTTTTATGTCTCTTGGTTGAAGCTTTCTAACTTCTTGTACCCTTTGTCAATCATGACAAAAAGGGGGAGAAATTGTGGAGAATATGTGGTTTCTTTTTAAGACTCTACATGTTAGGGGGAGAAATACATTCCTTTGTAAGGGGGAGATGTGTTTCATCTTGTTAGGGAGAGTGCTTACCTCTTTCTTCTTGTACCTTGGGTCTTGTGACCATGTTTACATACATTCTACTTATCTTCTTTATATGTTGATGTATGTCTTCTTCACTTATCATTACATGTGTTGTTTCTTTTCTATCTTTATACACATGTTTCTACTTGTATGCAATCTATTATTTCTGTTTCACACTAAGATACCTTGATGAGTTTTGTTTAAAGTGTTTCAGAAATATAGGTTGTCAAAGTCTACTTGTCATAAAATCTCTTCTTGCAAAGTTTTTCAAGAGTTTGTGTTAGGATAGATTTTATTGTATTCAACAAGTGAATATGAGTTGAGTGATTTATGACTTCTCTCATATGTTCATTTGTTTGTTGTGGTTTTGTCACGGATTGCCAAAGGGGGAGATTGTTAAGGACATATTTTGTGTAATTGGCTAATCCTTTGACAAAACGCACTTTACTTGTATTTGGGTAGATCTAGGATGTGTTCAATACTTCAAGAAACCTTGTTTCAAGTTCAAGTGTTGAAGCCATGACCTAGGCCTAAGGCCTCCACTACAAAATATTTCTACACCAAGGAAAAAAAAAAAAAAAAAAACCCTGTCCTCCATTATAAAAGACGCCTAATTTTATAAAATTATAATTTTTTTTAATGGTTGAGCACTATTTTTTTTAAGTGAATTTTTTTTAAGTGATATTAAAGATACCACAAATTTTATTATAGGTTTACAAATTGACATTCTCCAATTACAAAAAAGTAATTTAAACATTCATTAATTTTTTTTTTTGGACAGACATTCATTAATTAGGTTGTTAAAATTCATCTATATCTATATATAATATTAAAAGTTGAAGCGTAGCGTTTAATATTGTTGCACTCACATTGAGCTACGTTTGCAACCATGTTATTTCCATAATCTTTTCTGAATTTGTCCTACAATTTTAAAATATCTTTTAACAATTTTAAAATACTAATCAATTTAAAATAATTTCCAGCCTATCTCTACCATAAAGCCCACTTCTTATCAATTTAATTCCACCAGCTCACTTCTTATAAATTTAATTCCACTATAAAACCCAAATCCAAAGCCTTTTCAACATAAACCCTTTGTGAAACCCTGCGTCTTCACGGTTACACGTTACAACTTTCTGTATTTCCTTCTCTTTTGTTGCACGGTTTGTTTTCACGGTTACAAGTTACAGCTTTCTATATTTCCTTCTCTTTTGCTGCACGGTTTCAAATTCCAGTCTTCCCACCTTCTGTTTTAAGGTTTCACATTTGTTGCACGGTTTCTGTTCTATGGTTTCAAATTCTAGTCTTTTGTTGCACGGTTTCAAATTCTAGCCTCTCTCCCTTCTAATGGCAACCTCTTTGTCTTCCTTCCTCCTCTCCTCATAGTATATAAATACTGATAGAAGCTGGATGCTTCAGTTGAGGTATCTTTAAATCCCAGTTTGTTTTGTGCTCTATTCTTTTGCTTGATGTTTTTTATTCCCTTTTTAGTTTTTTGATTGGGTCTTATCCTGTGTGCTTCTAACGACTTAGTGCAACTCTGATTTATTCATGTAGTCCTGTGGTGTGGATACCTCAACAATTTATTTGTGTGTGCAAAATAAGGCAATTTTATATAAATCAATATTGTAGCAGCTGAATAAAATTTCTCAATTCCCTTTGTGATAGTGGGATGAGAAATCTGTGTATGTATTACCCAAGGTAATTGGATTAGAAATCTGTGTATGTATCTGTGTCAGCGTAGATTGATTCCCAAGGTAATTGGATTAGAGTTTTCAATACTGTAGCAGCTGATCAAAAACTCTTTCGAAACCTTATAGGTAAACTCTTATAGCCTTATATTCTCTTACAATACTTAATAGTTAATATAGCTGATCTATATAATAATCAAGTTTGTATAAGTCAATAATTATCTACTCATACCTCTGTTAGGTATACAAGTTTAGGTAGGTAGGTATATATATATATATATTCAACCCGTAGCATCCAATATAGAGATCAGCTTTTACCCTGTGCAATTCCACTTTAGAAAACCCAATCAACAATTGCATATTTGAATCTAAGGATCAGCCCCACTAGGTTATAAAGCCAAAGCCTCCGCACCTCAGTTCCTATCTCCAAACCCCACACATAAAGTTATCCCAACGGAAATTATTCTAATTCAATGAAGGCCAAGAGACTGACATTATGTTCAGTCAATAAACAATAACATAAGTAAGTTCCATTTATGGTAGAGCCCTATGTAGCTATATTTCTCCAGCAAAATTCCCTCAGAAGGTGCCTTGAGCAGTAACACTAGAGATTTTTGTACTGTTTATTTATCTCATTCAAAGGGACAGCACTAACTGCAATTATACCAGTTGGAAAATCAATTGTGGAGCAATAAGTTATTGACTGATTAAAATTTAAGCCTATTTTGCAAAAAGAAAATTTTTTGCCAAACTAAATTGAGAAATTATATATATTCTGGTAAAAGAAAATTTACAAACCAACTAAACAGTACAAAACTCTTTTTTCCCTCCAACAAACCACTATACTAAGACTATGAACTACTTAGTTTGCATTCCTTTTCTTCAAACAAAACAACAATTATCAAACTCCTTTGCCAATACCCCCCTATCCTCTAGCTCTTATAGCATCAATACATACCTTAAGGGTCTGCCATAATAATAAACTTTCATCCGAACCATTGTATCTTGCCACAAGCTGTGATGCAGGAGCCACATCAGAGTCCTTCCATAGTATCCCATATGCCTTTTGGGATATGATTTTACAAATTCTCTTTTGTAACGCACAACTGAAATTATGACATTTTTTATTTCAAAATCGTATCAACAGTCACTTGCACCTTGCTTCATTTATAGTTAGGACATTTTGTTTCTACAAATGAATATGAATTGGATGCCTCCTTTGGTTGATCACTTTAGAAGTTTAAGATGTTTAATTTTCTCTATCCATCTTCATTGCTGACTCTTTTGCTTTTTTTTTTTTTTTTTTTGGTAATAGTTATCTTTAAATTTGACACTTGGTATCTTTTTCTTTTCATTCACGATTCCTTAATGTGATTTCATATAATTGGAACTGTTTTTGGCTTTTGTTAACGTACATTATGTTATGGGTTTTAGGCCCAGTTAGATTACTTGTATAGCACACTTGTACTTGTACTACACTTTACTTGTACCGCACACATATGCCTCCTATATAAAGGCACTGATGTATATTCTTTAATCATGAAATACAATACTACAGATTTCAGTATTTCTAACATGGTATCAGAGCCATTGCTCTGACATTTTCTTAGCAGTCTTGTCTTTATTGGTGTTACTCCATTCTCAAAATCGCTTCCGCCATCACAACAGTCTGCAGCCTCTCGCCGTTGAACCTCCGACGTCTTCCAGCCGTTGTCTTTGGGTTCTGGACCTGCAGCCGCTGTTGTTGAGGAGTCCTACACCGCACAGATCACTGCACGTGTCATCAACGCCACGAATATTGCTCCGATCAGATTTCTGGAGGCACCACTGAGATCGTCTTGAGCCGATCTACCTGCCGGTGAAAGCCTCGCAGTCATCGGAGACCGCACGCGCCCTCACGCGCCGCCTGAAGATTCTGCGTCAGAAGCCCACGCGCCCCACGCGCTGTTTTCAGTTCCAGCTGACGTCACCCGTGACGTCATCCGTGCCACGTCAGCCCTAGCTACGTCAGCATCCTGTCATCTGCTGACGTCAGCACCACGTCATCTTGCTGATGTCATCCGCTGACCGCTGACCGTTGACTTTGACCGGCTGTTGACTTTGACCAGCTGTTGACTTTGACCGTTGACTTTTCTTCAGGGTTGACTTTTTGCAGTCCAGGTTCTCCTTACCCAGTTTTTCGCGTAGATTTCATTTTTGCAGTCTGTTTTTGCATATTGTGTCTCTAAATGGATAAAAAAGATATTTTTCTTCCTCGCCCCATCAATACTATATTGGAGGGGAATAAGAATTACTTATCTTGGTCTCAAGCTATGCGCAGTTTTCTTAAGGGTCGCATGCTCTGGCATTTTTGTACTGGTGCAATCACTATTCCTGTCAAGGGAGCCGATGAAGAAGATGCTGCTTTCCTTGGTCGCATGATTGAATGGGATAGTCACAACCACATGATCCTCACATGGATTCGAAACACTTCCATTCCCTCCATCTCCAATCTATTGGGCAGCTTTGATGATGCAAAATCTGCATGGGATATGTTGGCCAAAAGGTACTCCACTACTCACGGATCCATGAAATATCAGTTAGTGGTTGAATTGCATCAACTTAGGCAAGAACCAGGGCAGTCCATCAATGACTACTATGATCAGCTTCGCTTCATTTGGGACCAAATTAACCTTTCTGATCCAACTTGGGCATGCTCAAAGGATGCTCAGCAATATGCTACCATTAGAGATGAATTTCGCCTCTATGAATTCCTGATGTCACTTCACAAGGACTTTGAGCCCATTCGAGGTCAGCTTCTGAATCGCAGTCCTGCTCCCTCTCTTGATACTGCTGTGAACGAGTTGGTTAGAGAAGAAGCTCGTCTTGCTACCCTTCAAGCCCAGAATAAGCTCAATGTTCTGGCTATTACTCCTTCTGCTCCACTCATAGAGCAACCTCAGCAATCAGGTGATTCCTCTGGCTCTAGCAATCGTCGCAAGCAGACCAACAAAAAGTTCTGCAACTATTGCAAGCGTCCTGGCCACACGATTGAGACTTGTTACCGTCGCAACAAATCTACTGCTGCTGTTGCTAATACTGAGCCTACTCCGCCAATGGCTTCCATTTTAGCTGAGTCTCAGTCTTCTGGATCCACTATTAACAGCCCCCCTTGATTGTACTTCATGTCAGTTAGGAAAACAGCCAGCTTTGCCTTTTAATAACAGTGAATCTATTTCTAATAGTATTTTTGAGTTAATTCATTCTGATGTTTGGGGACCTTCTCCTGTTGCTAGTATTGGTGGATCTCGATATTTTGTTGTTTTTATTGATGATTATTCTCGTTATAGTTGGATCTTTCCTATGAAATCTCGTTCTGAAATTTTACCAATATACAGCAACTTTGCAAAAATGGTTGAAACACAATTCTCCAAACGTATCAAAATTTTTCGATCTGATAATGCTCTTGAATATACTCAATATGCGTTTCAAGCTCTGTTACATTCCTATGGCACTGTACATCATCTAACTTGTCCAGGTACCTCTCAGCAAAATGGTCGTGCTGAAAGAAAACTTCGTCATATTCTTGACACTGTTCGTGCTCTTCTTCTTTCTGCCAAAGTTCCTGCCCCATTTTGGGGTGAAGCTGCTCTTCATGCTGTTCATGCGATTAATCGCATTCCAAGTGCTGTCATCCATAATCAGACTCCGTATGAGCGTCTCTTTGGGTCACCTCCTGACTATCATCACCTTCGCTCTTTTGGATCTGCTTGTTTCGTTCTTCTTCAGCCTCATGAGCACAACAAACTTGAGCCTCGATCTAGACTTTGTTGTTTCCTTGGTTATGGCGAAACTCAAAAAGGGTATAGGTGTTATGATCCTGTCTCTCATCGTCTTCGTGTTTCTCGTAATGTTGTCTTTTGGGAACACCGATTGTTTGTTGAACTCTCTCACTTTCGTTCTTCCCTGACTACCTCCTCTGTTTTAGAAATCTTTCCAGATGAGTCTCTTGTTCCTTCTACAAATACTTTTGATCCTCCTTTGGACTTCTCTCTAGACATTTTTGATGCTTCTCCTAGACAGGTTGAAGATGAACAGGTTGATGACGAGCTACCCCACCTTGAGCCTGGGTCCCCTGCTCCTGCTCCGCCTGAAGATCCTCCACAAGACATTCCACCTCGCCACTCAACCCGGGTAAGATCCATTCCTACACATTTACTTGACTATCATTGTTACACTGCTCTTGCTACACTTCACGAGCCTCAAACCTATCGTGAGGCCTCCACTGACCCTTTATGGCAGATTGCAATGAAAGAGGAACTTGATGCATTAACCAAAAACCATACTTGGGATCTGGTCACTCTTCCTCCTGGACAGTCTGTGGTTGGTTGTAAGTGGATCTATAAGATCAAGACTCGCTCTGATGGGTCCATTGAGCGCTACAAGGCTCGTCTTGTTGCAAAAGGTTTTACACAGGAGTATGGGATTGATTATGAAGAGACATTTGCTCCAGTTGCTCGTATCTAATCTGTTCGTGCCCTCTTAGCTGTTGCTGCTGCTAGTAAATGGGACCTTTTTCAGATGGATGTTAAAAATGCTTTCCTTAATGGAGATCTGAGTGAAGAAGTCTATATGCAACCTCCTCCTGGTCTCTCTGTTGAATCAAACAAGGTTTGTCATCTTCGACGTGCACTTTATGGTCTTAAACAAGCTCCACGAGCTTGGTTTGCCAAGTTCAGCTCCACTATCTTTCGCTTGGGTTACACTGCCAGTCCGTATGATTCTGCCTTATTTCTTCGTCGTACTGATAAAGGCACCATTCTGCTTCTTCTATATGTGGATGATATGATCATAACTGGTGATGACCTCAGTGGTATTCAAGAACTCAAGGATTTTCTCAGTCAGCAATTTGAGATGAAAGATCTTGGACATCTCAGCTATTTCTTGGGTCTTGAAATTACTCATTCCACAGATGGTCTTTATATTACTCAAGCCAAGTATGCTTCTGACCTTTTATCTCGAGCTGGACTCACTGACAGCAAGACTGTTGACACTCCAGTTGAACTTAATGCGCATTTGACACCCTCGGGGGGGAAACCATTGTCTAATCCTTCTCTTTACAGACGATTGGTTGGCAGCCTAGTTTATCTCACAGTTACTCGTCCAGACATCTCCTATGCCGTTCATCAGGTGAGCCAGTATCTGTCTGCTCCACGGTCAACTCACTATGCTGCTGTTCTGCGCATTCTTCGATACCTGAAAGGCACTCTCTTCCATGGCCTTTTCTACTCAGCTCAGTCTCCTCTTGTACTCCGTGCATTCTCTGATGCTGATTGGGCAGGGGATCCCACTGATCGCAGGTCCACTACAGGTTACTGTTTTTTTCTTGGTTCTTCCTTGATTTCTTGGCGAAGTAAGAAACAAACTTTTGTGGCCCGCTCCAGTACTGAAGCAGAATATCGTGCCCTTGCTGATACCACATCTGAGCTCCTTTGGCTACGATGGCTTCTTAAGGATTTGGGTGTGTCCACATCCTCTGCTACTCCCCTTTATTGTGACAACCAGAGTGCCATTCATATTGCTCACAATGATGTCTTCCATGAACGGACTAAACACATCGAGATTGATTGTCATTTTATCCGTTATCATCTTGTCCATGGTGCTCTCAAGCTTTTCTCAGTCTCCTCCAAAGATCAACTTGCAGATATCTTCACCAAGTCACTTCCTAAGGGACGCACTCGTGATTTGGTTGACAACCTCAAGCTGGTCTCACATCCACCTTGAGTTTGAGGGGGGCTGTTAACGTACATTATGTTATGGGCTTTAGGCCCAGTTAGATTACTTGTATAGCACACTTGTACTTGTACTACACTTTACTTGTACCGCACACATATGCCTCCTATATAAAGGCACTGATGTATATTCTTTAATCATGAAATACAATACTACAGATTTCAGTATTTCTAACAGCTTTAACTAATGATAAGCATTTCTATCTCTATTTAACCATTAGTTTGATTTTTTTCTTTTTTTGTAACCAATAGTTTGATAGTTATATCCAATAGCAGGCTTATACATGGAGTTTCTAACCATGGAGTGGGATTCTGCACCTTAAAGATTACCTTTTTGGAATAGGAATAGAGAAACTCTTTCTATATTGCTGCTTTTGAGGATTGTTATGGTGCCAATAAATTCTTTTTACTACTAGAGTCTTAATTGTCTTTCAAGATCTGGGTGATTCGGTGTTGACATCGTTCCTTTATCAATAAAGGTAAACACCGCATCCCCTCCTACGCATGTAAGGCAATATTTTTTTGGCTGAACCAAGTATATGAGAAGATAAAATCATGAAACTCACTGTTCAAAATGTTCCAACTATATCATACTTTTTTTTATTAAAATTCACCATCTCCAACATGCAATTTCTTGGGGTTTGTAACATGCTTTGAAAGTTTCTCTATCATGTGCATATACTTAATAGGATTTTGTAGAATTTTTTGGTGTTTTGGCTGCATCTAAATCAGTTGAATCCTATTAGGTGAATGTCATGTAAAATGTAGTTTAGATTTTTAATAGAAATTGGATGTGTGGTTGACCTCAAGTATTTTGCAAACCTTTAAATCAAATCCACTATTTGGTATGATTGTGCATATTCTACTTCCTATTCTTAGCATACAGGTAATGCCCTCTTTGGTCCTATCAATCCTTAAACCCTATTTAGTTACATGATAAATTATTTCAACTGGTCTTTCACATCTTAATTTCCCAAAACCATTATTGTCCATAAATTCAACCGTTAGTGCAAATTTTTTTTTTTATATTGATGAGCTTCTTAAAGGTTGTTGGCTTTTGTAAGTTGGGTCCATCAAATTAACAAATCTGATTTTTTTTCCCATTAATCCTTCTTTTGCTGCTTAGTATAACATTGCAAGTGAGATTTTAGCTGGTGTTTGCTCTAAAACTCATGGATGCTATCTCAATGATTCAAAAAAGTGAGCTAACAACTACTGCTCCTGTTTCTCCTCATCTCAAATTGAACATGGCACTGGCCTTTTTTATCAAAGCCACCAATTATACATGTTTGGGCATTATTTTTAGAGATAGTCATGGTTCTCCTATTATAGTCCATACTAAATTAATTCCATGCCAAGGAAACCCATTGTGGATGACTGCCACACTCTGTTGGGAGCATTACACTCCTGTCACGAACTATGAATTAGAGATTTGATTGCGGAGCTTGCCAACTCATAGTTGCTGGCATCAATTGGGTTGCAAGAACCATGCTTGAAGGAGATTTCTGATGTGTTAGAACATATTTATGTTGTAGTAAGCAAGACATATATCCTATAGGACAGTTTCTAGACTATGTAATAAGTGAGCGTACGTGTTGGATAATTATGCTAAGGAGTTAAGGGTACCCTCGGCTTGGGTTGAGGAAAGCCATCTTTTCTCCTCTCTATTGTACACTTGGATTATTATCAATAAAGTTCTACTGCTTTTGAAATTTTTATTTAAAAAAAAAAATTTGTTTAGGATGTATCATATATATTTCATTTTTGGAACTTTCCCGTGAATTGTACGGATTAGCAACTAGTTAATCATAATCATTGACACATCATATTGTAAACATTCTATAGTACCCTTAGCAATTTCATTTTTCATTTCAAACAAAGCTTCTAAAATATAAAACCAATAGGAATTTAATTAATCCAATTGAACCCTAAGTGTTTGTTAACAAAATGTTGCAAATATGTTAGATCATCAATGATGATTAATCTCCCCTAATAGTTTGAGACTTTAATTTTTGTAATCAATCTAGCTCCTACCGAACCACACACAAAATAATATCTATCTATCTATCTCTCCCTTAAAAACAATATCTAAAATTAAAAATTAAAAATTAACCTTAATTAATTAATTAATTTAGTATTATTCTTCAAATTTTGTATTTAATGCAACAAATTAACCTTGGTTTGATTAGTATTAAATAATTTTATTTAATTAATATTTACATAATAAAAGGTCTTATATAAATTTTTTGCCTTAGGCTCCAAATTATATTTGGCCACCTCTGCTTAGTGACTCTAGCACTACTTATTTAGCAAATTATCATGTGATTTTCCCTCTCTTTTATTTTGTATATAATTATGAAGCTTGATAATGTTGATATTTATTGATAGAATTTTTTTTTTCTCTCTATATGAAATATGAAATATAAAATTTGATAATTATGGAATTTATTATTATTATGTTTTATTAAATATGTTTCTCCACATGGACCCACCATCACTCCTCTACCATTCACCACTCGCCGACAAAAGTTGTGCAAATATACGTTGTCCTAGCATTACTCATAGAATAATGCTTACTGTTCCTACTTCCTAGACAATTTATTTTGGAATATTTATTTTTGTGTTATGAGCACAAAGTTTGTGATGTTCTAAATTTGCGGTATATGTTCAAACAATCTGGTTAGGTCTAAATGGCTCAAAGTAATGCGTTGGTTACATTTGTTATATTGTTTTGCTTCTATAAATGTGCATGAGTAAAGATATTAACCTTATTTTAGTTAGTACTATTATTCTACCAATTTTGCATTTAATGAAACAAATTTACCTTGGTTTGATTAGTATTAAATAATTTCATTTAATAAATATTTACATAATAAAAAGTCTTACATAAATTTTTTGCCATAGGCTCTAAATTATATTGGGCCACCTCTACTTAGATTCTTGACTCTCAAACTTTATGCTTTGATCAAATAATTGAGAGTGGAAAATTGTAAATACCCATGTCTCTTCTTCTTTTGTTTTTAGGGTAGGCACCCCATGTCTTGAAAATGTATAATTTTAATAAGGAAGAATGCATTAAACCCTCCCTCCCCAAACTATCGATTTTTTTTTTTTTTCAAAGGCACACTGTACAAATGAAAGTATAAACAGCTAAAGTTACATAACTGAATTTAATTTTAGGCAAATTTAGAGTTTATAATTTTAATTTAGCTTATTAAAAAATTGTAATGTATATGAATATGTACATGTTTATGTTTATGAAGTATTTATTTGAATATTTTATTGAAAAATGATTTTCTCTCTCTTTTATTTTGTATATAATTATGAAACTTGATAATGTTGATATTTATTGATAGACATTTATTTATTTTTGTCTTTGTATGTGAAATATGAAATATAAAATTTGATAATTATGGAATTTGTTATTACTGTGTTTTATTAAATATGTTTCCTCACATGGACCCACAATCATACCTTTACCACTCACAACTCGCCAACAAAAGTTGTGCAATTTTACGTTATCCTAGCATTTCTCATAGAATAATGCCTACTGTTCCTACTTCTAGGCAATTTATTTTTGGAATATTGATTTTTGTGTTATAAGCGCAATGTTTGTGATCTTCTAAATATGCTGTATATGTTCAAACAATCTAGTTAGGTCTAAATGGCTCTAAGTAATGTGTTTGTTCCATTTGTTATATTGTTTTGCTTCTATAAATGTGCATGAGTAATGATATTAACCTTATTTTAGTTAGTATTATTCTTCGAATTTTGCATTTAATGCAACAAATTAACCATGGTTTGATTAGTATTAAATAATTTTATTTAATAAATATTTACTTAATAAAAGGTCTTACATAAATTTTTTGCCTTAGGCACCAAATTATATTGGTCCACCTCTACTTAGTGACCCTGGCACTACTTAGATTCTTGACCTTCAACATTTTTTCTTTGATCAAATAATTGAGAGTGGAAAATTGTAAATACCCATGTCTCTTCTTCTTATGTTTTTTACGTAGGTATGCCATGTCATGAAAATATATAATTTTAATAAGGAATGCATTAAACCCTCCTTCGCCAAACTATTGATTTTTTTTTTAAGGCACATTGTACAAACGAAAGAATAAAAAACTAAAGTTACATACTTAAATTGAATTTTAGGCAAAGTTTGAGTATGTAATTCTAATAGACCACTACTGATAAACAGACCACAGATACTAATATGACCATTCCTGCCAATGTCAAATAGTTCTATGGCATACTCAAAAGCAACACACAATGACCCCAAAGGTGGAATCTAATTTTAACAACTTTGACTTGAGTTCTTAAAATAATGCATCTGTTTTATGATCTGCAAATTGACACTAAATAATCTAAAACAATTATTCTAGCCAATACTAAGTGTGAGGAAGCAGCCACCATATCCTCTAAGTCTAAGATAATGCAGTAGCCATATCTCAGTTGATGTTAAGCATCAATATCTCCTTCCAAAAAGGTACTTATCATTTCTAAAATAGTTTGCAATATCTTCCCAATTAATTTACGAACGCTGAACTTGACAATTGAATTACCTAGGTTCTACCAGGTGACAACTGTCAGTTGCAAAGGAGATAGGAATTGTACCAAGGAAATTGCTCAAGCTACATCTATACACAACCTTATATATATAGCCCATATCACATTTTATGAAAGGCATAATTGTAACCTACTCAGCTGCTAAATTTTGAATCGTTAAGCATTGTGCATAACAAATACAATGTACAAAATTGAAAATTTGTGGATAGCAATCAGATGAATCTGGTTAAAATAATAATAATCTGGTCCAAAGGGCCCTACGTTGATAAGGTTCTACATCATCAAAAAAACTGGTCAAAACCGTGAGGAAGCAGCCACCATATCCTCCAAGTCTAAGATAAGATAATGCAGTAGCCATATCTCACACAGGCATTTAATCAAACAGTTCTATGGCATACTCAAAAGCAACTGCTCTATAGAACCTCAAAAAATCAAACAACCAAGAATTAAATCAACCCAAGAATTAAACGAAACCAAGAATTTCTGCTTTAAAATTCGCACATGGATATTAAAAAAAAAAAAAGAAGTTTCTTTGTGGATTTAAACTCTGGGAAAAAATGAAAGGAAAAAGAGGAAAAAAAAAATACCAGCTGTTGGGTATTGAATGGTGCGGCCACCAAGGCACTGCCGGGACAAGGGCGGTGAGACGGGAGAGAGAAGCTCTGTAGTAGCTTTGGTTCTACCGCCTCTCTCTCACTCTCTTTTCTGCCGGTTAGAGCTCTCTCCTCTCTCTTATTTCTATCGTGGTATTGAATTTGTTTTGTGAGGAAGTGAGGAATACGTGCATCTCATATGACTTATTCTGTTGGTGTTTTAACGTTAGACTAATTGAAGTAGTGATTTGACAGGTATGTATAGTTTAAGGAGTAAATTGGCCAATATAATAGTTCATGGGGTGTTTTGGCTAGTGGTTGAAAGTTTAGGGGGGTGTTTGAACATTTTTCCCAAAAAAAAAATTGCAATGTATATGTATATATTTATGTTTATGAAATATTTATTTAAATATTTTTTTGAAAAATGATTTTCTCTTTCTTTTATTTTGTATATAATTATGAAACTTGATAATGTTGATATTTGTTGACAGACATTTATTTTTTTGTCTTTGTATATGAAATTTGAAATTTGATAATTGTGGAATTTATTATTATTTTGTTTTATAAAATATGTTTCCCTACATAAACTCACAATCACACCTCTATCACTCACAACTCGCCAACAAAAGTTGTGCAATTTTACATTGTCCTAGCATTACTCATAGAATAATGCTTACTGTTCATACTTTCTAGGAAATTTATTTTTGGAATATTGATTTTTGTGTTATGAGTGCAAAGCTTGTGTTGTTCTAAATTTGTGGTATATGTTCAGACAGTGTTGTTTTGCACGTATGGCTTCAATTATTGCGTTCGTTCCATTTGTTATACTGTTTTGCTTCTATAAATGTGCATGAGTAATGATATTAACCTTATTTTAGTTAGTATTATTGTTCGAATTTTGCATTTAATGCAACAAATTAACCATGGTTTAATTAGTATTAAATAATTTTATTTTATAAATATTAACATAATAAAAGGTCTTCATAAATATTTTACATTAGGCTCCAAATTATATTGGGCCACCTCTACTTTGACTCTGGCACTACTTAGATTCTTGACTCTCAACCTTTTTTTTTTATCAAATAATTGATAGTAGAAAATTGTTAATACCCATGTCTCTTCATCTTTTGTTTTTGTTTTTTTGTTTTTTTTTTGGGTAGGTAACCCATGTCTTGAAAATGTATAATTTTAATAAGGAATGGATTAAACCCTCCCTCCCCAAACTATCGATTTTTATTTTTTAAAGGTACACTGTACAAATGAAGGAATAAAAAACTAAAATTATATAACTGAATTGAATTTTAGGCAAAGTTAGAGTGTGTGATTTTAAATTAGCTTATACAAAATTGTACTGTATATATATATGTATATGTATATGTATACGTATATGTTTTTGTTTATGAAGTATTTATTTAAATATTTTATTGAAAAAATGATTTTCTCTCTCTTTTATTTTGTATATAATTATGAAACTTGGTAATGTTGATATTTATTGATAGACATTTATTTTTTTGTCTTTGTATATGAAATATGAAATATAAAATGTATTCAATACTTCAAGAAACCTTGTTTCAAGTTCAAGTGTTGAAACCATGCAAGTCTGTCCAAGATTCAAGTGAAGAAGTGCTGATTTTTTAAAACTCGATAGCTGCTCGACACCTCTCGACAGCTAGGCTATCTATCAAGCCTCTTAAGGTGTTTCTTATCGCAATCTCGACACCTTCTCGATAGCTAGTCGATTGATCGAGAAATCTTTTGTCTCCTTGATAGCTTCTCAACACCTGGTGGATCGATCAAGATGTTCCTCGACACCTGCTCGACACCTCCTCGATCGATCGAGATTTACTGAGCCTTACGAATTTCAGATTTTCAAATCTGATTTTCAGTCCATGCTGACACGTATGTGTAGGTTTTCTTTTCTCACAATCCTAGACCTATATAAGACTTATTTTAGAGGCCGTCACATAAGAGAATACAAGGAGAACATATGCAAAAGGTGACCAAAGCCTTATTCTCTCTGAAAGAAGCTACTGCGTCTTTGCGCCTTAGGGTTTTGTAACCAAATGCTTCTTGATCTTTATTATTGATGAAGTGAAGAACTTTGCAGCCAACATCTTCTTCTAGTTGGTGATTGAAGTTGCATACTAGGATCCGCGCAATTGGTTAGTCACGTACTTGGGATTTGTGCATCATCAAAGGGTGGCGTTCATATATTGAAGAGTTTAGAGGTTCTAAAGCGGTAAACGGTTTTCGCTGTGAGTTCATCTACGGGGATTGTAGAGTCTAGGGACAAAGGTTTTGTACTAGATATGAAACTCCTTTTCATTATAGTGGATTGTTTTTCAAGAAGGTTTCCCCCCAAGTTTTTTACTGTGAAACTAGTTTGTTTCATTGGTTTTCCTAGGTCATCATATCTTGTCTTATTTATTTTTCCGCTGCATGTTTTTGACATGAAATTGATGTTTGTTTGTTTTAACAAGATTTATTCATAATAAACCTAATTAACAACTTGGATTTAAAACTTGTTAATTCTATCAACCGGGGTCTATATTTCCTAACAAGTGGTATCAGAGCAAGCACACTCTGATTAGGGTTATTCTTTGCTGTGTGATCCATTGACCCCTGTTGTAATGGAAACTTTTGATTGTTTTGATTTGCATGATCTTATGTTGAATGATGATGATGATATTCAAGATGCCTATTGCAAAGTTTATAATTTTTGTATGAAATCTCTTGAATATTCTACAAAATTAAAAGCTAAATTTAAAAAGTCAAGCTTGAAAAAGATGATTTGATTGCAAAATTGGATGAAGCCAATAATTTGAATGAGAATTTTAAAAATCAAATTTCATCTTGGGTGGACAAAATTAAAAGTTTGGAAGAGCAACTAGTTGAATCTGAAACTGAAGTTGAAAAATTAACTAGTGTCAAACTTGTTGTTGAGCCTAACTCAAAAGAAAAAGATTTTTATATTCTCCCATTTAAAAGGAATAATGAAGAGTTGAAGGCTAATATTGCTAGGATAGACAAAGGTAAAAATTCTGATGTTAATGCTGAAGTTTCTAAACCTATGGCAGAGAGTGTGTGTTGCCAGCTGGCAGGTGAGGACGCGCCTTGGGTCCCCATGGATGCTCCAGTGTTCATGCTTGTTCTTTGTTCCATGACGAATGCGAAATACGACCTGTGGGGGCCGGGCATCCCCCTTACTGATCGGGTCACAGATAAGCTAGACTATGACCAGTTCAGTGGGACTCGCATTATGCCTTCTCTTACCATTCCAGTATGTGTTCTTGCTCTTCTCATTTTCTTTAACCAGTCATCTCCTACATTCTTGTACATTAGTGACCTTTAAATGAAACATTTGTGTTATGAGGGCCCTACTGCTAGTGCTCTTATTGATCCTCCCTGTTTGCCTTGGTCGGTCTACACTTACGACCCTGATGACTTTGCTCAGGAGCACCCTGTTGGTTGCAATACAAATGTCATGGGCTACCTTTTTCCTGAAGGCACTCGAGCGGTGAGTTCTTTTTCATCCTTGTCCTCTTTCTTTTGTACTCTTGCATCCCAACACTTGCTCTAACAACCTTTCCTTCAAAATCCAACTTACTGTTAAGGAGCATGAGGAGCTTGTTTGGCTTGCAGGAAACCTCAAGCTGGAGTTGATTGAGTACTCTCGGCAGCTATATGGTGGCGGGGATGTCGGTGATGATGATGATGATGGCAGTGATGGTGCGGGAGGTTCAAAATCGACTCAGAGCCATTAACTGAGGAAGAGGCACTTTAGGTGACCCTACAGACAGATAGACAGACACAGACATAGCATAGCATACTTTCTTTTTATTGCTTTTACTATTTTTTTTTTTTTAATTTTAGCATACATGCTTGCACTTTATATTTGGTTTAAGACATTGGGTTGTATTTTAAGAACACCTTTTATATTTATGCTTTTATTTGGGATATGTACTTAAATTACAAACTTGTGGAAACTTTATGTTATTCTTGGAAACTTTATGCTTGAACTGTGCCTTGAGTAGTCCCTTTAGTCTCTCCCTTGCACCTTTCCATACCATCAAGTTAAAATGGATAACCTTTCTTTTAATCCCTAGTTTTTGCCTAGGTCCTTAACCCAGCAGTATTCCTTTAACTTTTGTCATGGAGTGGGTTCACATAGCTGAGAAAGCTTACAAAAAGTCCAATCCAAAGAAAAAAAGACTAGCCAACTACCTTAATATGCCCCAAATTTTACTTTTCAGCACTTTATGATTCTCATGTCTTTTCTTATAAATTTAATAAAGGATTGGAATGTTCCACATCCCTTATAGTAACAACTTTTGTCATCATTTTTTTTTTTTCCATGCCATGTAATTTTTGCCCATGACGTCTGACAAGTAGCATATAAACGTTCGTCTATTACTTGCAAACCGTCCCCCACAGTGACAAGTAAGAGTATGGACGAGCATAAGTGCATTAATTCTAGGCAGCAATCAATGATCAAGCAATGAATAGCACGAAACCGTTACCATCGTCCAATAATACGGAATTAAGGACCGATTACAACATAATGGTATATTGAGTATTAACTTAGCTTGAGGCTATATATAGCCAAGAAAGACATGTAAAAAGGACATGAACACACAACTGCTATACAAATTACAGTTTTTTCAAAGAGAATAAGCTAACTTAAGCATCGGAGGATCATTGGCAGGCCCCAAATCGGTGCCCTTATCTGTTGAGTGCTTTCTGTGAAACAGGATTTTCAGGTCGTCCATCATAGAGACGAAGGATATACTGACGAGGCAAATTCTTGCTTCATCAGTTTGGCCCCGTCTGTGGGAATTTTTTGACAATAAGCCGTTGAATTCTCTATCGACTAAGTTCCTCAGGATCGATGGACTTAGCTTTGACCACGCCATCAGATCTAGTGGTAATGGCCCAACAGATTCAAGCACTCACTGCTAATGTGCAAGAATTGATGAAACAAAACGAAGAATTGAAGCAGAAGGCATGCCCTGGGACTCCGACTATGTTGCAGTCTCAACGCAATTGCAATGACAACGACGATGAGGTCCAGAGTCCAGAGAATAGCAGAAGGGATACTTCAGAACATACTGCGCAGTCAACTCGTGGTAGTGACCAAGTGATGAAAAACATGAGAAAGGAGTTAGATGAGGTTAAGAACGCCATGAAGGGGAAGACAACAATAAACCTGGATGGCATGATCAAAAGGACTGACTTACCCTTCATAGCTAGTGTACTAGAGTGCCCTTTGCCTCCCAAATTTTGTCTCCCTCAACTGGAGGTTTACGATGGCACTAAGGATCCTCTAGACCACATAGGGGCATTCAAAGAAATTATGAGCCTCCAGCTGACCCAGATGAAGTCATTTGCAGGACATTCCCAACAACCCTTAGGGGAGCGACACGGGTATGGTTCAGTAAGTTACCCGTAACGTCTATTGCAAATATTGACCAGCTGAGTGACTCCTTCATCCGTCACTTCATTGGAGGTCAACGCTATAAGAGGCCCACTTCCTATCTGCTAACTGTGAAATAGCAGGAAGGAGAGACCCTGAGGGAATATGTGAAGCGATTCAACAAAGTAGTCTTAGAAATTGATGAGGCTGACGAGCAGGTGATAATGACAACCTTCCAGGCAGGGCTGATCAACCCTAACTTCGTTTTCTCCCTAGGGAAAACTCCTCTGACTTCAATGAAGGATCTACTATTTAAAGCACAAAAATACATGAATGGGGAAGACGCGCTAACTGCAAAGGGACTTACAGGAAAGCGAAAGAAAGACGAAAGCGTAGAGTCCCAAAGCAAAAAGATGGAGCACAAAGATAATCTTATGGAAGCTAAGGCTAGCAAAAGTGGTCTGGAGGCCTCTTCGAAGAAGAAGCTGAATTTCACCCCTTTGATATTGCCTGTGGACAAAATTCTCATGCAAATAAAGGACGACTCTGCCTTGAAATGGCCTAAACCATTGAGTTCATCCTCAAAGAAAAGAGATATGAAGAAGTACTGCCGCTTCCGTAAGGACCATGGCCATTACACAGACAAATGTCGGGATTTAAAAAAGCAGATAGAGGAGTTAATCCAAAGGGAGAAACTTCAAAAGTTTGTTAAGAAAGACTATCAATCTCGCCAGCGAACAGAGGAGAAGCCTATTAACGACCAAAGAGAGGAAGATCAGGACAATCTCAAACCAATCGTGGGAGAAATAAGAACGATCACTGGGGGACCAGTCGTTTGAGGATCGTACAAGTCCTTGAGGAAGGCGGTTCAGAGGCAGGTGAACAGCGTTCATGTGAAGCACCCAATGGCAAAACATCGTCGCACTAGGAATGACGACATTGTCTTTTCCAAGCAAGATGTGAAGGGGATCAGGCAGCCCCACGATAACCCCCTAATCATTATGCTAACCATTGAAGGGTTCAACACCCAAAGAGTGCTGGTGGATAATAGAAGCTCGGCAGATGTAATGTACATGACAGCTTTCCAGCAGATGAAGTTGGATCCAAAACGCCTTAAGCCTTTCGAATCTTCGTTAGTTAGCTTCAGCGGAGACCGTGTTTATCCAAAGGGCATCATTTCATTACAGATTACAGCAGGGACCTACCTCGCTCAAGTGACGAGTATGGTAGACTTCTTGAACATCAACTGCCTTTCGTCTTACAATGTGATTCTTGGGCGACCAACCCTTAAACGCCTTAAGGCAGTAACTTCCACATATTGCCTGAAAGTGAAATTCCTGACCCCCTATGGAGCTGGAGAAATCACAGGGGACCAACTTTTGGCTTGGAAATGTTACCAAGCGGTCCTAGCATCAAGGGAAAATCATACTTGGATGGTAGAAGAAGAAGCACCTAAACCTATGGAGGAGGCAGAAAATGTTATGCTAGTGGAAGGAAACCCATCCAAAACCACCAAGGTAGGAAAAAAGCTTCAACAGACTTTGAAGGACGAATTAGTAAAGTTTTTGAAAAAGAACTTGGATGTCTTTGCATGGAGCCATGAGGACATGCCAAGGATCAACAGACGAGTGATAAAGCATAGTCTTAACGTCGACCCAACAAAGAAGCACGTTCAACAAAAGAGGCGAGTATTCACTCCAAAGCGAAATAAAGCAATCATGGAAGAGGTGGAGAAGTTTTAACTGCTGGATTCATTAGAGAAGTCTACTATCCAAAATGGCTTGCCAATGTTGTTATGGTAAAAAATTCTAGTGGAAAATGGAGAGAATGTGTGTGGACTTCACCTATTTGAACAATGCATGTCCTAAATACAATTTTTTTTCCTTCCTAGAAGTGACCAGCTTGTTGATTCAACAACTGACCATGAACTACTAACCTTCATGGATGCTTTTTCAGGTTATAACCAAATCCTAATTAACAGGAGAAAACTGCATTCGTCACTAGCCAAGGCCTATATTGCTACAAAGTCATGCAGTTCAGACTGAAGAACACAGGTGCCACCTATCAAAGATTGGTGAATCAGATGTTCAGTAAGCAGATAGGAAGGAATATAGAAGTCTATGTAGACGATATGCTCGTGAAAAGCAGAGAAGCTGAAACCCATCTTGCAAACCTTCAAGAGGCGTTCGATACTTTGAGAAGGCTTCATCGTATCTCAGTGAGGAATTAAGGCGAACCCGGAGAAGGTCAGAGCCATACTTGACATGGTTTCTCCCAAGACAGTCAAGGAGGTGCAAAGACTGACGGGGCGGGTAGCAACATTAAACAGGTTTGTCTCTAAGGCCACTGACAAGTGCCTCTCCTTCTTTAAAGTTCTTAAATAGGCTTTTCAGTGGATGGATGAGTGTGAGGCAGCCTTTCAAAACCTCAAGGAGTATCTGGCCAAGCCTCCATTTGAGCCCGTCAGTAGAAGGAGAAGATCTGTTTTTATACTTAGCTGTATCACAAACAGTTGTCAGTTTAGCCTTGATCCGTAAAGAATCCAAGACACAACAGCTAGTGTATTACACGAGTTAGGCTTTTCAGGGTGCCGAAGCAAAGTATCCACGCATGGAGAAGATGGCCTTCTCATTAATCGTTGCTTTAAGAAAGGTTCGTCCATACTTCCAAGCTTATACCATTGTAATTATGATAGACCAACCAATCTGAAAAGCAATGAGCAAACTAGATGATGTGGGTCGTAGTGATGGAAATAAAAGAGTGCGCAGTGGAAAATTAACGGATTTACTTCATTCGCAATTGATAACATGCACTATGTAAATTTCAGAATACAAGAACAAGAAAGTGTACCTTGGTGTGGTGAATTTCAAAACAAAGATTCCAAGTTCTTGAGAACACTTTTAATCTTCACTCCAATTCCACTAACGCCCAAGATGTGTGGTCTCTCAATCAATTATATGAAATGTTCAAGAGAAAATTTAAGAGTGTCCTACACTCACATACACCATTTCATGTAAAGTATTCTCTTCTAAAAATTCTATATGTTTCTCTCCTTATAACTGATTATCTAATTGGGCTAGCCTTTTCGGCTTTTCCAGTTGGGCTCTAGTATATGGCTTGGAGTGGGACCAAAAGGGACCAATAAGACACTAGCTCCAATGGGCCTTGGGCTTTTCTGTCAACTCTTGACAAGTCCAAAGTTACCATTAACTATATTTAATACCACTATATAAATATAGTTACACTCTAGGTCTTATCTATAAATTATATCCCAAGACTTTATTGTGCATGCAACCCCTTTATAAAATATTCGTAGTAATACAAAGTCATAAATGTAGACTGCCACTTTGTAAATTACTACATCTTAATCCTTGAGTACCCGGTTTAATCCTTTTATATTATTCACTATATATTTATGAAATCCAATTTCATAAATATATACTTTAGTCTTACTAAAGTGGTTAAGCCTAACTCTCTGAATAACAAACCCATTAAACTTATCTCAAGGGAATATTTTGTATCTCCTTCAAGAGACTATGAATTCCATCTTGAGAACATATGTTCCATCAACACTAAATGTGGCTGCCCAACATACTGAGGTTTTAACCGTTACTTTAGATCTCACTCCTGATATATCAAAGCAACCTACACCTCATGATTAGGTCCATTATTCTCTTAGGATTAAGAGTTCATGCAAATATAAGTCGTGAGATTTATTATTCAATTGACGGTCGTTAGGAGAATAATAAATCTCACAGCGGTCCAGTTCAATATGTCTTAACTCTTAAAACATATCAACATATCAACTAGAAGTCTCCACTTCCATGATCAAGAAAAATCATCGTAATTGATATGTTATAGTCTTCGCAGATGAAACGCCCAATTTCATCACCGATTGCGAACTACAATTTTGAGTTTACAAAGAACTTGTGACTTATATCTTCTGTGACTAAATCACATAAATCACATACTATGCATCTCATGGACTATTTGATAATGTTTGAATATTCATGTTACCATTATTTCAGATAATAATAAAACAACTTTATTAAACACAATATTAAGTCACACATAATGTCATACATAATGTCATACTTAATATTATACATAGCATCATACAATAGGATTTAAGGGCACTTATCCTAACAGTATGGTCCAATGGGTCATTGAGCTAAGCTAGTTTGACATTGAGTACAGGCTAAGAACAGTAATCAAAGCTCAAGCTTTAGCGGATTTCATAGCAGAATTCACTCTTCTATACCCTGATTAGGAAATAAAGTATTGGATGGTTAGCTTAGATGACTCGTTTGTTACAGGATTCAGAGGCGTCGATGTCATAATGACGTCACTAGAGAAGGACATCCTTATGTATGGGGTTCAACTCTAGTTTCCAGCAACAAACAATGAGGCAGAGTATGAGGCAGTCCTTACTAACTTGAGGATTGCAAGAGCCTTGGGAGTCAAGAATTTGAGATTAAGGACTAATTCTAAGCTTATTGTTGGGAAAATAACCAGCGAATATGAAGTAAAGGAATAAAGAATGAAGAAATACCTATAGCTGACGAGTTTGATGATGTCAAACTCGAGCTAATCCCAATGGAAGAAAACTCAGCTGCTGACGAGGTTCCTAGACTTGCATCAACTGAAGATGCTTTAGCAATGGCAGGCTTGCTCATAGAGGTTCAGACAATCCCAGTATTGACAGACTGCAAGCCCTTTCGATTCAGCGACCAAGTAACTGGATGTAACCAATCATGTCCTACATCAGAGACGGCTAACTCCCATCTGACTCATCAGAAGCGAAGAAGGTTAGAGTTCGAGTAGCAAGGTTCACTGTTTTGAATGGAGAACTCTACAAAAGAAGATTCTTGATGCCATACCTAAAATGCTTAACCCCTGACGAAACGACGTATGTGCTATAAGAAATACACGAGGGTGTATGTGGTAACCATTTCGGACCTCGATCTTTAGTGGGAAAGACGGTTAGGGCAGGCTACTTTTAGCAAGCTATGCAAAAGGATGCAGGTAAACTTGTGAAGAAATGCGATAAGTGTCAACAGTTTGGCAACGTGTAGCATATACCTGGGGAATTACTGATGAGCATCTCTTCACTATGGCCATTTTCCATATGGGGTATAGACATCATTGGTCCACTCCTTTTGGGAAAAAGGCAGGTGAAGTTTCTACTCGTAGCCATTGATTACTTCACTAAATGGGTCGAAGCAGAACCACTAGCAGTAATCATCGAAGACAAGATACAGACCTTCGTTTGGAAGAACATTTTCTACAGGTTTGGGATCCCTAGGATGATCATATCTGATAATGGTCAATAGTTTGATAGTAGAAAACCACTATTCGTCACCTGGGCACCCATAAGCTAATGGGCAAACAAAAGTAACAAATCGTACTTTGCTTAAACTCATCAAAGCACGACTTAAGGGGGCAAAGGGTGCATGGCCTGAAGAATTACCTAGGGTATTATGGGCTTACAAGACAATAGCAAGAACACCAATAGGAGAAACTCCATTCAAGTTGGCCTTTGGCACTGAAGCAGTTCTCCTTGCTGAAGTAAGAGTCTCCAGTCTTAGGAAAGCTCATTACGATGAAGGTACAAACAATAACGAACTAGGGCTCAGGTTGGATTGTTTGGCTGAAGTCAGAGATGAGGCAGCCTTAAGAATGGCCCAGTATCAACAAAAAATGTAGAAGTACTATAATCAGAGGGTAAAGCTTAGAAGGTTCAACCCTGACAACATGGTGCTGCGAAAAGTCTCACAAGCTACTAGGGATCCAACGCAAGGGAAGTTAGGACCTACTTGGGAAGGCCCATACAAGGTCGTCCATTACTCCCGACGAGGAAGCTATTACTTGAAGGATTTGGAAGGCAGTCCACTTCCACGTCCTTGGAACGTGGAACATCTCAAAAAGTACTATCAGTAAAAGCTATTGCCTGGTCTAATAAGCTTTCTCCGTAAGAGCACCTCGCCTGACAATGCATCAAATAAGCGAGATTTCATTGTTTTTTTTTCTAAGTATTTCTTTTCCTTCTAGTATTTTGATAAAGTTATTTTCAGTTTTCTGTTTCATTGTAATTCCCTCGTATATGAGGAATGCATGAAATAATAAGGCTTGTTCAGCCATCCCTTTTTTTCAATATAGTTTGACAGAGTGTCAAAGCTAAGTTCAATGACAAAAAGGAAGTACCTGAAATCTGGCAACAAGTTCAAATCACAAACGTGATAAGAACCCAAATGGTAAAAAATCAAAATGACGAGTTAAAATCATAAATGTGATGAAAACTCAAAAAATGAATTAAAATCACAATATATGGTAAAAACTCAAAATGACGAGTTGAAAATCATAAATGTGGTGAAAACTCACAAGATGAGTTAAAATCACGAAATAAACTCAAAATGACGAGTTGAAAATCATAAATGTGGTGAAAACTCACAAGATGAGTTAAATCATGAAATAAACTCAAAATGATGAGTAAAAATCATAAACGTGGTAATGACTCTAACGATGAGTTGAAATCACAAAACATGGTGAAAACTCAAATGACGAGTTAAAATCTTAAGCAAGGTAATAAAAGAGCAAGCATGAATCATAAGTAGAAGAGCTTTAAAGTTCAAAACAAGATGAATCCATTGTTTCTAAAATAAAAGCCTTAAAACAGGAGGCACCCATTGTTTCTCAAACAAAAGCCTCAAAACAAGAGGCACCCACTGTTTCTAAATTAAAAGCCTCAAAATAGGAGGCATCCATTGTCTTTAAAATAAAATGAAATGAAGTTATTTAAATTTTTTCAAGGAGCACTGACGATCTCCTCAACATGGCCCGTGTCTGTCTGAGCCTCGATAGTAACTCCTCCCGCAGCAGCACCTTCTCCCTCAACAACATCAGTATCTTCAGTAATGGTTTCACCTTCCTTCTCATTGACCTCGTCAGCAAAGATCGCAGTATCAATAGCTTCAAAGTCCAGATTTGCAAAATCCACTACATGGCTATAGTGCTTCATCATCCACCTACGAAAAAGCTCAAAGCCCTGGCAATCACTTTCTCATGTTCCAAGTCTGTTTTCAGGAGGGCAGCTTGAACTTCCTCATCTTTCTGAATGACAGCCTTTCTCTCAACATTCAGTGCTTCCTTCAGTTCCTTCACCTTCTCCTTGGCCTTCGTCGATTGGCCCATAGCTTTGATTAGATCCTTCCTTAACTTTGAGCTCTTGGCCTCAATGGAATCAGCCTTAGAGTTGGCCACTACTACCTTCTCCTTACTGTTCAAGTAGTCTGTTGTCAAACGAAGTGACTCACCAAGAACCTGAAAAAATGAAAGAAGGGTTAGTAATTCTTAACAGGTGTAAATACTTGACGAGTAATGAAGAATCGCTAAGTAAAATACCTGCACTAGTTTGTGAATATGGCAGCTGACCAATTCGTGGGAAGAGATGGATGAGAGGCCCTTAAGCTCATCGTTAGTAATGACATTGTGAGCTTGTCCAAGGGCAGTAACAAGGTTCTCCCAAACACTCTTGCCAACCTTGGCCTTCCCTTCGTCTAGCTTACGTTTCTTTAATCCAAGGGTAATATGAGATAGAGGTTCATTCTTCAAGTTCTTAACACGGGCGTATTTGTCTTTGCTATACCTGGTGGCCATTTCTGCAAGAAGAAGGTTAGTAGGGTGAAATCCTATAAGGTAAAATAAGAAACGATGGAGAATTAAAACCTACTTTTCTCTTTCTAGGCAATTTTCTTCTAAACGTACGCAGAAGGCTCAGGTCCAAGGCAACACTCGTACAAACGACGAGGATCAACCGGCTCGTTGAAATTGTCAACTGTGAGGTAAAACTCTAGAGCAGCCTTAATTCGTCCTTGGTAACATTCCTCCAACAAGGGACAATCAGAAACTGCCAATAAAAAAAAAAGGTGGTCAAAGAATAGTAAACTTAAAACATCTAGTTTAATGGAGAGGAAAGAGAGACGCACCAAGAGAAGGGATTTCCCATTTCCGTAGCAACCATGGGACCTCACCCCACAGGTCATCAGACATGGTTTCCCGTCCAGATCTAGAAATGAAGAAATATCGTGACTTCTAGTCATGAAAGGAAGTAGGAAAGCTACGGACGATTCTAGACTCCCTATTCCAAGGCAGAAGTTCAAAATACCCACAGTGGGTGGAAGGTTTCAAACGGTACAAGTAAAGAAATTCATTTAGGGTAATCATGTCCCCATTATGGACAGATACCCAGATCGACATACAACCAATGATCATCCTCCATGCATTAGGGATGAGTTGACCGGGTGCAACATTGAGAGCAAAAAGGAGTTGCATAATAAAAGCATGAACAGGAAAACGAAGGCCATATGAAAAAGTAGCTTCGTAAAAACTCACTTCGCCATGAGCAAAGGTGCACGCTTTTTCATTAGGACGAGGTAATCTTATGGCTACCCCTTCAGGGAATTGAAACCTCTTACGATAAGATTTCAAATGTCTCGACTCTAAAAGGCAAGACTCGGAGAAAGCATGGAAAGGGATTGAAGACGAAGGAGTTTTTGAAGAAGAGGGTTTTGAAGACGATGGGGATTTTGACACTACAATCTTGAAATCTTTATTAGTGGACTCACCACTTGACGACAAACCAATTTCTAACTCACTGGACCTAACGTCGCTATCTCTATACTCTATGGCAGTCATCTCTAGATGATGGGCGATTAAGGAGCGACGTAGGGACGGCACCCACCAGAAGATAGGCCTAAAAGCCTAAAAGCCCCACAATCTCGAGGTACAAATAAACCAACGTAGGGACGGCACCCACCAGAAGACTCAAGAAACACTCCTAGCCCAGTGAAGAAGAACAAAATGGAGGGAGTTTCCTTCTTAATGAAATCAAAATCAACCATTAAGGGAGGAAGAGGAGTCTTACCGTACGGAAGGTGCAGAAACTTTTCTTTTAGTTTCGGACTCCAAGCTCAGTGTATAACAAAGAAGAAGAAGAAGAAGAAGAAGAAGAAGAATATGAGAAGGCTTTTTGATAAAAAATGGAAATAAATTCAATGCGTGGGAAATTCAAGGAAAATATACACGTGTGGCCAACACAAACAAGGAACGTGGCAATCAGCTGATGGAGATGTCGCCCCACAATAAATATGATGGAAGGAGAATCTCGGAGCACGAACAAGGTGATCCACCCAAGACGGACTTTCCATATTCCTTAGCTTGTCTAGACAATAGACAACAAAGGAACACGGGGGGAAACTGACGAGTAGCATATAAACGTTCGTCTATTACTTGCAAACCGTCCACTACAGTGACAAGTAAGAGTATGGACGAGCGTAAGTGCATTAATTCCAGGCAGTAATCAATGATCAAGTAATAAATAGCATGAAACCGTTACCATCGTCCAATAATACAAAATTAAGGACCGGTTACAAACATAAAACGTTGGAGTTAATTTGCGATCATTAAGCATTAATTACCCAGCTGCAACATAACGGTATACTGAGTATTAACTCAGCTTGAGGCTATATAAAGCCAAGAAAGACAGGTAAAAAGGACACGAACACATAACTGCTATATAAATTACTGTTTTTTCAAAGAGAATAAGATAACTTAAGCATTGGAGGGTCCTTGGCAAGCCCCAAACCGGTGCCCTTATCTATTGAGTGCTTTCTATGAAACATGATTTTCAGGTCGTCCATCATATAGACGAGGGACAGCCTGACGAGGCAAATTCCGGCTTCATCAACGTCCTAAGGAATTTTTGCCATGCCCATGGTCTTTGCCCTTATCTTTTGCCTAGATCGCCCTTGATACGCCAAGAATGTATTGACCCCTTGTGATGAATTAACCAATTAATTAGCCAAGTTAATTAATTAATTCAATTTGCATGCAATACGTGTGGTAGCATAAACAAATCACCAAATAACTAAAAGTGCAGCGGAAAATAAATTGACACGATGATTTGTTTACGAACGGGAAAAACCTACACGGCATAAACCCCACCAGGTGATTTTAAGATCACCACTCTCAAGAATTCACTATTATCACAACAAGCGGTTACAAGTAAAGGAATCCTAGTACCTTACACCAACCTATAGTTGAACCCTTACCACAATACTCAATTGGACTTGTTCTGTAGTGACAATCTTTCCTTTTAATGCACGGCTCCCAATGCGTGACTAACCAATTCAATGCACGGATCCCAGTACGTGGCTTACCCACCAACTTGAGAAAGATGTTGGCTGCAAAGTTTTTTAGTTCATCAACACGATGAAGATCATGAAGCTCCTTGGTTAAAAAACCCTACGGTGTACAAAACACAACAGCTTCTTGAATAGAAAAAGATGAACTAGGGCATATGTCTCCGATTCACAATATGCTTGTGAAAAACTTTTGCATTGAGTTGCAACCACTGTGACGGCCCTTAAAACAATCCTTATATATGTTTAGGGTTGTGAGAAAAGAAAGCCCAAACATCTATTCACGGATTAGAGTGAAATCAGCTCTGAAAAACTGAATTTCATAAACCTCGATAGATAAACCTATCTATCAAGAAGCTGTCAAGCTAGCTGTTGAGCTTTAAAATCAAGCACTTCTTTACTTGATTCTTGGACATATTTGCATGGCTTTAACACTTGAACTTGAAACCCTGTTCCTTGAAGTATTAAACACATCCTAGATCTACCAAATTACAAGTAAAGTGCGTTTTGTCAAAGGATTAGCCAATTCTATATTGACATATGTTCCTAACATTGATTCACATATGTCCTAACAATCTCCCCCTTTAGCAATCCGTGACAAAACCACAACAAACAAATGAACATATGAGAGAAGTCATAAATCACTCAACTCATAATCACTTGTTGAATACAATAAAATCTATCCTAACACAAACTCTTGAAAAACACAGATATGAATGCAATCAAGCATGCTACACAACCAAAGCTCCAAACAACATTTTAAGCTCTCAAAATCATCTCTCAACAAGAAAAATGTCAATCACATAGATCCAAAACACACACATACACACTAAACAAGTCTAACCAATTTTAAATTCCAAAAACAAGTTAAGACAGTTTAGTGAGCATATATTAACACATGTATTTCTTGTGATGGCCAAATCACATTGTACCTGCACATGTATCAAAAGTAGCAAAAAATATTACATGTTGTGTGTGAAAAACATCACAAGATTGCATAAGTGTCTACATGTTATGACAATTTGAGATATGAGAAAATCACTTTAACTTTGATGGGGACTATCACCTTCGAGTTGCATCCTATAACTCCCATATCTCCTAGAAGACATGCTTGCATTCATATATAAAGCATTTTGATTCTTTTTGCTTTTTATTTTTCTTTGCATATTTTTCTTTTAAGCAAACCATGCATGGGCATATAAGAGAGAGAAAAGAAATACCCAATGATGTTAAGCTTTTGATATTACACTTTTGCTATGCCGAAGCATACAGATGTCATTTCATGATTAGCGAGTAGCAGTGGTGAGATGATTATTTATGCCTTTCTTTTAGGATTTTCTAGTCCTTGTCAAAAAGAGTGATATAAGTGTTAAGTGCAAGAGATTACTTAACCTTACTCATCACAAACACGAGCCACAAAGCTCACTTACTTAGTTGTGCATAGAGATGTTCATCTAAGCTACAAAAGATACAAAGTTTAGAAAACTTTGTTTCAATGGCCATCCAAGGAACACAAGTACCAATGTACACAAACACACACTGTTTTTATATTTTTTTATTTTTCAAAATTTTTTTTTATGAAAAACAAAATAAATCAAAATTGAAAATAAACAAACAAAAACATGTTAAACAAAGCAATGCATAAAACTAGATGCAAATGCATGAGGAAGGAGGAGAAGAAAAAGAGATCAATCCATGGAGATAACACCAATGTTTTGGCGAAGGAATTCAAATCGTTTGCTATCAAGAGGTTTGGTAAATAAATCAGCCTTCTAATCATCAGTGTAAATGAACTCAAGAGTACCATCTTCGACAAGCTCCCAAATGAAGTGATGTTGAATCTCTATGTGTTTAGTTCAAGAATATTGAATCGGGTTCTTAGAGATGTTGATGGCACTGGTATTGTCACAGTAGATAATGAGATGCTCTTGACAAATACCGTAATCAATGAGAAGTTTTTGCATCCATAGAAGTTGGGTGCAACAGCTACTGACAGCAATGTACTCAGCTTTTGCAGTGGATAATGAGATGGAATTCTTCTTTTTGCTCATCTAGGAGACAAGATTATTACCCACATAGAAACAACCCCTCGATGTACTCTTTTTATCATCAGCATTCCCAGCCCAGTCTGTGTCAGAATATCCAGCTAAGATATCATTTGTGTCCTTGCTATACCACACACCAAAGTCGGCCGTGGTTTTGACATACTTTATGATTCTTTTCAAAGCAATCATATGAGACTCTTTGGGATTAGCCTAATATCTAGCACACACTCCCACACTGTAACTAATGTTAGGTCTACTAGCAGTAAGGTAAAGAAGACTACCTATCATGCTTCTATAAAGAGATGAATCAACACTTTTACCCAACAAATCAACAATGAGTTTAACATTTAGGCTCATAGGGGTTCTAACAACAAGCAGATTCCAAACTAAACATTTTCACAAGATTTTTAGCATATTTAGATTGAGATAGGAATATACCTGAATCTTGTTGATGAATCTGCAAACCAAGGAAGTGAGTCAACTCTCCAATCATGCTCATCTTGAACTTGACCTGCATGAGTTTTGAGAAACTATGAGCAAGTTCATCCTTAGTCGACCCAAAGATGATATCATCAATATAGACTTGAGCAACTATCAACTCACCGTCTTCCCTTTTAATGAAGAGAGTTTGATTAGCTTTTCCTCTTGTGAACCCATGTGACACCAAGTATTGTGTGAGCCGATCATACCAAGCTCTAGAGGCTTGCTTTAAACCATAAAGTGCCTTTTTGAGGTACAACACATGATCCGAAAAGTGTGGATCAATGAATCCTTTTGGTTGAGCCACATAGACATCTTCTTTAAGGAACCCATTCAAGAAAGCAGTCTTTACGTCCATTTGGTAAAGCTTGAACTTCAAGTGACATGCTAAGGCTAGGAGAATTCTGATGGACTCCATACAAACTACTGGAGCAAATGTCTCATCATAGTCTACTCCTTCCATTTGAGAGTATCCTTGAGCTACAAGATGAGCCTTGTTGCGGATCACATTACCCTCTTCATCAATTTTATTATGGAATATCCACTTTGTGCCGATGATGTGCTCACCCTCCGGTCTAGGTACTAGAGTCCGGACATCATTCTTCTGAAACTGAAGCAGTTCATCATGCATAGCTTCAACCTGGCTTTCATCCTAAAGAGCTTCCTTAACTTTAGTAGGTTCAACTTGCGACAAGTAACAAGAATAAGACACAAAGTTAGCAACACATTTATCAACTGTACGCTTCCTTAGTGTAAGTTCATTCATGTTTCCCACAATAACTTCAGGAGGATGATTCAATTTGATCCTGGAGGAAGGTCCTTTCTCTTCATAGGATTCAGAATCAGGTGAAGTAGATATGTCTGCTGAATCTTCTACAACACTTAGAGTACCAAGAGTACTTAGAGATGCGGGCTCTTGTTCAACAATTTCTTGAACGTCCTTAGGCTCGAGAGGAAGAATTTCTTTGGGGATTTCCTCACTAAATTTCTCAAAACCGGATTCTGAAGATTCATCGATAACAACATTCACAGTTTCCATTACCTTCTTGGTTCTTTTGTTGTATACCCGATAAGCCTTGCATGTAGAGGAGTATCCTAGAAATATTCCTTCATCACTTTGGGAGTCAAATTTTTCCACATTCTCTCTATCCTTGAGAATGAAACAAGCACTTCCAAAAATTCTGAAATACTTAACATTTGGCTTCCTTCCCTTCCATAACTCATATGAAGTCTTTTTGGTACCGGGTCTAAAATACTCCATATTAACCGTATGACATGCAGTGTTAACGGCTTCTCCCCACAAGTTTCTAGCCACATCCCTGTTGTGCAACATGGCTCTAGCCATCTCTTGAATAACCATGTTCTTTCTTTCTACTACACCATTATGTTGAGGAGTAATATGAGTTCTCGAATTCTTTACCATGATCACTTCGAATTCGATCAATCTTCAAGCTCTTCTCGTTATGCAATCTCGTGCACAAGGCTTCAATGTGCTCAAGAGCATTAGACTTAGATCGTAAGAGGATGACCCAAGTGTACCTAGTGAAGTCATCTACCACAACCATGATATATCTCTTCCCACCAAGAGACTCAATTTTGGTTGGACCCATGAGATCCAGATGCAGTAGCTCCAATGGTCTGGATGAAGTGGATGTCTGAGTGCTCGGATATTTAGCTTTCGTTTGTTTTCCAAGTTGACATGGTCCACACACCACATTATTCACTCTACGGAGCTTTGGTATCCCTAAGACTAACTCATGCTTAGATACTATTGAAAGATGTTTGTAACTAACATGTCCCATCCTTTGGTGCCATAGATCTTCATTTGGTAAACGAATGCTATTGCACACAATATCAACATCAGGAACCAAACCATAACAATTGTCTAGTGTGCGAACACCACTTATGAGTTTCGTCCCAAACTCATCCATGACAAGGCATTTTCCTTTTGAGAATAGTACCATGAAGTCTTGATCACATATCTGACTTATGCTCAACAGGTTCACTCTCAGACCTTCTACATATAGAACATTTGCAATGTCTAGCAGTCCAGGTAGAGAGATGATTCCCTTTTCTTTAATCTGTGATTTGCTCCCATCACCAAAAGTGACATTACCACCTTTCTTAGACTCGAAAACCTTGAAGAGAGATCAGTCTCCAGTCATGTGTCTTGAGCAACCACTATCAAGGTACTACAAACACGTGTCCATAACCTTAAATGCAGACTTCATCATGAAGCACACTTCGTGGTTAGATGACAGATCAGTGAGAATGGTGTTTTCTCTCATCGGCCTTTTATGAACAAAGCCTTTAATTTTCACTTTTCTCAGACGAACTCCTTTGCACATTTTCATTCTGAGACAGTCTAGTTTCTTCTTTGTCAAGTTGAGATCTTTTCCAACAATCATCATAATAGAATTCAAATAACTTTTAGACTTGCATTTTCTGATACACTCAAACAAGTAGAGATTAGAAAAACAAGATATATTTGAAAACAAAGATCTCTTCAAGCCGGTTGTAGCCATGACAACAGGGGTCATTGGATCACACAACAAATATTAAAACCTAATCAGAGTGTGCTTGCTCTGATACCACTTGATAGACCAAGAATGTATTGACCCATTGTGATGAATTAACCAATTAATTAGCCAAGTTAATTAATTAATTCAATTTGTATGCAATACACATCGTAGCACAAACAAATCACCAAATAACTAAAATTGTAGCAGAAAATAAATTGACATGATGATTTGTTTACGAATGGGGAAAACCTACACTGTAAAAACCCCACTAGGTGATTTTAAGGTCACCACTCCCGATAATTCACTATTATCATAACAAGCAGTTACAAGTAAAGGAATCCCAGTACCTTATACCAATCTATAGTTAAACCCTTACCCTAATACCCAATTGGACTTGTTCTGTTGTGACAATCTCTCCTTTTAATGCATGGCTCCTAGTACGTGACTAACCGATTCGATGCGCAGATCCCAGTACGTGGCTTACCTACCAACTTGAGAAAGATGTTGGCTGCAAAGTTCTTCAGTTCATCAACACGATGAAGATCACAAAGCTCCTTGGTTACAAAACCCTACGGTGTACAAAACACAGTAACTTCTTGAATAGAAAAAGATGAACTAGGGCATATGTCTCCGGTTCACAATATGCTTGTGAAAAACTTTTGCATTGAGTTGCATCCACTGTGACGACCCTTGAAACAATCCTAATATATGTTTAGGGTTGTGAGAAAAGAAAGCCCAAACATCTATTCACGGATTGGAGTGAAATCAGCTCTGAAAAAATGAATTTCATAAACCTCGACAGATACCCTATCTATCGAGAAGCTGTCGAGCCTCGGGCTTAAGCAACCTTTTAAACCTCGATAGATACTAGCTGTCAAGCTTTAAAATCCAGCACTTCTTCACGTGATTCATAGACAGATTTGCATGGCTTTAACACTTGAACTTGAAACCTTGTTCCTTAAAGTATTAAACACATCCTAGATCTAGCCAATTGCAAGTAAAGTGCGTTTTGTCAAAGGATTAGCCAATTTTATATTGACATATGTTCCTAACATTGATTCACATATGTCCTAAAAATCACCCCCTTTGGAAATCTGTGACAAAACCACAACAAACAAATGAACATAAGAGAGAAGTCATAAATCACTCAACTAATATTCACTTGTTGAATACAATAAAATCTATCCTAACACAAAGTCTTGAAAAACTTTGTAAGAAGAGCGTGTATGGCAAGAAGACTTTGACAACCTGTATTTCTGAAACATTTTAAACAAAACTCATCAAGGCATCTTAGTGTGAAACAGAAATAAAAGATTGCATACAATATATAAGAAGCATGTGCATAAAGAGAGAAAAGAAACAACACATGTAAAGATAGGTGAAAGAACTGTAATAACAACCTTATCATATATATGTAACATCATAAGTACAAGGTTTGCTATCACAATGTAAGAACAATGTATCTCCAAAAGAAGAAAAGAAAAAAATACATAAGTCCTCACTACATCCCTCAAAAAATATAGACAGTCCCCCTAACAAAAATCTCCTATACTAACTCTCCCCCTATGTAAATGACTACTCTCATTTCTATATTGGGATCCTTCGAGAGTGATCAAGTGTACTCCTATCCCATTTCTATATTGGTTCATGGCTCCATTGAAATACGTCTTCCCTGCCCCATAGCTCGATATCCAAAATATCCTTATCTGGAAAATCTTCTCTACCATCCACTCCTTCCATAGGGTTCTTAGCACAAAAATTTGATACGATACTCCCTTTGATGGTTTTCCTTGCCACATACTTCAAATCGAATTCCGTTTATAGGATCAACCATCTCAATAGTCTTCCACTCAAAGCGGGCTTCTCAAACAAGTACTTCAATGGATCCATTCAAGTTACTACCCATATTTGGAAAGGTAGGATAATGTGTCTCAACTTTGGCATGGCCCATACGAGAGCAAAGCATGATTTTTCAATAAGTGTGTATCTAGTCTCATAATTATGGAACCTCTTGCTCAAATAGTATACGGCTCTCTCATTCTTATCATCGTCTTCTTGTGTAAGCATACTTTCGACCACATCTTCTATGATAGAGAGATGGAGGAGTAATGGTTTTTCATGCATCGAGGGTACCAAGATAGGTGGTTTGAAGAGATATTCCTTAATGAGCTCAAAAGCTTTCTGACATTCATCATTCCATTCATGAGGTTCATTCTTCCTTAGGTGCTTAAAGATGGGCTTGCAAGTGGAAGTGAGTTTGGCAATGAATCAGCTGATGTATTGCAATCGACCTAAAAATTCCCTTATCTCCTTCTCGTTCTTGGGTGGAGGCATTTCTAGTATGGCTTTAATCTTCGATGGGTCAACTTCTATCCCTCTATCACTTGCCAAAAAGCTTAGGCTAAAATCCAAAATTGACCCTCTAAATTTCAACTTTTGTCATTTCAGTCCTCTAAGTTTCAGTTTTGTCATTTCAGTGCTCTAAGTTTCAAATTTTGTCAATTCAGTCCTCTATTACCCCTTTAGTTAAGTCCTGCCGTTAACTACACCAAAACGACACCATTTTTGTGTTTTTTTTTCCTTAATTTTATTGAAATACATTAATTAGAAAAGAAAAAATAAAGGAAAAAAAAAAAAAAAAAAAAACAACAACAACAACTAAGGGGAACGACGTTGTTCCCTTGCCCCTAAAAACCAAAGATTGCTACGGAAGATTCTTACACTGTAGAGGAGTTCTTGCAGGTTGTGTTTGGGTATGTGGTGTGGGTTTGAATTTGAAAGATCATGTTGTGATTGACAAGAGGTATTTTAGGCCTATTGAGGTTGATAACCTTAAGGGAGATGCAAGCAGAGCTGAAAAAGTTCTTGGTTGGAAGCCATGATCAGCTTGGGTCTTTCCAATTTTTGCTTTAGATCCACAACAATGGGGTTTGTAAATGATTCTATTTAAGGGGTTCTTAGAGCTGATATATTTTTCAATTCAGTAATTTATATCGACGGTGTTTTCAGATGTTATTGTTATCATGTTATGCATTGTTTGAATATCTGTAATTTGATTCTAGCTAGTCCCATACTTGTTCTTCTTCTTATTTTTCTTTTTGTAGTCACAATGTGGATGGGATGGATAAGATCATATTTTGTACTGGGAAGTTCGAGATCTTGCAATTTTGAACACTGGAGCTTTTTTGGAGATGTTGGATCTGATCACTTTCAATTCACAGGAATGTAGTTTTTGATTTCCAGGGGTAGGGGAACGGTGTTCCCTTTAGTTTCTTTTTTTTTTTTTTTTTTTTTTTTTTTTTTTTTTGTAATTAACTTATTTCAATAAAATTAAGAAATTAAAAATTTTAAAATAATAAACACCAAAACGGTGTAGTTTTGGTTTAGTTAACGGTGGGAGTTAACTGAAGAGTAACAGAATACTGAATTGACAAAATTTGAAACTTAGAAGACTGAAATGACAAAACTAAAAATTAAAGGACTAAAATGACAAAAGTTAAAACTTAGAGGGTCAATTTTGGATTTTAGCCAAAAGCTTAACAACTTCTGTGCGGTTACTTTAAAGGTGCATTTTTGCAGGTTCAATCTCAGCCTGTACTCCTTGATCATTTTGAAAAACATCCTCAAGTTAACGGTGTGGCCCTCTTTCTCCTTGGATTTCACAATCATTTCATCAACATACATTTCAACCTTATTATGCATCATATCATGTAACAAGGCTGTGACCATTCTTTGATAAGTAGCATCTGCATTCTTGAGCCCAAATGGCATTATGGTGTAACAATAAATTCCCCATTTTGTGGTGAAGGTAGTATTGGACATATCCGTAAGAGCCATTTTGATTTGGTTATACCTCGAAAAGCCATCCATAAAAGACATCAAGGCACTACCAGCTATGTTATCCACTAAGACATCTATGTGAGGAAGAGGGAAGTCATCCTTAGGGAAAGCTTTGTTCAAATCCCAAAAATTCACACGCATTCTTACCTTCCCATCTTTCTTGGGCATGGGCACAACATTGGCTATCCACTTGGCTTGGTGTATGGGTTTAATGAACCCTACCTTTAATTGCTTGGTGACCTTTTCTTTGATCTTTAGAAGCTATTCGATTATCATATGCCTCAACTTTTGCTTGACGGGCACCATGTGAGCATGAGTGTCAATGTGATGTTGAGCTATCTCGGGATCAATACCAGGCATATCTTCATAGGACCATGCAAACACCTCTTGAAATTTGGTGAGCAACTCAAAATAAGCCAAATCAGAATTCATCTTATTAAAAATGTTGAAAAGTACATTGGGACTTGCATTACACACTTTCTATCCCATATTTTCAAAAAATCCAACCCAAGTCCAATTATTAAGTTGCCCAATGACAGGCATGATGAAGGTGGAAGGATTACTTGGCTCCTCGTCAGTGATGGCGAATACATTCCCCTTCATTTTCAACATAGTCTCCATAGCTTCAACATCCATGTAATCCACCCAGTCAACTTCTTCTTGTACTTTCTTGATCACCATCGTAGGTTTCTCCTTAAAGGTGTGCTTTTTGTTGAAGAATATCTCCCAACCTGGATACACCTTTCCATCTTTCCCTACCTAAAGTTCGGGAAAGCCATAAAAAGGGAAGTCTCCGCCTTACTTCACAAAGTTTCCATTAAGGGAACCAAGGGCTCTCCCTTACTTCACAAAGTTTCCATTAAGTATACCAAGGTTCTTCTTGATTCCTTCGTAGCCTTCAAAGAATCCCACACCTTCCTTGGTCAGTTGAGTATTGAAATTGGGGAATTCAACCACCCTTCTTTCTTCTTTTCTAAGACTCATACCAGGTATATACCCTATGTTCTTCAATATTGCAATTACCTCATGGCTATAATGTAGGACCAGATCTGAGGTATATCTTTCATCCTTCAATCCATAATCATCCATGTTCACAAATTCAAAGCCACTCATTTGGAGCTCACATCCTCCTTCCTCAAGTCCACAAATTGGTGCTAGGATTTCACCATCATTGAGCACTACAACAATTCCTCCCTTCCATGGGATCTTCATCTTTTGGTGTAGAGAAGAGGGAATAGCCCTAATAGGATGAAGCCAAGCCTTTCCTAAGAGAAGATTATAGTTAGGAGTGATGTCCATGACATGAAATTCGACAATTTTCTTTATTGGGCCAATCTTGTAAGGTCTCCACATCTAGGTTAATGGTAAGGGCAGTCCTAAAAGGACATACATTCAATGCAGATCCATTATCAATCAACGCCATAGGAACCTTGGCGCCCATGCACCCAATGGTGATTTGTAGAGGTCTAGTGTGAGTGTCTCATTCGGGAGGAAGTTCCTCATCAAAAAATGTAAGAAGAGGATGAGATGGGGCCTCAACTCCCATGAGAGATAACACTTCTTATGGTGTAGTTTCTATTGGCACCTTTTTCCCATTCAAAGCATCCAAGAAAGCACTACGATGCTTATGAGAAGCAAACCCCATACCGATACATGAGCTTGAGTCTTCTTCAACTGAGTCAAAACTCCATCTTCTTCCTCTTTATCTTCCTTCCCTTTAGGTTATGTGGGCTTGGACCTTTCTCCTATGTCCCTACCAGGATGATCTTTCTCCAAAAAGGATTGTTTGTAGTGTTTTCCACTCCTAGTAATATTGGCCACATTATCCTCTATGACTCTTTTCTTTAGCTCGGTCATCCCCCACACAACCACCGTATTCTTCAAAACCTCATTTTATTCATGCAATATTCCTTGGACTTCCACAGCATTGACTTCTCAGTCTTTATCAACTTTGAGTAATCCCATTCAATCTCATCAATTTGCACCCAATTCTGATATAGATGAGGAGCTTAACGACAATCTGGCAAAGGGTTCTTCCTAATACTAGGCTTAGTGATGATGTTGGGATTTGGAAGAGTTCCATTATCTATGAGGTCTTGTATTTCATGTTTAAGGTGGAAGCAATTGTCGGTCTTATGGTCGGGTTTTTGGTGGAAGTGGCAATATTCATTGAGGTTCTAAGTGGGAGGTATAGGGTTAGGCATGGGTGTGGGATCTAAAGGCTTGATGAATCCTTTGGAAGGAAAATTGTCATATGCTTGGGCAAGGGTCATCCCTAGGTCGAAAAATTCTCGGCAGGCTTTCTTGCTGAAGCTTGGGTAGGTTAAGGTTTGTTGAGGTATAATGGAACTTACATTCATGGGATTGGGAGCTTTAGAGGTAGTTGCTCCTCCTCCATATGTCTTCTTGATTGGAGGTTTTCTCTAACCATTCTTCAATTGTCCATTGTTGATGGCATCCTCTATCCTAATTAAAAGGTTAGTTTCATTTTCTCCATCTTTTCTTTCATGGCCACGGTCTCTGCAACAAGCTTCTCAAATTATTTGTTCCTCTCATAATCAACCTTATCTCTTTCATCCCAATCTTCCACTTCTTTTTCATCAAGAACCTCTACTCGTGGGTTTGGCTTCTTCAACTTGGCTTCCTTGAGCTTAGTGAGGTGACTCTCCATCTTTTTGAGAACGTCACTTTGTTCTTCCATTGCCTTGAATATCTTTTGTGCAATTTCATCATTAATTGGAGTGGCCATTGTTTCTTGGGAGGGTTCCCTTACTTGGAACTCTTCTTCTTGATGTGTGTCCTCAATTTTGACCAAACGCCTTCCATTCTTTTTTCAAATCCAAATTGGAGTGGGGACATGTTTTCTTGATTTTGATGGTACAATGGTGCCTGAAAAGAAGTCCCATTTTCATTAAGTCCACGTCCCATTTAAAAGGTTCCTTTTTATTTTTAGATGTTCTTAGAAAATCTTTAAGTCCATTTTGATGAAGGCCCTACAAAATCACCCATTTTCCTTTCATGAACCTTGGCCCTTGTTTCATTGGGCTTTGGTCCATTTTTTCTCATCTTACTCTCGTGGGCTTTCATTAGAATGTACTTAGAGATTTTCAACCTTTTGTCTCAAACATAGGCTTACAATATATTTATCACCTTTGGGCTCTTCTCTTTTCATTTCATTATCATCATTTTTTTTGAAGTAGCTCTTTAGGTAGAACATAGTATAGCCTTCCTCTCAAGATCCATGAAGTTCTCATAATTTTGGGCCTAGGCATACAACAAAGAGGCCCAAGATTAGGGAAATTCATATTGACTTCGTAGGATTTTGGATGCTAAGTCCATAGCATACTTGTTATCTTAGGTCCAAAGTCCTTCAAAAGGGCTTTTAGATTTGGGCTTATGATAGCAATTAGGCTATGATCTTATGAACCTTTCAAGTTAGGATATACCTTTGGATTTGGGGATAAGCCTCTTCCATGTGAGAACCTCTTTTCTTTTATCCCCATTGTCTTAGGGTATGTCATAACTTCAGGGTCATCCTTCTAGTTTTTACATCTTTTATTTGTCCTTTAGAATTAGGTGATCACAAGATATATGGTTGAACAAACAAGAGATATAAAAAGGTACCCTCTTTTGATAGGATCTAGGATCTCCTTAAGTGTGGGTAGGCTTCTTAAGGCAAATGGGATAGATAAGTAGGTCACTCACAACTAGGTGGGCCATAATTTCAATCGAGGGCCTATGTGGGCCTTTATGGATTGGTGGCAAATCGTTAACGTACTCAAAGCCCATCATAGACAAAGGCACACATTGTGAGTTAGTGGGATGAACTTCGAAAGACTTGGGCCCTAGTGGACACAGGCGCTTCAGTGAACCTCATACCACTCAGCACGTTGCAAGCAGTAGGAATATCAGAGAACAAGATTATGGGATACTATGGACACAACGGAAATGTTGGAGTTGCCACCTAGTTTTTGCAATGCTCTAGGAACAATATATATAGCATCCTCTCGAGTAAGGACCATTGATCTTACTACCGGAGATATGGGTTCGGAGTCAAAGTACGATTTTGGGAAGGTGTTAGTCACCCAAAACTGCCCAACCCTAAGGTTGGCTTCCTCTCATTGTGTCTTATGTCTTAATCCTATTAAAGGCACACTCAATATTGTTATCTAACTCACATACATACAGTAACATGCGTCTAAACAATCAACATGGCATCAATCATCCCAAAAGACCTAATCATACATCTATCATGGTAATCAACCAAAGCCTAACATTCATCTAATCAAACATCTCATCAAGTCATAGACCCCAACATTCATCTGGCATGGATTCTCCTAACATGTTACTATCATCATATCATCATATCCATTCAAGGCAGAAACATAGGCATGGCAATCAAACATAGATCATCACATGTATTCCAAGCTTTTAGACATGAAATCAAACAGTAAACATACACATTACATCATTAAAATTCATGTTCATACCAATGCATGACTTACCTCACTTACTTTGCAGCAACTCAGCACCTATGGCATTATGCACGAGCATGTGAATGCATGTTCATGGCATCAAACAAGGAAAACACAAGATAAACCCTAATTCTAACATGTGAAAAGCAAACAAGCAAACAAACATGTGAAACAAAGACTTAGAACCATGAATACATGAAAATGGATCTAAAACAGACGTATACATGTGAAGAAGAAGCAAAATCAGAAAAAACAAAATTAGGATTTTTTGGGTGGGTTCATGTGCACGCACGAACAACCCTACATGCACATAATCAAGCCTGCGCGTGCAGGCAAAATTATATGCACGTGGGTTTCAACCCAAAAACCCTAGAAACACGGCAAAGATTTAAAACGCTAAATCTAACATCCTAACATGTTCTTTAGACATACAAAAATGTAACCCTAGATTACATAAACATATTGAAACATAAAACAAGCAAAGAAAAAAAAAGAATTAAACTAAAGAAATTAGTACAAAGAAAGTTTAGAACTATACCTCAAAGTAAAGCTCTTCAAGATTAATTTTTAACCATTCCCCTTAGTTAAATCTATTCACAATTCAATAAAAAAGTAATTAGTAATCTTAAACTCAAAGATCAAGGCCAGAAAAGGCCTTAATCAAAGGAATATTGACTTGAGGATGTTTTGTGAAAAAATCCCTTTTTGATTCACTATTTCTAGTGAATCTTAGTGTTTTCCCGTGGGATTTCTGTGTGTTTTTGAAAATATACCATATAAAGCTACTTATAGTGTGAAAATAGGGGTTTGAAAGGACTCCCAAATGATGTGGGATTTGTTCCAAACCTTAACATTAATGCAAAAAACTTGCCTTGTTTAGTTTTTGGAATTCGCTATGCATGCACAGGATCATGCCTGTGTGCGTAGGCCAATTATTGTGTGCGTATAGCAAGGGTTTCCTTGGCCTCACTTTTCCAAAAATAAATTTATTTGCTCATTTAAAGTTATATTTTTCATTTTAAGATTTCTTAAATCAATTTTACATCTGATTGGGCCCTAAACCAATCTTGGGTCATAGAATTTAGCATCATTGGGGAACGGGAGCCTGAGTCGTAAGGGGTACAAAATGCGGTGTGTATAGATACCCATTGGAAGTAACAGGGTTCAGAGGAAAGGGCGAGTACACAGCTGGATACATACAACTTTGGCTGAAAGTAGGCCCTATAGCCTCCTTGGCTTGCTTCCATGTTGTAAAGATAGAGGTCTCATATCACATACTATTGGGACAGCCATGGCTGCATAAGTATCACATTTTCCCATCAACGTACCATCAGTGTATGAAAGGGAGACTCAATGGCAAAATGATATGAATTGTAACAAACCTATCTCCCTTCGAGGAACTAGAAGCCCATCTAGTGGAGACCATGTTTTATGAAGAATGGGATCTGTCGGGGCAAAGCTCAGTGTCTAAACCATCAGACACCTTTGTTCCTAGGTGGAAAGATGTTGAAAACAACCTTGAGCCTGATTTGAGAGTTGCTAGAAAGAGAAAGGAAGAGGAAGGAGGCGCCAACCTTTAAATCAAATAGTTTGCCGCACTACGTCAGGGTCAAAATACCCGATGACAAAATTGTGTGTAAGTTATGAAGGCGTGTGGGGCCCACTTGTAGCATGCAAGAGGGTCCCTAAGGAGAGCCCCAACATAGGACCCTAATAAGTTGTGTGGCCCAGGAAGGCTCAGAAGAAGAGAATGAAGAGGAAACCGAGGAAAAGACATTGACAAGAGAGGAAATGCAAGTAATGGCTGAGGAAAAGTTAGAAGAAGTAGACTTAGGCATAGACTTGTAGAAACCAAGGCCCATTTCAATTAGTTTGAAATTGTCAAAGGAGGAAAAGTTAGACTTGATTCAGTTGCTAAAAGAGTTCAGATGCATCTTTGCATGGGAGTACGATGAGATGTCTGGGCTAGACCCAAGCTTAGTGGTACATACGCTCAATGTGGAGCCTAGGACCAAACCAGTGGCCCAACTAGCCAGGATGTTCCATACCAATGTGGAAGTGCTAATAATATAAGAGGTGCAAAAGTTGCTTATAGTAGGACTTATCAAGCTAATCCAACACCCAAAGTGGCTGTCTAATATTGTTCCTGTCAAGAAAAAGAATGGGTAAATCAGATGTTGTGTCGACTTTAGGAATCTCAACCACGCGTGCCCCAAGGATGAATTCCCCTTGCCAAACATGGTCCTGTTGATAGATTCTGCTGTTGGACATGCCATGTTCTCTTTCATGGATGGGTTCAGTAGCTATAATCATATCCGGATGGCACCTAGGGATGCTGAGAAGATTGCTTTCAGAACACCCATTGGAAATTTCTATTACATAGTGATGCCCTTCGGGACAAAAAATGTGGGCGCGACTTACTAGCTCACCATAACTACAATATTCCACGACATGGTGCATCGTGAAATGGAGGATTATGTAGATGACATTGTGGTAAAGTCAAGGAAGCGTGAGGATCACGTCAAAGTACTGAGAAAGGTGTTTGAAAGATGCAGGCCTTTCAAGCTAAGAATGAAACCATTGAAGTGCGCTTTTGGAGTTTTTGCCAGGAAGATTTTGGGATTCTTGGTCCATAGTAGAGGAATAGATGTAGACCTAGCCAAAGCTACGGTAATAGCAACCATGAGGCCACCAGCCATTGTTAAAGAGTTGTAGAGCTTTTTGGGCAAGGTCTTTTAAATTAGAAGGTTCATATTGGGCCTGGCATCGATTACCTCAGCCTTTACAAGGTTGCTAAAGAAAGGACAATTTTGAATGGGGAAGCGAACAGCAGAAAGCTTTCCAAAAGCTACAGTAGATTATAATGAACCTATTCACGGTGTAGGCCCCAGTTCGCAGAAAGCCACTATTGCTCTAGTTGGCCTCAAGCCATCTACCATTGGGCCGTTGATAGCCCAAGAAGATGGAGACGACGTCGAGCAGCCTGTGTATTACGTTTGCCGCACTTTGAAAGATACTGAGACACGCTATCCCTAGGCGGAAAGAGTATGCTTAGCAATTGTCTACGCATCACAGAGGTTAAATCATTACTTTTTAGCCTACGAGTGTATCTTATGACAAAGTCTGACACGATTAAGGCAGTTCTATGACAACCCATTCTGCTTGGCAAAATATCTCGATGATTATTACAATTATCGTAGTATGACTTGAAAGCGAGAACACCTAAAGTAGTGAAAATCCAAGCCATAGCAGATTTGTTGGCCCAATTTCCTAGAAAAGAGGAATTCTCGCTTGATGACAAAGTGCCTAGAGAAGTGGCTACAACGGAAGTGGCAGCAGACAAGTGGGTTATGAAATTCGTTGGCTCCTCTTCGTGCTCAAACAACACAGCAGAATACAGGGCGTACCTGACAAGATTGGCAACAACCCTTGAAATAAGGATCCAACACTTGAGAGTAGTGGCCGATTCCAACTTTGTAGTCTACCAAGCCAAGGGAAGCTTTTCCCTAAAGGAGCCAGCTTTGGCCCCTTACAGGATGCTAGGTTAGAGGATGGAGGAAAAGTTTTGCACGTTCGAGATAGAGCATGCTCAGAGGAGCGAGAACAGATACACAAATGTGTTGGCTGCTTTAGGCTTGCAAATAGCCTTTGAAGGAAGCAGCACCACAGTGGAGGTTAAGAAGCGAAAAGAGTCTATAATCGAAGTACTCAAGGAAAGGTTCCCAAAAAGGGAGGGATGTGAGAAAGATTGAAGGGCTCCCATTAGGGAAGCCCTGTTGAAGGAAGAAGATGTGGCAGAATTAAAGACTGTGAAGGACTACGTCCTGATGAAGGGAGAGTTGTACCGTAGAATGCTAGGAGGAATCCTATCAAGATGCATAGGGCATGAAGAGGCCTAGAGAAAGCTAGAAGAAGTGCATAGCAGAACTCGTGGGTTCTGCAAGTAAGTTTGCTTGTAGCGTAGGTTGTAGAGGGCGGGCTTCTATTGACCAACCATGAATAGCGAAACAGATCAAATTCATAGCCAATGCGAAGTGTTCCATCTGGCCATAGACCGAGAAGAGAGCTACGCTATTTTACTGTGGAAGATTAGGAGGGCCTGTTGGTGGGATACTTGGTAGAAGGAATTTTACCATAGAAGCACGAAGAGAGATATAAGCTTATTCAAGAAAGGGTAAGACGGAGACCCATTACAATGTCTAGGGTCAGAAGAGGCCAAGGAAATGTTGAAGGAAGTACACTGAGGCGAATGCGGGGAAAATGAAGGGAGAAAAAAGCTGTATAGGTGCATCTTACAGATGGGCTATTACTGGCCCACTATGAAGAGGGATGCAGCAAAATTTGTAAAGAAGTGTCATGGCTGCTAGGTACAAGCCAATCTAATCCACACCCATCCGCAGAACTTGTAGAGCATGGTTACCCCGTGGCCCTTTCATATGTGGGGACTCAATTTGGTGGGACTAGTCAGGCCCATTCCAAAGGGTACATTTGGATCACAATGGCCACGGAGTATTTCACCAAGTGGACGGAAGCCATACCACTTCGCAAAGCCACCGGAAGAGATGTGGCAAACTTCATCAAGAAGAACATAATTGCACGATTTTGGAGTACCCCATCGAATTGTAAATGACAATGGCACACCTTTTATGAACAGGGAGGTTAGGAAAATGTTGGAGTATTATCAGGTAAAGCATCACTAGTCATCACTGTATTACCCACAGGAGAATAGGCAAGCTAAAGCAATGAACAAGACCCTCATTAAAATCATCAGCAACATGAGTTAAGAGTATAGTGGAGGCTTGGTAACACACTTGGCAAACGCATTGTGGGCTTACCGAAGTTCAACAAAATCTGCCATAAGATTCTTTCCTTTCTCCTTAGTATACGGGATAGAAGCTGTTTGTCATGTCCCAAACCCGATACCTGGATTTGTGACCATGACCGGCATGTTAATATCAAGCCTAAACCTGGTATTAACAAGAACCAACTAAACTTTTTCAAAAGCTTTTACAAAAGCTTCCCTCTTTCTTTTCATTCTTGTTTCTTTACTTCTTGAGATATAACTTTTTATTTGACATTTAGAGCATCTACATTATACTCAAAGAATAACATAATCCACCAGTTATTCAAATTCCACACTTTCACATAATACATCTCTTAATACTTTAAGGCACCACTTTCATTATATCCTAAAATACACAATACTGCAAAGCTAAACATCAAATTGCTAATTTGGGATCTACACTTTTAAACTAAAACCAGCTCCTTTCGAAACTCGACTAAGGCTCCCTCTGCTCCAAACTAAAACCTGTTGACTGAAAGAGTGGAAGGGGTGAGCTACACAGCTCAGCAAGGGTAAGATACACAAAAATTTAATAAGAATGCATGTAAATCAAATCATTTCATTTTATGATTATTCAGTTAGGGGAACATCTTTTCATGCATAGTATTTTATACTATTCATAATAATAACTTATACATTTTTCATAGGAAAATAATTGTTCTCCTTTTTCTTATCAGAATAATATTACCAAAACATTTTAGGCTAAATTTCTTTTATTTCTTACAAAGTCACCAAATATAATATTAATTATTTAAAATCATATACATACATACATACATACATATATATACATATATTCTCATTACAAAATAATCATTTTAACTTAAATCAGATAAATGGTAACTTTGTCTTAAACTAGAAACATCCTGACGAATAAGAAAACTTTTCTTTATAAACTTCTTCTCATAAAATACTATAACTTTCATAGTCATAAAACTTAACGTTTCATAAAGAACAAATATCTGATAACTTTTTAATATAAACTTGTACTTTCATCAGAAGCTTTATCTTTATAGAACACTAAAACTTTTTCATTAGATTCTTTATCTTTAAAGCACAACAAAACTTTAGAAACTCTTATCTTTAAAGAACAGCTTTTCTTTTCATCAGAAACTTCTTCTTTTCATGAGAGCTTTTAACTTTTCACAATGCATTTAAACAAAATCATTCTCTCGTGATTAATAACATAATATAGTTGTTCTTAAATAACATATTGGTTAGTCCATATCTGATAAGTCTGTATTTATTTGAGAGGCTTCTAGCACCACTATGCTAAGCATCCAGCATTCCCCACAATGCCAGGTATTTCCATGATCACATCATAATACATATCTTCAACCATGGGGGTAGGTTGGCATCCTCCACAAGTTGGCCGTAACCAACAAGGGCGGGTATAGTAGAGCTAGTCCCACTTTTAATGGCCAATCATATAACATTTTCCATGGAAAGCCAGTAATTAACCCCTACTGGCAGAGTTCAAATCACCAGATGACATAACCTGAAAACATTTCTTACTTATATATCATACTAAAATTCATAGTTTGCATAACATTTCATAATAATAGCATTTTTATTATTTTCTTTAAACATCATGTTTGTAGAAGAAATAATAGCATCAATATGTTCAAATCATATACATAAGTTTTCGAAAGCTCACGAACATATCTTTATCTGAAACATAATTATATGTCATATCTCTAATAAAAAACCCTTTAATGCATAATACACTTTAAAATAACCTCATGACTTACCAAATGCTCATATAACTTATCCCTAACCTAAAAGCAGAGGATCTGAGAGCCTAAAGTCGAAGGAGCTTAGACCTGGGGCTGGTAACACCTAAACCAAATATCAAAGCTTATTACTATCCATAATTCCTTATCATAAACTTACACATTTATCTCAAAGCCTAACTCTTATAATCAACGAAATCCTAATCCCACCTCAACAAGGTTCCCCAAACACAAGATACATTCATCAAACAACATGATGTACTAAATCATAGAGAAACCATCATTCTAACATAATCTCATATCTCTAGAAGAGCCAGATCATAAAACCATGATTTATTAAAAATCATACAAGATAACATGCTCAAATCTGTCCTGACAGAATTTCATGCAACTTAGAAATTAAACCATTATTTTTATATTGATCTAAATGCTGTGAGACCACTTCCATTAGAACCATATGTGTCTTAGCATTCATAAGAAATATCCATAGCATCCAAATTTATTGTATACAATTTAATACATAATTTATCATGTGTAAACACAGAATCTGTCACAGTGACAGCTTTGCAACATTTTCTTGTAAATTCACAAACAATTATCAAACGATGGTATTTTCATATGGGGATTTTATACACTCATTAGACATGTTAGAAAACACTTATATACAGTCATTTAACTATTTATAGAAGAATTAAATACAACAAAAATCCCAGCAGTAACATCAAAAGTACTCGTCCTAACTTTTTCTTACTTCCTTAATCATATACAATCATTAATTAGTAAAAACCCTAATCTACCTTCAAAAAATCACCAACACAGTTTCAAAGCTTCTTAAAATAGCATATATATATATATATATATAGACTTACAAGTTCATGATTTCCTAATTTCACAAATCACAAATTTCAGCTTCTAACAATCAGATTAGAGAACATAGAAGTGAAACTAAAGCAAACCATTCCACCATTAAAATACCCATAATAAGATGAAGTTTTTATTTACTTACCCACAAACTTTGAAGCTGAAATCTTAGGGCTAATCTATTAATTTCTTCCTTAGAGTGAGATATATGGTTTCGATGAGAGAGGGAGGGCTGTTGGTGAGAGAGTGAGAGAGAGGTGTTGCCGAATAGAACAAAGAAAGAAGATGAACAGAAAAGAGCAAAGAAAGAAGAACAAAGAGTCTTCTGGTACAGCCAAGAAAAGATGAGGGAAATATCTTGGGTGGGGCACGTGTTGGCCAAGAGAAAGAGGGTTGATGGGTCATCCTTTAGACTTTTTTTTTTTAATTTACTTCCCCCCCCCCCCTCTTTTATAAGCTTATATTCTAGAAAGGCCCAAACAACAATATAACTTTACATATAAGCCCTTACCTTTATAAACTTCTTTCTATCATTAAAAGAGCATATATCTTTTATAATATCACAATATCAAACTTTATGCACTTAAAGTAATTAAGATAATAACAAGCATATAAACCCTTACCTTAAACACTTAATTAAACACCAATAACTATATATCTAATAACTCAACCACTTAATATAGTTTTGTACATACTTAGTACATATTCATAATACAATTAACCCTTCATTTTTTTTTTAATCTTTACAATTCTTATTCAAAGGCATTATAAAATAGTATGGTTATTAAATACTCTGCTATTAATTATAAAAAGGAAGTGGCTTAAAAATAATAATTAACCACTCAAACACATAGTTTAATTATAAAGTTGGGTCGGGGTGTTACAGGTAGAAGGGAAGATTTGGAGGGACTAGATGAAAGAAGGGAAGAAGCTCAAGAATGCAGTCGCTGATACAGGTAGAAGATGACTGAGGCTTATGACAGAACCATAAAGGAAAGGGTATTTACAGAAGGTCAACTAATGCTTAGGACAATAAACCATGTCAGAAGAGGATTGGCAGGACTTTCTATGTTCTCACCAAAGTAGGAATGACCCTTCATGATAAGGGAGGCTAATGCAAGTGGATATTATCGCTTGGCCCAAATGGACAGAAAAGATCTCATGGATCCCATCAATGGAAAATGGCTCAAGCGTTATTACACATAGGAAATGCTATGTAGTTTTTCTTTTCTTTTTCTCTATTTCGTATTTCTTCCAAGTGACCACCTTTGCAAGGGACATTGTGTCACAAGAAAGTAATGTAGTTTTCCTTTTTCTTCCTTTGTAACCATGTTGAAAGAAAAAGAGTAGAAAGTAATGAAAACCATACGTGAGGTATTAGTAGAAGTACACAGTAATATAAAGCATGATAAGCGTTGTAACAGATGTAGCAATAGATTACAAACCAAGAGTATAAATCATATTAGACTTACCAAAATAGTTATAAGTGCTAATAAGTGTAACATAAGAGGAAGAAAGAAAAGAAAGAGATGAAAAGCTAAATAATAATAAGTGGCTGAGTACATAATCAAAGGCCAGTAATAAGGGTTTCACCCTAGAAGCGCTCAAGGGTAGTCACACAACGAGCCTCTAAGTCTGCTATCTTTTTCTCTAAGCTCTCGATGCAGGTGTCTATAATATCAACAGCAGGCTGAACCCTCTACCTAAAGAAGACTCAGGCAATCTCTCGTAAATGCTCCAGTAGGAATCCCACGTCAAAATCAACTAGGATCAGCTCTTGAATCGCAGGCCTCCACTGCAAAATTCTCTCGGTAGAAACGGTGTCCACAAAGTTATGCTCAATGTCGTTCATCACACACCCCAGCAGCTTAAGAAAGTGCTCCATAGCAGAATGACCAAGAGGGAACCTATGCATGAAGTCTCCGTGGCTACGGTAAACCGCCTCTAAATGCTTTAAACAATCCTCGGGTACTCGGTATCCATGGAAGTCCACATAGGGAAGCCTAGTGCCTCAAAAGTCTGCTGGGTCAATATCTTTCATCTTCACCTACTTAAAGAGAGTGAAGAAGGCAGTGACCTCATCCACGAGGTCAGGGATAGTGGCAGAATTGCTCCCAACCTCAAATATAGTGCTCGGAGTCCCTTCAACAGGCAATGGACCTAAGAACAAGCATTATATGAGCTTCGAGCAAGGAAATAAAGAAGAAAGGTGGACATGAAAGTAGGAAAGAAGATACAAATAAAATAGAGAAAAAAGAAACAAGTGGAATTACTAGGACTGGCAGGAATGGGGGCTATGGGCTTCGCAGAAACTGCTGCAACCTTGGGTTCCTTAGGGGTATCTATGACTGTATGATGAGAATAACAAGCAAAGCAAATAAAAGAATGCACAAAGAAATTACAGGAAGAGAAAAAGGAAAATACAACAGAGGTCTCCTTAGCGGAAACTAGCCCCAATGGAGGAACTAGAGCCTCGGCAAGAATCTCTTTGGAAGTAGCAACTATGGAAAAAGCCATAGTCTTAGCAACAACATCAGCACCATTAAATAAGCCCTCTATAGGAATGTCAATAGCAGTAGGATCCTCCTTTTCAGGGGCAATGCCCTCGGCAGAAGCCATGTCAGCATTAGCACTGGCTTCAACAAGAGCTTCCTCACTCATGGGGTGAAAGACAAAAATCAGCTCGGCATCAATCTAAAAAAGGAAAAAAAAAAAAAAAAAAAAAAAAAAAAAAAAAAAAAAAAAAAAAAGAAAGAAAGAAAGAAAAATAAAATAAAGAAAAAGGTGATTGAGCCGAAGAGAGCGAGGAATACATGCATAAATGAGGAAAGCGAAGTAGGGAAGATATATACCTCAGCCTCAGGCTCATTGGGTAGAATGGGTCGAGTAGCAGAAGTGTCCTCCTTATACTTAGCCTTGTTAGAGACATATTTTATGTAATTGGCTAATCCTTTGACAAAATGCACTTTACTTGTATTTAGGTAGATCTAGGATGGGTTTAGTAATTCAAGAAACATATTGTTCAAGTCAAGTGTTAAAGCCATGAAGATCTGACCAAGAAACAAGTGAAGAAGAGCTGTTCATTAAAGCTCGACAGATACCTTGACAAAAATAGTATCTATCAAGATTTAAGAACGAAGCTTGACAAAAGCTCGACAGAAGCTGAATCTGTCGAGATCTACGAAATCAGAATTTCTAGATCTGATTTTTGGCCCTAGCTGATATGTATGTGTAGGGTTTCTTTTCTTACAACCCTAGACATATATAAGGCTTATTTTAAGGCCGTTATACATAGAGAACACATGCAGAAAGTGACCTAGTATTTTATTCTCTCTGCAAGAAGTTACAGCGTCTTTGTAACTTGAGGTTTTGTAACCAAGTGCTTCTTGATCTTCATTGTTGATGAAGTGAAGAACTTTGTAGCCAACAACATCTTCTTCAAGTTGCTGGAGTTAGTCACGTATTGGGATCTGTGCATCATTGGTTAGTCACGTACTGGGATCCATGCATCATTGGTGGCATTCATATATTGAAGAGTTCAGAGGTTCTGAAGCGGTAGAAGGTTTCTACTGTAAGTTCATCTACGAGAATAGTAGAGTTTAGGGACAAAGGTTTTATACTAGATCTGAAAATTCTCTTTACTATAGTGAATTGCTTTTTGAGAAGGTTTCCCCCCAGGTTTTTTACTATGAAACTAGTTTGTTTTATTGGTTTTCTTGGGTCATCATATCTTGTCTTATTTACTATTCCACTGTGCATGATATTGATGTGATATTGATGTTTGTTTGCTTTAACAAGGTTTATTCATAATAAATCTAATTAACAACTTAGATTTAAAACTTGTTAATTCTATCAACTGTGGTCTAAATTTTCCAACAAGTGGTATCAGAGTAGGTTCACTCTAATTGGATTAATTTTCTGAGTGTGATCCTTGACCCCCGTTGTCATGGATCGTGGACAATCTCTTTTGATTCCTCCTTTATTTAATGGCACTAATTATACGTACTGGAAAGTTCATATGAAATTTTTTTACAGGCTCTAGGTGAAAAAGTATGGCAAGCTGTTGAAGTTGGCTGGATTAAGCCAAAGGAAGCGCCGGTGGATTGAGATGATGCAACAATCAAAGCGACAAATTTCAACAGTAGGGCCTTGAATGCTTTTCTTAGTGGGGTGACCAATGAGGAATTCAAGAAAATATCATCCACAGAAGTTGCTAAGGAAGCATTGACCATTCTTAAGACCACCTATGAAGGTATCAAGGCAGTAAAGACTGTGAAGTTTTAAAAACTCACTAGTAGTTTTGAAGAAATAAGGATGGAGGAGGATGAGACCTTTGATGAATTCTATGCTAAACTCAAGGATATTGTGAATTCTGCCTTTAACCTTGGAGAATCTATAGTAGAATCCAAAATTGTTAGGAAAATCCTTAGGTCCTTACTTGAAAGATTCCATGCCAAGATCACTACCATTGAAGAAGTGAAGGACATTGATCAAATTCCTTTGACTGAGCTTGTAGGGAACCTTCAAACCTATGAGATGGGATTAGGTTTAATGGGAAAAGGTGGAAAGAGTAGAAACTTGGCTTTTAAGGGTATAGAGGAAGAGATTGATAACTCTGAAGATGAAGATGAAAGCGAAGATGAAGATGAAGATGATGATGAGGATGAGGATCTAACCTTCATAGCTAATGAGATTATCAAGCTTTTTCAATATAGGAAAAAGGATAAGGACAAACCTCCTAGGAAATCTAAATCCTCTAGGAAGGGTAAGAGTGAGAAACCCCTTATATAGTGCCATGAGTGTAAAGGTTTTGGTCATATGAGGATAGAGTGCCCAAACTACCTTATGAAGGAAAATACCAAGAAGTCAAAAGATAAAGGGTTGGTAGCTACCTTGAATGATACTAAAAATGACTCTTCTGATGAGTATGTGGATGAATGTGGTCACTTTATGGCTTTTGCTGCCACAACCGATAAGGTGATTATGGAGAGTGCTAGGGATAGTGATGTTGGGGTTTATGCCCTAAAATCCAATTTATTAGCATGTCATAAATAATTAAATAGTTTAATTATATGAGATTATCTATAAATGAACTAATAGGACATTATCTTAGTCCATGAGATGCATAGTATGTGATTTATCTAAAAAGTCATAGAAGATATAAATCACAAGTTCTTTGTAAACTCAGAATTTTAGTTCGTAGTCGGTGATAAAATTAGGCGTTTCATCTGCGAAGATTATAACATATCAACTAAGATGATTTGTCTTGATCATGGAAGTGGAGACTTCTAGTTGGTATGTTGATATGTTTTAAGAGTTAAGACATATTGAACTGGACCGCTGTGAGATTTATTATTCTCCTAACGACTGTCAAATGAATAATAAATCTCACGACTTCTATTTACATCAACTCTAAATCCTGAGAGAATAATGGACCTGATCATGAGATGTTGGTTGCTTTGATATATCAGGAGTGAGATCTATAAGTTACGATCAAAACCTCAGTATGTTGGGCAACCGCATTTAGTGTTGATGGAACATATATTCTTAAGATGGAATTCATAATCTCTTAACGGAGATATAAAATATTCTCTTGAGATAAGTTTAATGGGTTTGGTTATTCAGAGTGTTGGGCCCAACCACTTTAGTAAGTAATTACTAAAGTATATATTTATGAAATTGGATTTCATAAATATATGATGAATAACATAAAGGATTAAACCGGGTACTCAAGGATTAAGATGTAGTAATCTTCAAAGTGGCAGTCTACATTCATTATTTTGTATTACTACGAATATTTTATTGAAAGGGTTGCATGTATAATAAAGTCTTGGGATATAATTTATTAATAAGGCCTAGAGTGCAATTATATTCTTATAGTGGTGTTGAATATAATTAATGGTAATTTTGGAGTTGACAGAAAAGCCCAAGGCCCATTGGAGCTAGATCTTAATTGTTCCCTTTTGGTCCCACTCCAAGCCACATACTAGAACCCAATTGGAATGGCCCAAAAGGCTAGCCCAATTAGATAATCAGTTATATATATATAAGGAGAGAAACATAGAGAATTTCATAAGGTAAAAAGATGAAGGTTTTCATAAGACTTTCATAGTGGTTTTTCATTAAGATCACATAAGGAATGAAATGGTTTGTATGTGAGTGTTGGACACTCTTCTATTCTCTCATTGGAAACTGATTGAGAGACCACACTTCTTAGGCATCAAGTGGAATTGGAGTGAAGATTAAAAGTGTTCTCAAGTACTTCTAATATTTTGTTTTGAATTTCACCTCACCTAGGTACGCTTTTTATTCTTTGTTCTGGAAAATTCAAAGTTACATGTTATCTCTCATGAATGAAGTAGATCCGTGTTTGTTGCATCCGTGTTTGTTGCTTCCGCTGCGTGTTTTGTATGAGATACAAAACCAGATTTTCCAACAAATGGTATCAGAGCGGTCTTCAATATCATGCTTGTATAACATGTGATTGAGTTTTAGAATCAAAGAAAATCATTTTCTTGATGTTCTGGCATTCTGCAGTGATTTTTCTATATAATCACGTTTATAGGATTTTTGATTTCATAATTAAGTTTTGGAGATTGACTTTTCGTTGATGTGAAGTGAATTCCTTTTAACATGGAATTCCGTCTTCAAAAGAATTTATGCCCAGGATATATATTTTGGATATAGTTATTGTAATAACCGTCAAGTTGAGTGAATGATGTTATTGCACCGCTTGGATGTATAATAAGACAATTTAATGTTAATTGTCTTGATGGCCATCTTGCATGTGTTAATATAAAGGATTCATTCAATCCGTATATTATATTTCATATGCATTCGAATCAGTGATACAAGGTTTCAAGCATTCAATAACTATATCTAAGCAATTCAACTTTACGTGTTCATCAAATGACATATATATATGTGACAATGTCGATTTACTAGTTTTGAATTAGTATTGTACACCGTAAATGATTATATATGATTTAAGGCCTGATTACACATGGATTAGATTGTATCCTATGTGTGATAAAATATGCATGATCTGACTTTGAGAAAGATAACTGTGTATATATGCAAGGAATTAGACACAATAATTTCATGGTGTTAGAAAATAAAGCATTTAATTTTTTCTGTATGGACATTGAAATTATTGTTTGATAAAAACTGATATTGATGTTATGATGTTATTTAAATTTGAATTTAAGTATGTTAAATTGAACTTTAAGGCTATAGCATCAATGGATTTCAGTTTTAGTCTCAAACTCAATCTACTATGTTCATATGATGGTAGTTTGTTCATGAAAACCGTTGAAAATTGCTTCAGAAAAATTCTGGAAAATTCGAGTTTCACGTGTTTCGATGGATCGAAAATTACCTTCGATTGATCGAGTGAAACAGTAACCAATCTGTTTGATCTGATTGACTTTTGATTGCTAGTCGATTGACCGAATGCTCTTTTTCGATTGATCGAGAAGCAATCGAGTACCGATCGAACCAGGCAGATTGTTTGATACGAATTTTTTAATTTTTTCAACCAATCGAGAAATACATTCGATCGATCGAAATCTGAGTATTCTGAATTTTTCTAAGTGTTTTCACATATAAAGAAAGAGCAATGCTATGTGTGATGAGATTACACATGGTTTTAACTAAAAGACCTAATGAGATCAAAGATATAAGTTAAATAGAACTCTTAGTCCTAAATAGTTTGGGACTTGTCTTTTAAGAAACATTCTAATAAGATTAGAATTGTTATATGATTGAAAGTCCTTAATTTATTTTAATTAGAAGTTTTAATGAGATTAAAGCTTAATTAAAAGCTATATAGTTTCTAACGAGATTAGAATACTTTATCTATTAAATTAAGGATAGAGTTCTATATAACTAATTTTTGAATCATTAGTGTTTAAGGAATCCTAAATAGTTTAGGACTTCCATTTTAGTTAGTGATTCTAATAAGATTAGAGTCTTCAACAAGTGCAAGGTTATTAGTTGTGATGGGATCACAATTATCTAAGAAAAACCCAAATAACGAGTGGGAGTACTAAAATAACCCTTTTGTTAAGTTTATTGTAATGTGAATAGATACCTTGTCTTGACTTCGAGTCTTGCATTCCATGCGGAGGGTATTTGCTTCATGGATTACAACGTTAAACGTCTTTGTGATTGCGCGAATGTTCGTTACGCTATTGTGACGTGACTTAGTAACATCACATTGAATTTAAATAATTAAACACATTTAATATGTAGGGTTAATATTGTGATTAGATCACAATGATTTCATGACAATCCACTTGTTTTTAAAATTTCTAGTGGGAGAGAGATACAAGGGTTGGATCTCACGGCCTCCATTGCTGGTTTATAGTAGTGTGATTAGGCACCTCGCCTTGGCGTATATGCCTTGCTCCCTTCGGAGGGTGTTTAATTCATGGTACTATAGGTTAAACTTCTTAATGATGGATGAAGTGTGTTTTTACATTGAGAACGAGCACTATGAACCGACAATGGAGGCCGTGAGATCCAACCCTTTTATCTCTCTCCCACTAGAAATTTTAAAACAAGTGGATTGTCTTGAAATTATTGTGATCTAATCACAATTTTAACCCTACACATTAAATGTGTTTAATTGTTTAAATTCAATGTGATGTAACTAAGTCACGTCACAAAAGTGTAACGAACATTCACGCAATCACAAAGAAGTTTAACCTTGTAATCCGTGAAGTAAATACCCTTCGCATGGAATGCAAGACTCGGAGTCAAGACAAGGTATCTATTCACATTACAATAAACTTAACAATATGGTTATTTCATTACTCCCACTCATTATTTGGGTTTTTCTTAAATAATTGTGATCCCATCACAACTAATAACCTTGCACTTATTGAAGACTCTAATCTTATTAGAATCACTAAACTAAAATGGAAGTCCCAAACTATTTAGGATTCCTTAAACACTAATGGATCAAAAATTAGTTTTATAGAACTCTATCCTTAATTTAATAGATAAAGTATTCTAATCTTATTAGAAACTAAATAACTTTAATTAGAATTTTAATCTCATTAAAAACCTCTAATTGAAATAAATTAAGGACTTTTAATCATAAAACAATTTAGGACTAAGAGTTCTATTTAACTACCATCTTTGATCTCATTAGGTCTTTTAGTTAGAACCATGTGTAATCACATCACACATTGCCTTACACCTTATACATTTGAAAACATTTAGAAAATATTCAAAATTCCCTTCAAATGCATTTTCGCAGGAAGCTAAATCTGTCGAGATCTACGAAATTAGAATTTCTAGATCTAATTTTTGGTCCTAGCTGACATGTATGTGTAGGGTTTCTTTTCTAACAAACCCTAGACATATATAAGGCTTATTTTAAAGGCCGTTATACATAGAGAACACATGCAAAAAGTGACCTAGTATTTTATTCTCTCTGCAAGAAGTTACAGCGTCTTTGCGCCTTAGGGTTTTGTAACCAAGTGTTTTTTGATCTTCATTATTGATGAAGTGAAGAACTTTGCAGCCAACAACATCTTCTTCAAGTTGCTGGAGTTAGTCACGTACTGGGAACCGTGCATCATTGGTTAGTCACGTACTGGGATCCGTGCATCGTTGGTGGCATTCATATATTGAAGAGTTTAGAGGTTCTGAAGCAGTAGAAGGTTTCTACTATAAGTTCATTTACGGGGATTGTAGAGTCTAGGAACAAAAGTTTTATACTAGATCTGAAACTTCTCTTTACTATAGTGAATTACTTTTTGGGAAGGTTTCCCCCAGAGGGTTTTTACTATGAAACTAGTTTGTTTCATTCGTTTTCCTGAGTCATCATATCTTGTCTTATTTACTATTCTGCTGTGCATAATATTGACATGATATTGATGTTTGTTTGTTTTAACAAGGTTTATTCATAATAAATCTAATTAACAACTTGGGTTTAAAACTTGTTAATTCTATCAACTGGGGTCTAAATTTACTAACAAGACTGCCATAGAAAAAGAAGATGCATGCATACAGTTAGCCACAAGAAAGCATATCAAATAACTAAAATAAGGAGAGCAAAATAATTAGAGATAACATACCCTCCTTTCGATGGTGGCAAACGAGGCTGGGGGAGATGTCTTCCTCTTGCTGCCACGAGTCCTACTGGAAGGAAAGGCATTTGAAGGTTGCCTCGGTATAGAAGGCCTAGACAGGGCTATAGTAGATCTCCCAATGGAATGGGCTTTGGCAAAAAGGGGAGGGGTGCTCTCAAGGACTATGCGTTAATACCAATTTGCTATTGTGGACACAATGGAGTGGTCGCCACCTAGTTTTTTCAATGGCATAGGAATCGTGAATATAGCGTCCTTTCTAGGAAGGACTATCGATCTTATTACTAGAGATATGGGTTCGGAGTTTAGGTACATTCTTAGGAAGATGTCAGGCACCCAAGACCACCCAACCCTAAGGTTGGCTTCCTATCATTGTGTCTCATGTCTTAACCTTGATAAAATCATGTTCAATACTTGTATTCTAACTCACACACACACACTAGCATACATCTAAGCATACAACATGGCATCATCATCCCAAAACACATACATATCCATCCATAAAGCATAAGAAACCAACCCACCACATATACAACCCTAGCATTCATCTAACATGGCATAAAAACATTAACATAAACCCTAGTGTCATACGTCTAAACATGATTCATCATATTACATCATAGAGCACCCTTACATGTCATCACCTCATCCTAACATTCATCTAGCATGGCAGCACATCATATTCAAGGCAGCAACATGTATAATCAAATCAAGGCAGAAGCATAAGTATAAGGAAAGATCCAAGTAACATATGATTCATCCAAGCATTCATCTCTAACACCAGAAAAAGATCATATCACAAATGTATGAACATTTCCAATGCATGACTTACCTTTTACTTACCTTGCAGCAATTCAGCACCTATGGCATTCATGCGTGAGCATGTGGATGCATGTTCATGTCATCAAAACAAGGAAAACAGTAAAAACCCTAATTCTAACATGTGATAACAAACCAAGCAATTAAACATGTGAAACACAGGCATTGAAAGCATAAAGGCATGGAAAAAGAAGCTAAACAAACAAACATGTGAAAGCAGAAGCAAAATAAAAGAAATAAAAATTAAGGTTTCTAAGAAACAGCTTACGCACGCAAGAAAAAACCTGTGTACGCATTATCAAGCCTGCGTACGCAGTCAAGATTATGCCTACGTTGGTTCTTGCCCAAAAACCCTAAAAACACTAAAAACAGGGCAAAATCTCAAAACGAAAATTCTAACAACCTAACATGAATTTAAAACACACAAACATATAAACCTAAGCTAGATAAACATGTTAAACCATATTATCACAAGGAAATAAAGCAAACAGAAGATTAAGGAAAGAAAGAAAAAGAAAGGTTTAAAACTAATACCTTAAAGAAAAGCTCTTCAAGCTTGATTTTTGATCGTTCCCCTTAATTAAATCTAATCATAAGCCCATAAGAAAGTGATTAGCAAAGTTAGACTAAAAGGATTGGGGCTAGAAAAAGTCCCAATCAAACAAAATTGACTTGAGGGTGTTTTGTGAAAAACTCCCTTTTGATTCACTATTTTCTAGTGAATCTTGAATTTTTCCCGTGGGATTTCTGTATGTTTTGAAAGTATACCATGTAAGGCTTTATATAGTGGAAAAAATGGGGTTTGGAACAGTTCCTAGACGATGTGAGATCCATTCCAAACCTCAGCTATTATTGCAGAAAACTTTCCTTTTTTTATGTTTCTGAAACCCTAGTTGTGTACGTAGGAGTGTGCCTACGTACGCATGCTTTGGTCCACATACACAAGCTACTGCCCACGTACATGGGCCGAGGGCCACTTTGGTCATTTTACTTTCAAAAATAGATTTGTGCTCATTTAAAAGGTTATATTTTCCATTTCAACACTCCTCAAGTCAATTTGATATATGATTGGGCTTTAAATTGGCCTTAGGCCTTAGAGTTTAGGCATCATTAGGGAATGGGGGCCCGAGTCATAAGGGGTACAAAATGCGGTGTCTACAGCTATTGCCTGTGTTTTGGTACCAATATGTTAAGAATTAGGATTAGTAGAAAGACATCACATAAATGAGACAACAAGATTTTACGTGGTTAGGCCAATACAAGCCTACGTCCACATGCCAACCATCCACTATTATCAATATGAATTACAAACAATGTATGAACTTTTGTAAAAGCACCCTGACAAACTCAAATCAACTTATATTACATAATACCCAACTCAAAGTGTAGATCTCAAACTATTTTTTGTTTTTTGGTTTTTTTTTTTCTTTTTTTTTTCTTTTTTTTTTTTTCTTTTTAAATAAATTAATCTGAACTCACAATCCAAAGCTTTAATACATACAATAAAATTCTCATGCTGAAAAATATATAGACCCTCAAGCTATATCCAACTTATATTATGCACCTTTCAACCCAAAATGTACCAAACTAGTTCAAAGAAATTCACTCCACATCATTTTTGAGCTGATGCCACATAATCCTTAGAAGCATGACAAAATTGTTGAACTTGTTCAAAAATTGGAGTTGGAAGCCCACAAAAATATTCACAAGATACTAATTGATTGATCACAAAACTAAGGTAGAAAAGACACAACTGTTAGGACATATATGAATCATGTTAGGAACATATGTCAATATAGAATTGGCTAATCCTTTGACAAAACACATATTACTTGTAATTGGGTAGATCTAGGATGTGTTTAATGCTTCAAGGAACAAGGTTTCAAGTTCAAGTGTTAAAGCCATGCAAGTCTGTCCAAGAAACAAGTGAAGAAGTGCTGGATTTTAAAGCTCGACAGATAGCATTTATTGAGGTTTAAAAGGCAGTTTAGCCCGATGCTCGACAATTGCTCGATAGATACCCTATCAATCAAGATTTAAGAAAATCAGTTTTTCAGATCTGATTTCACTCCAATCCGTGTATAGATGTTTATGCTTTCTTTTCTCACAACCCTAAACATATATAAGAATTGTTTTAAGGGCCGTCACAGTTGATGCACATCAATGCAAAAGTTTTTCATAAGCATATTGTGAACCAGAGACATATGCCCTAGTTCATCTTTCTCTTCAAGAAGCTGTTGTGTTTGTACACCGTAGGGTTTTGTAACCAAGGAGCTTCGTGATCTTCATCATGTTGATGAACTAAAGAACTTTGTAGCCAACATCTTTCTCAAGTTGGTGTGTAAGCCACGTACTGGGATCCGCACATCGATTGGTTAGTCACGTACAAGGAGCCATGCATTGAAAGGAGAGATTGTCACTACAGAACAAGTCCAATTGGGTATTGGGGTAAGGGTTCAACGGTAGGTTAGTATAAGGTACTGGGATTCCTTTACTTATAACCGCTTGTTGTGATAATAATGGATTCTCGGGAGTGGTGACCTTAAAATCAACCTGTGGGTTCGAAAACAAATCACCGTATTAACTTTATTTTCCACTACATATTAACTTAGTTGGTGATTTTTTTTGTGCTACCACGCGTATTGCATGTTAATTAACTTAATTAATTCACTTGGCTAATTAATTGGTTAATTTATCACAAGGGGTCAATACATTATTGGCCTATCAACAACAAGCGCATGAAGTAAAAGGTGAACACACATAACTACAGAAGAACCCACGTACAAACTTGAGCAATTGTTGTTAGTCTCCCAAGAGTCTTCAAAATTGCCCAAGGTTATGTGAGATCAAAAGAAGAGATTATTAGTAAGTGCAATAATTGTTTCACAACGTACAATGAATTGAATTGATGTCTATCAGGTTTATTCATCTACTTGTAGAAGAAGTACCTCACTTAAATTGCATTTTCATTGCTACGGACAAGGGTTCTTCTGGACTTTCTAATCAATTTCTATGCAAGATATATGAGCTATTTTGGACCAATCTTTTCCGGCCTTATTTTGGAGTTTTGGTTTCAGCAAAGTGCACTCCTTGATGCAGAGAAAAGATATAGAAGATGGAAGACCCTCTTTTGGCAAGGACCGGAGTCTGTTACAGTAGCTAATTTCCAATACTTTAAGAGTGGCAAGGTGTTGAAGCCCCTTGTCCCGAAATTTGAGATTCAAAAGTCTGCTTATGTGTAGTGAATTGAGATTGCTGAGCAGCAACTTCTCTAGAAATAACACCACGTTTCGACATCCCCCTTCAATCTCTAACCCACTAAGATGGTGAAGCCTTTTGAATGAGGGTTGTGGGCTCCACAGAAGCTGCCGCAACCTTGGGTTCCTCTAGGGTATCTGTGACAATATGAAGAGAATAACATGCAAAGCGAATAATAGAATGCACAAAGAAATGACAGGAAGAGAAGAAAAATAAAATACAATAGAGGTCGAAAGTGCGTACCTATGGCCTCGGCCTCCTACTCATCATCAGAAGCATCATCGGAGTCAGAAACCCTTGTCTTTATGAAAGGCTCATCATCAGAGGTAGGAATGGAAGATGGAGTGAGAACCAATGAGGATCCATCCTTAACCGCCTATGAAAGGGCAGTAAAAGGATCACTAGCAGAAATGACCGACCAAGGGGTGATAAGAGAAGCTCTCTTAGTCTGGGCTGCCATAGGAGGAACATCTCCCTTTGAGGGAGTGGAAAGCTCGGCAGAAACAGGGATGGATTCCTCAACTACTCCCTCCGCAATGGGAGTACTCTTCTCAGCGGAAATTGGCCCCAATGGAGGAATTGGAGCCTCGACAGGAATCTCTCTGGTAGTAGCAACTATGGCAGAAGCCATAGCCTCAACAACAACATCAGCACCATTAAAGGAGAGCCCGCCATAGGAATGTTAGTAGCAGCAAGAATAATCAATTTTGTGCTTAATTGAATTTTAATGCGTGAATTTGTTTTTTGTAGGATAATGAAATTAAATAAGTGAATTTGTGTAAAGAATAAAGTTAATGTATTTTACTGTGTAAAGAATAAAGTTAATGTATTTTACTTTTAGAAGGGCCATGATGAAGTCAAAGAAGGCCAAACCAATTAAATTTGAGTCCAATTGGAGAAAGGAATCAAAGGAAATTTGCATCAAATCCAAGTCTAATTCGGATTAGAATTCCAGCCTGCGCACCAGTTAGTATTTGGAGCATAACTTTTGGCTTAGATGTCCAATCGAGATGATTTAAGTTGGGATGGAAAGTTAACTTAATGGGCTAAAACTTTGTAGTTTTCTAAAAGTCCTAATTCTGAAGTTAAATGGGCCAAAAACGTCAGTTAATTGAAGCCTAAACACCTAGGATTTTCTCCAAACGGGAATTCAACTTGTAATAGGATTCCTTAATCTATTTAAAGGCTCTTTAGGGAAAAATTTGGGAGGGAGATTCTGTAGAACATAATTTAGGTTTTCTTAAAGTTTCTTTACAGTTTTTAGAATTTATTTGTGTTATGGCTTGCTAGAAGCTTTGCTGAGGAAAGGGGTGAAACCCAACTGTTTATTAGTATGTTCTTAACAATTATTTTATGGTTTTAATGCTTATGTTATTATGTTTTTGATTGATTTACTCATCTAGAAAAGTCTTTAGTTCTGTATAATTTTTTGATTTATCATATACTCCGAGCACGATAAATGCTTAGTATTCCCTACGAACTAATTCATTAGTTTTGTTTTACCTAAAATCAATCAATTTCATGAAACTACCTTAGACAATTAATTCTTGAGTTTTTATTGTTAAATCATCCGACTAAGATCATCCTTTGTATGAATTTTAGTTGAGTTATAAAATAAATATTGTTAAGACTACCAATAGATGTTGCTGTGTGTGGATCTAAACCTTAGCTCCTTAATATATTGTTATTTTCTCTCAATTTGAATTAACTTTACTAAACCATAAAAAATCTCTTCAATTAAACTTTATTATTTTAGTTTTACTCTCTTGTGGTTTGCTAATCAATTCCCTTTTCCCTGTGGATTTGACCTTGGACTTACCAAGTTATTACTTCGCAGCAAGTTTTTGGCGCCATCGAGCATCTATCGAACAGACAGAGACTCCAAAGAATTTGGCTATCTGTCGAGAGGTATCAAGAACAAACCCAAAAATCTTGATAGAAGAGGCATGTATCGAGAGGTATCAAGCAGTTGTCGAGGAGGTGTCGAGCTACTATCGAGATGTCTGAAAAGAGGTTTTCAAGGAGGAGAAGTAGCACAAGATGAATGCAAACAAGATAAATACCAAAACAGGCAATCAAATAGCATCTTAAGCATAAAAACACAACCTCAACTCTAGATGCAAAGCATTCCTAGAACAAAAACACATTAAATACGTCTAACAAATTTTATTGCAAAACAAGTTTAGACAGTTTAGAGAGCATATACTACCACATGTATTCCTTGTGATGACCAAAACACATTATAACTATACAATAGTATCAAGAGTGGCAAAGAGTATGTGTGTTGTGTTTGAAACTTTTGCAAGAGAGCAAAAGTAAATCAATATATGAAATGTGATGATATAGGATGATCAAATACATTTACACACAGTCATAACTGTTTGATGAGGACTATTACCTTCGAGATACATCATATAACTCCCACATCTCCTAGAATGTGCCTACAACCATATTAAAAACATTTTGATTCTTTTTGCTTTTCATGTTCTTTGCATATTTTTCTTTTAAGCAAATCATGCATGGACATTTAAGAGAGAAAAGAAAGTACCCAATTATGCAAGCTTGAACATCCATATTTTGCTGTGCAAGTCCTACACCTTACTGAGCACAGCTTTTATGAATTGCACATAAATGTTAATGATTGATGAGTTTTAGTGGTGTGATGGTTACTTATGCCTTTCTCTTAGGATTTTCTAGTCCTTCCCGTCAAAAAGAGTGACTTAAGATATGAAAGATAAGAGATCAATCAAATCACACAAATCACATAAAAGAGCCACAAAGCTCATGTTGCTTAGTTGTGCATGAAGATACTCATCTAAGCTACAAGTGATACAAAGTGGTGAAACTTTGTTTTAAAGGCCATCCAAGGTACATAAGTACCAATATACACAAACACACAACCTTTTTGTATTTTTGTGATTTTTTATTTAAAAAAACTAAAAATAAAGCAAAAACAAACAAACAAACAAAGCATTAAAACTAGACTAACTTAAACCATAACATGAACCATGCAAGAGATTAGAAAAGAGAAGAGATCACTTAGAATCTTTTTCCTTCTAGATAGGAGACCTGGATGAAGATCCTTTCTTTGCCATGAACCTTTGTTCAGATGGATAAGGGGGAGAGTTGAAACCATTGAAGTTTGAGAGAAGCATTACCTCCTTAAGAAGTTCTCTAAGAGGAGCTAAAGAAAGTTGGAGTTGATTTTGGTTCGCTAGAGATGACATACTATTGCTTTGTTGAGTGGTGAACCACTTATAGTAATTTGGACGAGTGTGCCCAGATGCTCCATAGTAGTGACAGAAGTGGGGCTTCTTTGGTAGAGACTTCTTATTGGTGGAGCGATGATTATTCTGCTTAGTCTCTTTCCCTTATCATTTTTATCCTCATTCACATTTTTAGTTTTAGGATCAGTTACCTAAGAGTTATCATTATTAGCAGGTAGAACAAAAATAACTCTATTTAAAGCCTTAAAGGAGGTGCTACAAGAGGAGAGAGAATGATCAAACTCAAGACCTATTTTGTCAAATGTAGACATCTAGAAGTTTAGCATTTCATCCAGCTTAGCACTTAAAGTCCTTTCCAGTTATACTCTAACCTGAAACAATTTAGCATCCAATTTCTTGGTCTTTTCAACTAGAAGGTTGTTCTCAAATCTCAATGCTCCAATAGTCTGATTAGCTTCATCAACCTTGGTGGAGAATTCCTCACGTTCCAATTCCACTTCACTGAGCTTTCTTGTAGCCAACCTGTAAAGCTTCTCATGCTTCTCAGAGACCTTGTACAACTTAGTGTAGGAAGTATGGATGTCATCCTAATCATCCATCTTCTCAAAATTTGATTCTATCAACTCTTCTTCCTCATCAATTAAGTCTACTACTTCCTCAGAAGACTTAACAGTAGCTGTGAAAGCACTCACTATCCCATCCTAGTCACTTTTATTAGAATTCGCTTCTGGTTCGGTATCACTCAAGGTGGCAGTTAAGGCTTTGCTTTTGCTAATGGATTTGAGATATGTGGGACACTCTTGCTTCATGTGTCCAAATCCTTGACACCCATAGCACTTTGGTCTAGTAGGAACACTGTTGCCTTGACCAGCATCCTTGAATTCTCTCTTGCCTTTGTCTTGGGACTTGAATTAAGAAAATGTAGACTATTTGCGATCCTTATCACCTACTTTGATATTCACTTTTTGATAAACTTCTTGAATTGACTGGTGATATATGATTTTAACTTGGTATCCTTATCATCAGGCGACTCATTGTTATCATCATTCTTAGTCTTCAATGCCATGTTCATGCCTTTTCCACCCTTGCCAACCCTTGCTAACCTTAGTTCATAGGTTTGCAAGTTTCCAATCAGCTCAGTCAAAGGAATAGAGTCAAGATCATTTGATTCTTCGATGGTAGTGATTTTAGCATGGAATCTCTCTGAAAGAGATCTGAGGATCTTCCTGACAATCTTGGGCTCCAGAATCTGTTCTCCAAGATTAAAGGTAGAATTTACTATATCCTTGAGCTTGACATAGAATTCATCGAATGATTCATCCTTATCCATCCTTATTTCCTCAAAACTGGAAGTGAGCCTTTGGAGCTTGGAGTTTTTAATAGCTTTTGTGCCCTCGTAGGTATTCTGAAGAATAGTCCAGGCTTCCTTGGCATTAACAATGGAAGAGATCTTGAATTCTTCATTGTTCACAGCATTAAATAGAGCATTCAGTGCTCTACTGTTAAAGTTTGTAGCTTTGATCTTGGTATCATCCCACGTTGTAGGTGTCTCTTCAGGTTTCTTCCATCCTACTTCAACTGCAAGCCATACTTTCTCATCGAAAGACAGCAAAAAGGCTCTTATACGTACTTTCCAGTATGCATAGTTAGTACCATCAATAAAGGAGGAGTAATTAGGGATTGCCCACGATCCATAACAGCAGGGGTCAATAGATCACACAAAAAAGATTAAAACCTAATCAGAGTGTGTCTGCTCTAATACCACTTGTTGGGTTAAGATAGCTTGACCTCGGTTAATTAATTCAATTACCCAAATTGATTAATTAGATTCAATTACATGCAAATCGTAAAGACACCAACAAATCACCAAAAATGCTAAGTGCAGCGGAAAATAAATTAGACACGGTGATTTGTTGACAAATGGGGAAAACCTCGTAACGCGAAAACCCCACTGGGTGATTTTAAGGTCACCACTCTCAAGAATCCACTAATCAACAATCAAGCGGTTAAAAGTATAAGAAATCTTACCAACTGTTAGGATTAGTGCCCTTAAATCCTATTGTATGATGCCATGTATGATATTATGTATGACATGATGTGTGACTTAATATTATTATTGATAAAGTTGTTTTATTATTATCTAAAATAATGGTAACATGAATATTCAGACATTATCATATAGTCCATAAGATTCATAGTATGTGAAAAGTCACAGAAGATATAAATCACAGGTTCTTTGTAAACTCAGAATTTTAGTTCGTAGTCGGTGATGAAATTGGGCGTTTCATCTGCGAAGACTATAACATATTAACTAAGATGATTTTTCTTGATCATGGAAGTAGAGACTTCTAGTTGATATGCTGATATGTTTTAAGTATTAAGACATATTGAACTGGACCGCTGTGAGATTTATTATTATCCTAACGACTGTCAATTAAATAATAAATCTCACGACTTATATTTACATAAACTCTTAAACCTGAGAGAATAATGGACCTGATCATGAAGTGTAGGTTGCTTTGATATATCAGGAGTGAGATCTAAAGTAACGGTCAAAACCTCAGTATGTTGGGTAGCCACATTTAGTGTTGATGGAACATATATTCTCAAGATGAAATTCATAGTCTCTTAACGGAGATACAAAATATTCCCTTGAGATAAGTTTAATGGGTTTGTTATTCAGAATGTTAGGCCTAACTACTTTAGTAAAGATTTACTAAAGTATATATTTATGAAATTAGATTTCATAAATATATGATGAATAACATAAAGGGTTAAACTGGGTACTCAAGGATTAAGATGTAGTAATCTACAAAGTGGCAGTCTACATTAATGACTTTGTATTACTACGAATATTTTATGAAGGGGTTGCATGTACAATAAAGTCTTGGGATATAATTTATTAATAAGACCTTGAGTGCAATTATATTTTTATAGTGGTATTAAATATAATTAATGGTAATTTTGGACTTGTCAAGAGTTGACAAAAAAGCCCAAGGCCCATTGGAGCTAATGTCTTGTTTGTTCCCTTTTGGTCCCACTCCAAGCCACATACTAAAGCCCAATTAGAAAGGCCCAAAAGGCTAGCCCAATTAGATAATCAGTTATATAGGGAGAAATATACAGATTTTAAGTAAGAACATGAAATGGTATGTATGTGAGTGTTAGACACTCTTTCATTCTCCAAGAACAAACTGATTGAGAGACCACACTTCTTGGGCACAAGTGGAATTGGAGTGAAGATTGAAAATGTTCTCAAGAACTTTTGATCTTTGTTTTGAAATTCACCATACCAAGGTACACTCTCTTATTCTTGAATTCTGAAACTTACATAGTGCATGTTATCAATTGCGAATGAAGTAGATCCGTTAATTTTCCGCTACATATGTATTTATCCAATACCAACTACCCTAGCCTATCCCAAAATACCAACCTACAATTGAACCTTTACTCCAGTACCAAATTGGACTTGATCTTGTAATAGCCTTCTTTCCCTTGATGCACAAACCTCCAATTTATAACTAACCCTTTGCATGGATCCCAGTACGTGACTAAGTCCAGCAACGTGAACAGATATTTTTGGTTGCAAATTTTTTCACTTCATCAACAATGAAGATCAGGAAGCACTTGGTTACAAAACCCTATAGCGTATAAACGCAGTAGCCTCTCACAGAGAAAATAAGTCTCTTGGTCTTTGTATCTGTGTGTGATGGCTCTTAAAATAAGCCTTATATATGTCTAGGATTGTGAGAAAAAAAACCATAAACAATTACACAAGCCTGGGCTGAGTTTCAGATTTGGAAAACTGAAAATCGTAAGTCTCGATAGATCGAGTTGCTGTCAAGCTATATATCGAGACTTAATGAACAACTTTTCTTCACTTGTTTCTTGGACCAATATTCATGTCTTTAATACTTGACTTGAACAACATGTTTCTTGAAGTACTAAACCCATCTTAGATCTACCCAATTACAAATAAATTGCATTTTGTCAAAGGATTAGCCAATTACAATAAAATATGACCCTAACATGTTGCAATATGGTACTATGAACAAATGAAGTAACTATGTGGCAGGAACCTGCCTATCTCTCATCACTCTTTAGGATATCCTACTGAACATACAAATGGCCTAAAAACAAAGGAGCCAATGGCAGACTCACTTCGGCAGAAATCTTTATGGCTTACCAAAAGTAAACGGGCTTCATAACATAATGTGGATGAGAACCAAAGACAAGCTTACAAAGCCAAAATATAATGAAGGTGGCACGACGAGCAGCAGTGGAAGCTTTTGAGAAAGTCCCAATCCAGTTGGAAAGCCTCACATTCCCACCACTAAGTCCCTTCCTCAACTTTGTCCTCATGGCCTCCTCCTCAATAGAAAGATGGATGTTAAAGGGGTCAACGTCACTAAGTATAGGAAGTAACAACTGATTGGCCATATCCTCCAAAGTCACAGTGATCTCACTACAAGAAGGGAAGAAAGAGTGGCGCTACACCACCAGCAGACCAAATGGCGGAGGTTGAACAAATCGCGGTAATGGGACAAACACTAAAAAGAAACCACGGCCTTTAATACATTGGCCTATAGAAAGGGTGCCCATGAAGCCTATATCGGAAAGCTCCTTATCAACCCACTCCTTCCAATCTAGTGATGTACCTGACCCAAATTTGAAGAGGATAGGCACGGGTAAAATGCCTCCCTGACGAATGGTGAGATCAAGAATTAAGGAAGCCAATAGAGCCCAAGAAACATCAGGATCATGCCATTCTAAGAACAACCAAACATGACCTGGCAGAGGAGATGAATAGTCACTAGGGACCATTAAAAAGTGTGAATGGGTGTTGTACCACGAGTCTATAAGGGGAGGGCACTCATTATCAAGATCGCGACTTGCTTCCTCCCCCTTGGAATGGTCTGATTTAGAATGGGAAGCCTCTTCACCTTTCTCGCCCTCCATGGGTGGGTCATTGAAGGCGACTTATTTTCCCTTACGGCGGGAAGAATCTTCACCTTTTGTCGACGACATAAAGAAATGATTAAGTGGTGAGGGTAATGGATGAGAGGATATATAAGAAGCAAGATGGAGAAAAGGATGCGAAAAGAGAAGACAGTTGAGAGAAAGGAATGGGTGTCGTGAAAAGGGGAAAGTAAAGAAGTAGGAGTAATTAGAAACATTAGGAAGTGAAGCAACGGACCAGCCATCAAAGAGGTAACGCATTAAATGAAGCAGAGGCAGTGTTTTAGAATAACTACTAAACTGGGAAATTTGAAAAGACAAGCCTATTTGTGGCAGAAAAGTGAGCAAGATGGGGACCACTGTTATGGACATAAGAGGAGAGTCGCCACCTAGTTTTTGCAATGGTCTAGGTGTTAGGGTTTGTGCCCTAAAATCCAATTTATTGGCCTGTTATAAATAATTAAATTGTTTAATTATATAAGACTATTTATAACTGAACTAATGAGACATTATCATACTCCTTGAGATGCATTGTATGCGATTTATATGATTTAGTTACAGAAGATATAAATCACAAGTTCCTTGTAAACTCAAAATACAATTCATAGTCGGTGATGAAATTGGACGTTTCATCTGCGAAGACTATAACGCATCAACTTAGATGGTTTGTCTTGATCATGGAAGTGAAGACTTCTTGTTAGTGTATTGTTATGTCTTAAGTGTGCAAGACATATTGAACTGGACCGCTATGAGATTAATTATTCAATTAACAACTATCGCATGAAGAATTAATCTTACGACTTCTAATTTCATAAACGCTCAATCTTGAAAGGATAGTGAACCTGATCATGAAATGAAGGTTACTTTGATATATCAGGAGTGAGATCTAGGTTAACGGTCAAAACCTTAGTTTGTTGGGTAACCACAAGTAGTGTTGAGGGAACACATATTCTCAAGATGGAATCCATAATTTCTTTCTATAGAGACACGAAATATCCCCTTAAGATAAGTTTAATGACAACTGGTTATTCAGGGCTAGCCACTTTAGTAAAGAGTTACTAAAGTTCATGTTTTAATTAGATTTCATATATATGAATAATTAAAAGATTAAACTGGGTACTCAAGGAATAAAATAGTTGTTTACAAAGTGACAGTTTATTATAAATTTGTTCACTATGGATATTTCATGGAGGGGTCAAATGATATCAAATTAGAGTATTGGGAAATAATTTATTAATAAGGCCTAAAGTGCAATTATATTTTCATAGTGGTACTTGTTATATAATTAATGGTAACTTTGGGCTTGTTAAGAGTTGACAGATAAGTCTAAAACCCATTGGAACTAGAGCCTTATTAGTTCCTTTGGTCCCATCCCAAGCCACGCAATTAAGCCCAATTGGTCTGGCCCAAAAGGCTAACCCAATTAGATAATTATTTTTTATTTAATAAGAGTTATTAAATAAAGTAATTGCCAAGGGCAGTTAATATGTACGTATGATTAAAAGAAAAGAAAACAGTTTTTCTCTACAGGATTTTGATTACACTTTTCTTTTGGAAAATCAATGTACTTAAGAACTGATTGAGAGACCACTCATCTTGGGCACCTTGTGGAATTGGGATGAAGATTGAAGGTATTCTCAAGTCTTGTTTTTGAATTTTATTGCATCAAGGTGCACTTTCTCTTCTTTGTTTTAGAATTCATGGTTATTTGTTTTCTCCTATGAATGAAGTAGATCCTTGTGTTGCTTCTGCTGTGGGTTTTGTATGAGATGCAAAACCAGTTTTTCCACTACTAGAAACCATATATATAACGTCCTTTCGAGGAAGGACCTTTAATCTTACTACCAAAGTATGGGGTCCGAAGTTTAGGTATGCTCTTGGGAAGGTGTTAAGCACCTAAGATCGCCCAACCCTAAGGTTGGCCTCCCATCATCGTGTCTTATGTCTTAACCCTATTAAAACAAATTCAATACTTGTATTCTAGACTCACACACACATTAATCATGCATCTAGCATATAACATCACATCTTTATCCCTAAACAAACATACTTATCTATCCACAAAGTAAAAGAGAGCCCAACACATATAAGAAACCCTAGCATTCAGCTAGCATGTGAAAAACTTTATCATACATCTAAAACAAGGCAGCAACTTAATCATGGTAGCAAAGTATCATGGCAATCACAAAATCATATAAAGCATACAATTGGACATAAAACAAAAATTCAAATGACATACACCACCAAATGCAATTTCATACCAATGCATGACTTACCTTCACTTACCATGCAGCTGTTGGGATTAGTGCACTAAAATCCTATTGTATGCCATGCATGACATTATGAAGTGATTTATAAAGTTTTTTTTTAATTATTTGAAATAATGATAACATGAATATTTGGATATTATCATATAGTCCATGAAATGCATAGTATGTGATTTAGTCACAGAAGATATAAATCACAAGTTTTTTGTAAACTCAGAATTTTAGTTCGTAGTCGGTGATGAAATTGGGCATTTCATCTGCGAAGACTATAACATATCAACTAAGATTATTTGTCTTAATCATGGAAGTGGAGACTTCTAGTTGATATGTTGATATGTTTTTGTTGGGAAATTTAGACCTCGATTGATATAATTAACAAGTTTTAAACCCAAGTTATTAATTAGATTTATTATGAATAAAACTTGTTAAAACAAACAAACATCAATATCATGTCAAAAATAAATGTAGTGGAAAAGTAAATAAGACAAGATATGATGACCTAAGAAAACCAATGAAACAAACTAGTTTCACAGTAAAAAACCTGGGGGGAAACCTTCCCGAAAAGCAATCCACTATAGTAAAGAGAAGTTTCAGATCTAGTACAAAACCTTTGTCCCTAGACACTACAATCCTCGTAGATGAACTCACAGCAGAAACCTTCTACCACTTCAGAACCTCTGAACTCTTCAATATATGAACGCCACCCTTTGATGATGCACGAATCCCAGTACGTGACTAACCAATTGTGCGGATCCCAGTACGTGACTTCAATCACCAACTAGAAGAAGATGTTGGCTTTAAAGTTCTTCACTTCATCAATAATGATGATCAAGAAGCACTTGGTTACAAAACCCTAAGGCGCAAAAGACGCAGTAGCTTCTTTCAGAGAGAATAAGGCATCGATCACCTTTTACTTATGTTCTTCTTGTATTCTCTTATGTGATGGCCTCTAAAATAAGCCTTATATAGGTTTAGGGTTGTGAGAAAAGAAACCCTACACAAGTACAAAAGCCTGGCCCAAAAATCAGATCTGAAAATTATGATTTCCCATAACCTCGATCGATTAGGCGGTGTCGAGGAGGTGTCGAGCTTTAAACCTCGATAGATAGCTAGGCGTTGAGGAGGTGTCGACAAGTTGTCGAGGGGACAGGAGCTTTTTCGATCTATCCACCAGCTGTCGAGAAGGTGTCGAGATTACGATAAGAAACACCTTAAGAGCTCGATAGATAGCTAGCTATCGAGAGGTGTCGAGAAGCTGTCGAGCTATCTGTCCGCAAGTGTCGAGCTATCAGTCCAACTTTAATGAACAGCTTTTCTTCACTTGTTTCTTGGTCCAATCTTCATGGCTTTAATATTAGACTTAAATAACATGTTTCTTGAAGTATTAAACACATCCTAGATCTACCCAAATACAAGTAAAGTACGTTTTGTCAAAAGATTAGCCAATTACACAAAATATGTCCTTAACAATCTTCCTCTTTGGCAATCCATAACAAAACCACAACAAACAAATGAACATATGAGAGAAGTCATAAATCACTCAACTCATATTCACTTGTTGAATACAATAAAATCTATCCTAACACAAACTCTTGAAAAACTTTGCAAGAAGAAAGTTTATGGCAAGTAGACTTTGACAACCTGTATTTCTGAAACACTTTAAACAAAACTCATCAAGGCATCTTAGTGTGAAACAGAAATAATAGATTGCATACAAGAATAAGAAACATGTGTATGGAGATAGAAAAGAAACAACACATGTAGAGGTAGGTGAAGAAGACATACATCATCATAAATATATCAAAGATAAGAAAAATGTATGTAAACATGGTCACAAGACCGGTGTACAAGAAGAACTAAGCTAAAAGAAGCTCCTACAACAACAAGGAGGTAAGCACTCCCCCTAACAAGATGAAACACAACTCCCCTTTACAAAGAAGGAATGTATTTCTCCCACTAACATGTAGAATCTTAAAAAAGAAACCACATCACAATTTCTCCCCCCTTTTGTCATGATTGACAAAGGGTACAAGAAGCTAGAAAGCTTCACCCGAGAAACATAAGATGATCAAGGATGATCAAGGGGGAACAAAGAATCTATAAAAATGCATGAATGTAATGAAACAAGATGCTATGGATGACAAAATAAAAGAAGGATGCAAAACATGTGAAAAACAAATCTCTCAACAAGAAAAATGTTAAGCACTTAGATCCTAAAACACACACACACACTAAACAAGTCTAACTAATTTATAATTTCAAAAACAAGTCAAGACAGTTTAGTGAGCACACATTAACACATGTAAAACCTTGTGATGGCCAAATCACATTGTACCTGCACATGTATCAAGAGTAGCAAAGAATATTGCGTGTTGTGTGTGAAAAACTTCGCAAGATTGCATAAGTGTATACATTTTATGACGATTTGAGATTTGAGAAAATCACTCTAACTCACACACAATCATAACTGTTTGATGGGGACTATCACCTTCGAGGTACATCCTATAACTCCCACATCTCCTAGAATACACGCTTGCAATCATATTTAAAGCATTTTTGATCTTTTTGCTTTTCATTTTCTTTGCATATTTTATTTAAGCAAATCATGCATGGGCATATAAGAGAGAGAAAAGAAAATACCCAATGATGGTAAACAATTTGACATTCCAATTTTGCTATGCCGAAGCACACAAATGTCATTCATGATTGGTGGGCAACAGTGGTGAGATGGTTATTTATGCCTTTCTCTTAGGATTTTCTAATCCTTCCCATCAAAAAGAGTGATACGAGTGTTAAGTACAAGAGATAACTTAATCTTACTCATCACAAACAAGAGCCATAAAGCTCACTTGCTTAGTTGTGCATAGAGATGCTCATCTAAGCTACAAGAGATACAAAGTTTAGAAAACTTTGTTTCAATGGCCATCCAAGGTACACAAGTACCAATGTACACAAAACACACACTGTTTTTGTATTTTTCTAATTTTTCCTTTTGATTTTTTTTTATTTTATTTTGAAAACAAAACAAAATAAAAACTAAACAACCAGACAAAAATAGACAAACAATATGAAAGCATGAAAGAAATATGCATATGCATGAAGGCATGATAGAAAGATGCAAATGCATGAAAGCATGATTCCAAAAGCAGATAAGAAATCAAGCAAAGAGAGTCCAACTTTAGATAGAAATAATTAAAGCATAGGACAAACAGAAAAGACAATTAAGTCTTAGGCTCCTTTTTCACCCACACAGCACGAGTTTTTGGCCGTGAAGATGAAAAGGCACATGTCCTAGTATTTCTAATAAAGGACATAGAAGAATTAAGATTCTCCTGAAATTGAGTTAAAAAGCTCAAAGCTTTTAATAACTCTCCAAACAAAGGTGTAGGTCCTTGAGAGGAAACTTGTGACCATTTGGACACTTGCTTTTAAGGATACAACCTAAAGCAATTAGGACGAATGTGTCCAGAAACACCACAATGGTGACAAACATGAGTAGTTTTAGAGCTACTCGGCTTCCTTGAAGAAGGTCTAGCCTTAGAGGTTGACAGAGACCTCAACTTAGGACAATTTGGCCTAATATGACCAACAATATGACAATGATGACAAATGGGGACAAATTCAGATTTTTCATTCAACCTAGGAGGAGTTTTAGACTTAGGTTTAGAAACTTCCGCATTAATATCAGATTGTTTAACTTTGTCTATCCTAGCAATATTAGCCTTCAACTTTTCATTATTCCTTTTAAAAGGAGGAATATAAAAATCTTTTTCTTTTGAATTAGGCTTAACAAGTTTGGCACTAGTTAATTTTTCAACTTCAGTTTTAAATTCAACTAGTTGCTCTTCCAAACTCTTAATTTTGTCCACCTGAGATGAAATTTGATTTTTAAAATTCTCATTCAAATTATTGGCTTCATCCAATTTTGCAATCAAATCATCTTTTTCAAGTTTGACCTTTTTAAATTTAGCTTTTAATTTTGTAGAACATTCAAGAGATTTCATACAAAAATTATAAAGCTTGCAATAGGCATTTTGAATATCATCATTATCATTCAACATAAGATCATGCAAATCAAAACAATCAAGAGTTTCCATGACAACAGGGGTCAATGGATCACACAACAAAGATTAAAACATAATCAGAGTGTGCCTGCTCTGATACCATTTGTTGGGACAAGTTCTCTAATACCACTTGTTAGGACAAGTTAGATTCCAGTTGATAGAATTAACAAGTTTTAAACTCAAGTTATTAATTATATTTATTATGAATAAAATTTGTTAAAACAAACAAACATCAATATCATGTCAAAAATAAATGCAGTGGAAAAGTAAATAAGACAAGATATAATGACCCAGGAAAACCAATGAAACAAACTAGTTTCACAGTAAAAAACCTGGGGGGAAACCTTCCCAAAAAGCAATCCACTATAGTAAAGAGAAGTTTCAAATCTAGTAAAAAACCTTTGTCCCTACACTTTACAATCCCTGTAGATGAACTCACAACAGAAACCTTCTACTGCTTCAAAACCTCTGAACTCTTCAATATATGAATGCCACCCTTTGATGATGCACGAATCCCAGTACGTGACTAACCAATTGCGTGGATCCCAGTATGCGACTTCAATCACCAACTAGAAGAAGATGTTGGCTGCAAAGTTCTTCACTTCATCAATAATGAAGATCAAGAAGCACTTGGTTACAAAACCCTAAGGCGCAAAAGACGCAATAGCTTCTTTCAAAGAGAATAAGGCATCGGTTACCTTTTACTTATGTTCTCCTTGTATTCTCTTATGTGACGGCCTCTAAAATAAGCCTTATATAGGTCTAGGGTTGTGAGAAAAAAAACCCTAACAAATACAAAAGCCTGGCCTAAAAATCAGATCTGAAAATTCTAATTTCCTATAACCTCGATCGATCGGGAGGTGTCGAGGAGGTGTCGAGGAGGTGTCGAGCTTTAAACCTCGATAGATAGCTAGGTATCGAGAAGCTGTCGAGGGGACAGGAGCTTTCTCGATCGATCCACCAGCTGTTGAGAAGGTGTCGAGATTGCGATAAGAAACACCTTAAGAGCTCGATAGATAACTAGCTATTGAGAGGTGTCGAGAAGCTATCGAGCTATCTGTCCGCAGGTGTCGAGCTATCTGTCCAGCTTTAATGAACAAATTTTCTTCACTTGTTTCTTGGTCCAATCTTCATGGCTTTAATACTAGACTTAAACAACATGTTTCTTGAAGTATTAAACACATCCTAGATCTACCCAAATACAAGTAAAGTGCGTTTTGCCAAAGGATTAGCCAATTACACAAAATATGTCCTTAACAGTTTTAAGAGTTAAGACATATTGAACTAGACTGCTGTGAGATTTATTATTCTACTAACGACTATCAAATGAATAATAAATCTCACGACTTCTATTTACATCAACTCTTAATCCTGAGAGAATAATAAACTTGATCATAAAGTGTAGGTTGCTTTGATATATCAGGAGTGAGATCTAAAATCACGATCAAAATCTCAGTATGTTGGGCAGCCACATTTAATGTTGTGGGAACATATATTCTAAAGATAGAATTCATAATCTCTTAATGGAGATATAAAATATTCACTTGAGATAAGTTTAATGGGTATGGTTATTCAGAATGTTAGGCCTAACTACTTTAGTAAGAAATTACTAAAGTATATATTTATGAAATTGGATTTCATAAATATATGATGAATAACTTAAAGAATTAAACTGGGTACTCAAGGATTAAGATGTAATAATCTTCAAAGTGGCAGTCAACATTCATGACTTTGTATTACTACGAATATTTTAATGAAGAGGTTGTGTGTATAATAAAGTCTTGGGACATAATTTATTAATAAGGCCTAGAGTGCAATTATATTTATATAGTTGTATTAAATATAATTAATGGTAATTTTGGGCTTGTCAAGAGTTGACAGAAAGGCCCAAAACCCGTTGGAGCTAGTGTCTTATTTGTTCCCTTTTGGTCCCACTCCAAGCCACATACTAAAGCTCAATTGTAATGGCCCAAAAGGCTAGCCCAATTAGATAATCAGTTATATAAAAGGAGAGAAACATCATAATTTTCAAAAGAATGAATGGTAATTCATGAAAATGGTGTGTATGTGAGTGTAAGCCATTCTCTTATTCTCCTTTGAACACATACATGTAAACTGATTGAGAGACCACACTTCTTGGGCATAAGTGGAATTGGAGTGAAGATTAAAAGTGTTCCCCAGTACTTCTAATTTTTGGTTTTGAATTTCACCGCACCAAGGTACGCTCTCTTGTTCTTAAATTCTGAAACTTACATAGTACATGTTATCAATTGCGAATGAAGTAGATTCGTTAATTTTTCACTACGTATATTTTGTATGCTATACAAACTATGTTTTCCAACAATTGGAATTAAAGTGGTCTTCAATTTCAAATTTGTATAACATGTTTTGTGAGTTTTGGAATTAAAGATGGTAGTTTCATAACGTTAGAAGATTTTTTGATTAGTTTTCTACGTAGATATTGAAACTATTGTTTACTAAAACTGAAATTGATGTTATGATGATGTCTCAATTTGATGTTAAGTGTGTGTTAAATTGAACTTTAAGGTTATAGCATCAATGAAATTCAGTTTTTGATCTCAAACTCAATCTATTATATTCATATGATGGTAGTTTGTTCATGAAAAACCGTTGAAAACTATTTCGTGAAAATTCTGGAAAATTTGGTTTCACGAGCTTTGATCGATCGAGTGAGGCAAAAACTTTTTGAAAGATTTCATCACATGTTTTGATCAATCAAAATTTATTTTGGATCAATCGAATGTTCCTTTTCGATCGATCGACTAGCATTGAGAATCGATCGAATTGGATAGAAAGTTTGGGATGATTTTCTTTAAATTTTGATTGGGTGAGAATTGTTTTCGATCGATGGGATGATCTTTTTCCATCGATCGAGTAGCAATCGAGTCTTGCAGAAAGTTTGTTATGATTTTCTTCATGATTTCGATCGATCGAGGGATACATTCAATCAATCGAAAGTTGTGAATTTTGAATTTTCACTAAGTGTTTTCACATTTAAAAGTGCAAGGCTATGTGTGATGAGATTACACATGATTTCTTTTAAAATATCTAGTGGGAGAGAGATACAAGGGTTGGATCTCACGGCCTCCATTATCGGTTCATAGTAGTGTGGGTAAGCACCTCATCTTGGCGTATATGCGTCGCGATCCTAAAGGAGGGTGTTTACTTCATAGTACTACAAGATTGAACTTACCCATTTAAAGTAGTGTGAACAAGCACCTCTTCTTGGCGTATATGCCTCGCGATCCCAAATGAGGGTGTTTTGTTTCATGGTACTACAAGTTTAAACACTATAAGGGAGATGAAATGTGGCAACACATGATTCTAGATAATGGTGTACACTAACTAAGTGTAATGTTAACCTCCCAAAGGAGCTATGTCATTATTTACTTAGAGGCTAAAGCTAATACGGCATATTATTAGTGTTTGATAAGAGTTATCATGATAGCACTAATAATGAGATTAGTTCTCAATCAATCATGATGTTTATAATATACTTGCTACCAAGGAATTATAGACATGGATTGGGTTGTCATTGCATATTTTATGGTATGGTTTTATTAAGGTTCCATACTATATGTTTATATGCTAAATTGATAATGTCTAGCTTATATTCATGTTTGTTATTTTCAAATTTAAATCATGGCATCTTTTAGCCCACTTATTGCTATTCTTAATAAAAACAAACTGACTGGATCTAACTATGTTGACTAGAAAAGAAACTTGGACATTGTTCTCACTGCTGAAGAGCACAAATTCATGCTTTATGAACCTTGTCCTAATTTCCCATCATTAGACACTCCTCTTGAGGAAAAACAACAATATGATCATTGGCAAAAATCTAATGAGATGGCCAAGTGCTATATCCTAGCATCTATCTCAAATGTTCTACAACATCAAATGCAGGATGTAGAACTAGCTTCAGACATAATGCTAAGTCTGAAGGAGATGTTTAGTGATAAGGGTATGAAAAGTTCATTCCTTCTTGAATTATATTTAGTAAAAAATCCCACGAATTCCTATCGTGTGGATTTAGGTTGTACTAATCATATCTACAATTCTTTGCAAGGGTTCTAGGAGACCAGAAAGTTCAATGAAGGGGAAATGTTTCTTACTTTGGCTAATGGGAGTAGAATTCCAGTTGTAGCTGTTGGAGTGTTTAATTTGTGTTTTGGTTCTAGAGTTTTAATATTGAAAGACTGTTTGTATGTACCTAATGTTTAATTTCTGCGACTTATTTAGGTAGACATGGATATTATGTTATCCTGAAAGACAATGTTGTAATAAAAAAGAATAAAGTGTTTATCTATTTTGGCAATATTGTTAATGGTCTTTATATTTTAACTCCTGATAAGCATGAATTATACAATTTTGAATTAGATAATAACTCTCATGTAAAATCATTAAAGAGAAAGTTTCTTTTTACTAATGATGCATATCTTTGGCGCTTGCGTTTTGGGTCATATTAATCCAAACAGAATTCAAAGACTGATCAAAGATGGACTTTTAGAGCCATTGGACTTTGATGGATTTCCAGTTTGTGAATCTTGTTTGGAGGGCAAAATGACCAAAAGACCTTTTAATGCAAAAGGTAGAAGAGCCCAAGAGTTGCTTGAATTAGTTCATACGGATGTATGTGGTCCTATGTCAACCCAAGCAAAAGGAGGTTATAAGTACTTCATCACTTTTACGGATGATTACTCAAGATATGGTTATGTGTACCTAATGAGACGAAAGTCCGAAGCCTTTGAATATTTCAAAGAGTTTAGGGCTGAAGTTGAGAATCAATTAGGTAAATGCATAAAGGCCATTTGATCTGATCGAGGTGGCGAATACCTTCTTCTGGATTTCAAGGATAACTTTACTCAAAATGGGATTGTATCCCAATTGACAGCACCTGGAACTCCTCAATAAAATGGAGTAGCAGAGAGAAGGAACATGACTCTTTTGGAAATGGTTAGGTCCATGATGAGTTATTCAACTTTACCAATTTCCTTTTGGGGATATGCACTAAAAACTGCAATGCATATTTTAAATTTAGTTCCATCAAAATCAGTTCCCAACACACCTAAGGAATTGTAGAGTGGGCATGAGATACCTCCACATTTGGGGATATCCAGCACATGTGTTAAAAGGAAAGTTTGATAAGTTGGAAGCAAAAATAGAAATATGCATGTTTTTAGGTTATTCAAAGGAAACTAAGGGTTATTTATTCTATAATCATAAAAATAACAAAGTGTTTGTTAGCACTAGTGCCAAATTTTTGGAAGATGATTATGTGAATAATTTCAATCCTAGAAGTAAAGTTGTCTTGGCTGAAATAGATGAACCTGTAATTGAACAACCAATGGATGAAACTAGGGATGATGTGGCTGTATTAGATACACCACAAGATTCTACTTATAAGATGACTAATACATAGGTGTCTCGTCGTAGTGGGAGAATTGTTCAGCCACCTGTAAGATTTACACTTATGGGAGAAACTTTTGAAGCTATTTTAGAATTGCCTAAATTGGATCCCTACACTTATGAAGAGGCAATGAAAGATATAGATACACATCATTGGGTCAAAGCTATGAAATGTGAATTGGATTCTATGTATTCCAATCAAGTTTGGGATCTTGTAAAGGATCCTAATGGCATTAAACCTATTGGTTGCAAATGGGTTTACAAGAGGAAGAAAGGGATAGATGAAAAGGTTGAAACCTTTAAAGCAAGGCTAGTGGCAAAAATGTATACACAAAAAGAAAGTATTGATTATGAAGAAACCTTTTCACCAATAGCAATGCTTAAATCTATCAGAATCCTCTTATCCATTGCTGCTCTTTATGATTATGAGATTTGGCAAATGGATGTCAAGACTGCATTTCTTAATGACAATCTTGAAGAAGAAATCTATATGATGCAACCGAAAGGTTTCATAGCAAAGAACCAAGAGCATAAGGTATGCAAGTTGAAAAGGTCCATTTATGGACTTAAGCAAGCATCTAGATCATGTAACATCATATTTGATCAAGCAATCAAGTCATTTGGTTTTGATCAAAATCTAGATGAACCATGTGTGTACAAAAGACATCAAGATAAAGTAGTAATGTTCCTAGTGCTTTATTTAGATGATATTATACCCATTGGAAATGATGTAAGGGTAATGCCATCAGTAAAGATTTGGTTGTCAAGCCAATTTGATATGAAGGACTTGGGCTAAGCTAACTTTATTCTAGGGATCAAGCTTTGGCGAGATCGAAAGAATAGAATGTTAGTCTTGTCACAAGCTAGATATATAGATAAGGTTCTAGAACGGTTTAGCATGCAAAATTCCAAAAGAGGATTACTCCCTTTCAAACATGGACTTCCTTTTTCTGATGATCAAAGGCCTAAGACTCTTGAGGAAGAAAATATGATGAGACAAATTCCCTATGCTTTTGCAGTGGGAAGTCTCATGTATGCCATACTTTGTACTAGACCAGATATCTGTTATTCAGTTGGCATGGTCTGCCAATATCAATCAAATCCAGGACTTAAACATTGGCAAGCTGTAAAACATATTCTCAAGTATCTAAGGAGAATGAGAGATTATATGCTTGTTTACCATAGTAAGGATTTGATTCACATTGGTTATACAGATTCAGATTTTCAATCAGATCTTGATTTCAAAAAGTTCACTTTATGTTGTGTGTTCACCTGGGGAGGTGGAGCCATAAATTGGAGGAGTGTTAATCAATCTTGTATTGCCGACTCTACCATGGAAGCTGAATCTGTTGCTGCTTATGAAGCAGCAAATGAAGCTGTTTGGCTCAAGAAATTCCTCTCTAATCTTGGTGTTGTGAGAATGGAGCAAGTTCCTATCACATTGTTTTGTGACAATAGTGGAACAATTGCACATTCCAAGGATCCAAGAAATCACAAGAAAGGAAAACATATTGAAAGAAAGTACCACATCATTCGAGACATTGTTGCTCAAGGAGATGTAGTAGTAGCAAAGATTAATAGTGCAAATAATCCAGCAGATCCCTTTACTAAAGCCTTGTCCCAAAGGACTTTTGAGTCACATTTGGAGGGAATGGAAGTCAGATTAGTGCACAATAGTCTTTAGGGCAAGTGGGAGATTATTGGGATTAGTGCCCTAAAATCCTATTGGATGCCATGTATAACATTATGTTCTGATTAATAAAGTTGTTTTATTATTATCTGAAATGATGATAACATGAATATTTGGACATTATCATATAGTCCATGAGATGTATTGTATGTGATTTATGCAATTTAGTCACAGAAGATATAAATCACAAATTCTTTACAAACTCAAAATTTTAGTTTATAGTCGGTAATGAAATTGGGCATTTCATCTGCGAAGACTATAACATATCAACTAAGATGATTTGTCTTGATCATGGAAGTGGAGACTTCTAGTTGATATGTTGATATGTTTTAAGAGTTAAGACATATTGAACTGGACCGTTGTGAGATTTATTATCCTACTAACGACTATCAAATGAATAATAAATCACACAACTTCTATTTACATCAACTCTTAATCCTGAGAGAATAATGAACCTGATCATGAAGTGTAGGTTGCTTTGATATATCAGGAGTGAGATCTAAAGTCACGATCAAATCCTCAGTATGTTGGGTAGCCACACTTAATGTTGAGGGAACATATATTCTCAAGATGGAATTCATAATCTCTTAACAAAGATATAAAATATTCATTTGAGATAAGTTTAATGGGTTTGGTTATTCAGAATGTTAGGCCTAACTACTTTAGTAAGAAGTTGCTAAAGTATATATTTATGAAATTTGATTTCATAAATATATGATGAATAACTTAAAGGATTAAACCGGGAAATCAAGGATTAAGATGTAGTAATCTTCAAAGTGGCAGTCAACAGTCATGACTTTGTATTACTACGAATATTTTAATGAAAGGGTTGCGCGTATAATAAAGTCTTGGGATATAATTTATTAATAAGGCCTAGAGTGCAATTATATTTATATAATGGTATTAAATATAATTAATGGTAATTTTGGGCTTGTAAAGAGTTGACAGAAAGGCCCAAAACCCATTGGAACTAGTGTCTTATTTGTTCCCTTTTAGTCCCACTCCAAGCCACATACTAAAGTCCAATTGGAATGACCCAAAAGGCTAGCCTAATCAAATAATCAGTTATATATAAGGAGAGAAACATACAGAATTTTCAGAAGAATGAATGGTAATTCATGAAAATGGTGTGTATGTGAGTATAAGCCTCTCTCTTATTCTCCCTTGAACCCATACGTGTAAACTGATTGAAAGACCACACTTCTTGGGCATAAGTGGAATTGGAGTGAAGATTAAAAGTGTTCCCAAGTAGTTCTAATCTTTGGTTTTGAATTTCACCGCACCAAGGTACACTCTCTTGTTCTTAAATTCTGAAACTTACATAGTACATGTTATCAATTGTGAATGAAGTAGATCCGTTAATTTTCCACTGCGTATGTTTTGTATGCGATACAAACTATGTTTTTCCAACAGCAGCAACTCAGCACCTATAGTATTAATGCATGGAAATGTGAATGCATGCTCATGGCATCAAAACAAGAAAACAAACACAAAACCTTAATCTAAGCATGTAAAGACAAACGAGCATATAAGACAGAGGCATAAATACGTATAAACATATGAAAAAGGGCTTTATAAAGAGACAAAGCATGTGACGCAAACAAACCAAACAACATAAGAAATTTGGTTTAGGGTTTTGGGGTAAGTGACTACATGTGCAGCTAGAGGCCTGCATACGCAGGATTTAATTTACGTACGCATGCTTATGGCATGCATGCGTGGGACTTCTTCAGAACCCTAACCTAGTAACGAACTAAGTAGGAAGCAGAGCATGAACTAAAACCCTAATTCTAACAATCGAACATGCATTTTAGTAATGGAGAGTCCTAAAGGTGAAGATGAGAAGATGGAAGGGAATGAGTCAGAGTACCTCCCCCAATACATTCACCCAAGCAACAAAGGAAAGCAAGATCTATTTGGTGAGTGGATGGATAGTATAGAGCGCCTGGATGCTTTTGTGACTGACAAGCCCACAGATATGGAGATTGATGGTGGAGGCACAGATTATATGGATGAAGATCCCATGGTACTGATGTTAGGGGAAGAAAGAACTCACTGGGAGCCACTCGCCATCATTGAAGCCTCAACTGAGTTGAAGAACTGGGCATAGGAGGGAGCCACCCACTCCATGGAAGACTTTGTGAAGAACATCAAGACCATCGAGCCAGTCACTCTTGCCAAGAACATTGTTTCTGTCCCTATTGAGTCTGTTTCTATTAGTATTACTATTCTTGTTGATAGTGTTCCTATAGAGTCCGTTGAGAACTATTTTCCTTATAATATGATTTTCGCTTTTGTTTATTTGTTGGCTTTGAATGTATTTGAAAGCTCGAAAATGTGTTAAAACACAAGAGCTGTTTAGACCCACAAATTAAAAATTACAGCTCGATAGATTTTACTCTAACTTATACTAAGTGTGGAATAGAGTAAATGCGAGCCGATAAACAAATAAACTACTCTAAGCCATATTCAATATAACACAACAGTAATATGAAAGCTAAAAGAGTAGGGAAGAAGAATGCAAACACAAGATAACACGCCGATGTGTTATCGAAGAGGAAACAGAAGTACTTGGCGTAAAACCTCTCCGCCGCCCTCCAAGCGGTAATCGATCCACTAGACAATCAGTTGGGATACATGGGTTAGCAAGAGACCCTCCAAGCCTAATCTACCCGATACACCTAAGCCCTCCAAGCTCCTACTCCAACAAAGCTTCTCAGAACCGTGTCTTGTCCAGCTCTCCGGATCCCGCAATACGCCTGATTGCATCCGCCAAAGCCTGGCTTCTTCCAATGCTTCCCAGCAGCACCAAAACCTCACTGTACACTCTGAAAGGGTGTGGTAAGTGTTTGGGCTATCAACCTCTCAATGGTATGGAAATAGAGAGGTAGGAGTTGAGGAAAAACCATAAGCAATTGTGTAGAGAATTGTGGGTATAACAATCTCTAACTCTCAAGGTTTGTGGCTAGGGTTTTCTCTCAGAAGCTCTCCCCAACATCTGTGGATAATGTGGGTATATATAGTGTAGGTATAAAAAGTGTGTATCAGAAATGACAGTCTGGTAAAACAGAATGTTTCGCGGGTATCTCGCGAGAAGGCCTTACCCACAAGATACTTACGAAAACCAGCTGTCTCCATCCTGTCTTGACTCTTTGCATTCCAATTATGTGCAGGGCAGATGCATCACTTCGCAGGATGCTTACTCGCAAGCTACCCGTGAAAACATTTCAGTCTTCAATTTGCCTTGAGTCTTCACACACTCTCTCTCTCTCACACAACCTTTACAAATAAATTCCACATGAAATACAGGGTACAAAAGATTGAACATAATTACAATCAAATTTGGCACGGAATTAAAGCCAACAAAACACATAGTTGTAAATTACAACTTTACAGTATTCATTTCTAAATTGGTAAAGAAACTCTTAATAATAAGGAATTAAAACAAGGGCATGTAGAACCTAAAAAAAAAAAAAAAAAAAAACCCAACCTATTAACCTAGGAACCGATGATGAACCTAAAATGATACAAGTGGGCAATACCCTAACCACCTATGAGAAAGATGCATTAGTGGCATTACTAACCGAATTCAATGAGGTATTTGCATGGTCATACGAAGACATGCCTAGGATCGATATAGATATAGTGCAACATTACATTCCCTCAGATCCCACCATGAAGCCGGTCAAGCAGAAGTTGAGAAGAATGAAGCCAGAATGGACTCTCAAGATCAAGGAAGAAGTCGAGAAACGGTACAATGCGGGATTCCTGAAGGTGGTCAACTATCCAAAATGGCTTGCTAATATGGTTCTGGTGCCAAAAAAGGATGGGAAAGTGAGAATGTGATTAGACTTTCGAGATCTAAATAAGGTTAGCCCAAAAGATGATTTTCCTTTGTCTCACATTGATATCTTGGTTGATAACACAGCAGCACATGCCTTGCTATCATTTATGGATGGATTTTCAGGGTACAATCAGACAAAGATGGCTCTAGAAGATATGGAGAAAACCTTCTTCATTACTTCATGGGGGACTTATTGCTACAAGGTCATGCCATTTGGCCTTAAGAATGCTGGTGCTACTTACCAGCGTGTAGCCACCACTTTGTTGCATGATTTGATCCACAAAGAAGTAGAAGTTTATGTTGATGACATGATAGTGAAGTCCAAAGACCATGAAGGGCATATACCAGCTTCGCGGAAGTTCTTTGAAAGAATCCAATTCTACAAGTTGCAGTTGAATCCAAAGAAGTGTACTTTTGGTGTCACATCCAGAAAGCTGTTAGGGTTTATGGTAAGTCAGAGAGGAATTGAAGTCAATCCTGAAAAAATCAAAGCAATCATGGAGATGAAGCCTCCCAGGACTGAGAAGGAGATCCGAGAGTTTCTAGGGAGGATACAATACGTCAACAGACTCATAGCCCAGCTCACTATGACATGTAAGCCGCTTTTTCGACTACTTAAGAAGGAAGTTCCCACAGTATGGAATGAACAATGTCAAAAAGCATTTGAGAAGATTAAGAATAATCTGATGAAGCCACCAATACTGGTTCCACTTGTACCTAAAAAGCCATTATTGTTGTATCTTACAACTACAAAATATAGCAATAGAGGCTTTGCTGGCTCAGTATTTAGAAGAGACTAGAAAGGTGAATGCAATTTACTACATTGAAATATCTAATGGAGAAATGTGTGCAAGATGGGAAGACAGCTAAATATGTTCTGCTTCTATCAGAATTTGATATTAAATATGTGACTGAAAAGTCTATGAAGAGGAGGGCAATTGCTGATCACTTGGCCCAATGTTCACCAAAAGAAGATGAAGAAATTCAAGGAGACTTTCCTGATGAGGATATCATGGGGAACGAGGTAGAATCATGGAAGATGTACTTTGATGGAGCAATTAATCAAAATGGAAGTGGCATCGGAGTTCTCCTAATTTCTCCAAAAGGGACATGTTGATACCGTATTTTGTCCGCTCTCGATTTGCGTGCCAGACCCCAAAAATCCAAAAATATTATTTTCTCTCCATGGGGCCCTGAGAACATCTAGAATGACGTGGCGCAACCCGTTTAAACACTGGAGCACTCAAAGTGACTCTTTCAGCCAAAATGACCAAAATGCCCCAAGTCAACCCTGAGTTGACCAAAGGTCAAACAAGGTCAAAATCCTTACAAAACAACATTTTTCATGGTTTTATATCAAACCCTGGCTCCTCGGATATTTTTAGCAAGTTTGACCAAGTTGACTCTCGGCGTGCCCTAGAAACCCTAATCTTGATCTAGCCGTCAGAACGGGTTGAAACTAACGTCATTACGAAGATAATCAAATTATCAGTCCAACGACTATTCATGGGTCGAAATCGGAGTTAGAACGGCCGAGATATCATGAAAACCGAGATAACTCGTCGATCGATGCACCACTAACTTCCGGGAGCCATAACTTTTGATCCGACCGTTGGATTTTCAAGTTCCATACCTTTTTAAAAATAGGAAGTCAAGATCTTTCTAGGGGTGTCAAGATCAACCCAATTCGAGGTCATTTGAAGATGGCAACCCTTAAAGGGCCATCGCCTTGAAAAGCTTTCCTGGGCTATAAAAGGCCCTAGGCACCTTCAGACCAAAAAAAAAAAAAAAA